>JACBWV010000626.1:34217708-34236680 GCA_013435795.1 Chlamydomonas sp. ICE-L
CCTCCCATGGGACTGCCTGCCCCTCTCATACCCCTCCCATGTGACTGCCTCTCCCTCCCATGGGACTGCCTGCCCCTCTCATACCCCTCCCATTTGACTGCCTCTCCCTCCCATGGGACTGCCTGCCCCTCTCATACCCCTCCCATTTGACTGCCTCTCCCTCCCATGGGACTGCCCGCCCCTCTCATACCCCTCCCATGTGACTGCCTCTCCCTCCCATGGGACTGCCTGCCCCTCTCATACCCCTCCCATTGTGACTGCCTCTCCCCTACCATGGACTGCCTGCCCTCTCATACCCCTTCCCATGTGACTGCCTTCCCCATCCCATGGACTGCCGGCCCCTCTTCATACCCCTCCCATGTGACTGCCTCTCCCTCCAATGGGACTGCCTGCCCTCTCATTACCCTCATGTGACTGCCCTCCCTCCCATGGACTTGCCTGCCCCTCTCATTACCCCTCCCCTACTGCCTCTCCCTACCATGGACCTGCCTGCCCCTCTCATACCCCTCCCATGTGACTGCCTCTTCCCTCCCATGGGACGCCTGCCCCTCCACACGTGACTTCCAGACCTCCATTCTCTCCCTTGTGACTGCCTGCCCCTCCCATGTGACTACCGTGTGACTGCCTGCCCCTCCCATGTGACTACCATATGACTGCCTGTCCCTCCCATGTGACTGCCTGCCCCTCCCATGTGACTACCGTGTGACTGCCTGCCCCTCCCATGTGACTACCATGTGACTGCCTGTCCCTCCCATGTGTCTGCCTGCCCCTCCCATGTGACTGCCTCTCCCTCCCATGTGACTACCGTGTGACCGCCTGTCCCTCCCATGTGACTGCCTGCCCCTCCCATGTGACTACCATGTGACTCTCTGTCCCTCCCATGTGACTGACTCTCCCTCCCATTTGACTGCCTGTCCCTCCCATGTGACTACCATGTGACTGCCTGTCCCTCCCACGTGACTGCCTCTCCCTCCCATGTGACTACCGTGTGACTTCCTGTCTCTCCCATGTGACTGCCTGCCCCTCCCATGTGACTACAATGTGACTGCCTGACCCCCCCATTTCCCTTTCGTGTGACTGCCTGCCCCTCCCATGTGACTGCCTGCCCCTCCCATGTGACTCCCATGTGACTGCCTGTCCCTCCCATGTGACTACCATGTGACTGCCTGTCCCTCCCATGTGACTGCATGCCCCTCCCATGTGACTACCATGTAACTGCCTGTCCCTCCCATGTGACTGCCTCTCCCTCCCATGTGACTACTGTGCGACTGCCTGTCCCTCCCATGTGACTGCCTGCCCCTCCCATATGACTACAATGTGACTGCCTGACCCTCCCATTTCCCTTTCGTGTGACTGCCTGACCCTCCCATGTTACTGCCTGTCCTTCAAAGTTACTGGCATGTGACTGCCTGCCCCTCCCATTTCCCTCCCATGTGACTGCCTGCCCCTCTCATACCCCTCCCATGTTACTGCCTGTCCTTCAAAGTTACTGGCATGTGACTGCCTGCCCGTCCCATGTGACTGCCTGCCCCTCCAATTTCCCTCCCATGTGACTGCCTGCCCCTCTCATACCCCTCCCTTGTTACTGCCTGTCCTTCAAAGTTACTGGCATGTGACTGCCTGCCCCTCCCATTTCCCTCCCATGTGACTGCCTGCCCCTCTCATACCCCTCCCATGTTACTGCCTGTCCTTCAAAGTTACTGGCATGTGACTGCCTGCCCGTCCCATGTGACTGCCTGCCCCTCCCATTTCCCTCCCATGTGACTACCTCTCCCTCCCATGGGACTGCCTGCCCCTCTCATACCCCTCCCATGTTACTGCCTGTCCTTCAAAGTTACTGGCATGTGACTGCCTGCCCCTCCCATTTCCCTCCCATGTGACTGCCTGCCCCTCTCATACCCCTCCCTTGTTACTGCCTGTCCTTCAAAGTTACTGGCATGAGACTGCCTGCCCCTCCCATGTGACTGCCTGCCCCTCCCATTTCCCTCCCATGTGACTGCCTGCCCCTCCCATGGGACTGCCGGCCCCTCCCTTGTTACTGCCTGCCCCTCCCATTTCCCTCCCATGAGACTGCCTGCCCCTCCCATGGGACTGCCTGCCCCTCTCATACCCCTCCCATGTGACTGCCTCTCCCTCCCATGGGACTGCCTGCCCCTCTCATACCCCTCCCATGTTACTGCCTGTCCTTCAAAGTTACTGGCATGTGACTCCCTGCCCGTCCCATGTGACTGCCTGCCCCTCCCATGGGACTGCCTGCCCCTCTCATACCCCCTCCCTCCCATGTGACTGGCATGGGACTGCCTGCCCGTCCCATGTGACTGCCTGCCCCTCCCAAGTGAATGACTAACCCTCCTTGTTCATTGCCATTTTAGGACCTTGCTGAAACTGTATATGACAACTGAGGAGAAGAAAGCGATCTTCAAAAGTGCCCTTCCCCCTGGTGAGCACTACCTGACACAGAAGACGTTCCCTGCCGCCTTGGAGCAACTAATGGCCAAGCATCCCGAGATTAGCAGCCAGTTCTACTACTATGCCCAAGGTGAAACTGAGTTTACCGGCAATGGACCTGCTGGGTCACAGAGATTCATTTCTCCCAATAGAAAAATGAGACCTTCTAGCTCATCAGGAGGAGCCATGCGGACAAACAGTGCCTCATCTGCAAGGAAGCCCAGCGAGCGTGCAAACAGTGCCTCTTCTACACGGAAGCCCAGCGAGCGGGCACAAAGTGCAAACCCTACACGGAAGCCCAGCGAGCGCACACGCAGTGCCTCTTCTACATGGGGGCCCAGCGAGCGGGCACAAAGTGCCTCCTCTACACGGAAGCCCAGCGAATCCGGGGCCAAGACAGCCACCGATCGGGTTTCCTACACCTCTCCCCAACGGAAGCCCAGCAGGTTTGGGTCCAACTCAGGCACCGGACGGCCACCCAGTTCTTCTCCCACACGGGCGCGAGGCAGTCTCAAGTCCAACTGAGGCACCTAGCTTCCTCCTATCACTTCTCCCAGACGGGGGCAAGAGAGGTTCAGGGCCAACTCAGGCACAAAAACAAAAACAAAAACAAAAACAGGCACAGGCACCTAGCTTCCTTCTGTCACTTCTCCCAGACGGGGGCAAGACAGGTTCAGGGCCAACTCAGGCACAAAAACAAAAACAAAAACAAAAACAGGCACAGGCACCAAGCTGCCTCCTGTCACTTCTCCCAGAAGGGGGCAAGACGGGCCAACTCAAGCACAACAAGTCGTAGAATTGTTACAATGAGAGGAGGAAGGAAGAAACAATGAAAATAAACAGAAGGTACATGGCAATACATCGGCGAGCTACCCGATGGAGCAGTGGGGTCGGGGATTACCGGGTACCTTGAGGGGAGCAGGGGTAGAACATAGCAGTATGACGGTTCAACTACCTCTTGACCGGGTAGGTGATTCGAGGTCTGCTAGGAACTACTAGGTATCTAGAGGAAAATCGGCGGGCTGCCCGACTGAGCAGAGTAGTCGAAATCCAAGTAGGTACCTTAGAACCTAAGAAGGTAGTACTTAGCAGAACGGTGCCATTGCTATTGGAACTAGCAATGGAACCATAGGGTGCTGAGTACTACTACTGCAACGTAGGAAGGAAGGTCAACTGACAACAGAAAAGAACAACTGAAGAATCAAAGGGAACGGTGACAGAAGGGGAAAAACATACTAACTGCTGGTACGTGAAAGAAAAAGAGCCAAAACTGAGGCATAAGAACTGACTATGAGAGATACCATATCCTTGGGTCCATCATCATTGGACCTCGAACGCTTGACGGAGCGGTTGCTTGAAGCTTGGTGTTGCTCCTCAGCATGAGGTAGGTGTGGTAGGGGTTGCTCCGCAGCTGGTTGAGCACAAAAAGTCATATGCAGTGTCGCAAGCGACGCTAAAAAGTGGCGGGGAGTGCTCGTGACGAAACAAATGTACCCCCCCTAGCATTTGCTCTCAACACTTGCCCCTTGTTCACCAATGCCCCCCCTAGCATTTGCCCTCAACATTTGTCCCTTGTGCACCAATGCTTGTTCGCCAATGTCCCCCCTAGCTTGTACCCTCAACATGTGTTCCGTGTTCACCATTACTTGTTCGCCAATGCTACCCCTAGGATTTGCCCACAACATGTGTCCCTTATTTGTTCACCACTGCGTGTTCACCAAACGTGGGCTCAAGCAGTTTGTTGATCAGGATTGGAGGGTCGATCATTCTGTGAACCATCTTCGATATTACTGATCCCTGTCCTCGTCGATTCTGCAACCATCTTCGATAATTCTTGAAGCTATCTTCAGTGTATCTGATATCCATCTGTGGTGTATGAGGAAACATGTTGTCCGATTGGGGAATTTTATGGTTCCATCCGTATGATACACCACAACTCACCACCCTTTCGAAGGTCGTCGCCCACCTCCCGTGTGAAATGTGCACGTCGGGCCGGGCCGGCCCCCTCCTAGCGAGGGTTTCCAACTGGCGCCCGCCCGGGATCGAACTCGCGTGGTGCTGGTGAAGGCCCCAACTTCCGTCCAGTCGACCCACTCGACCAAGCTCGAAACCAAACGTGGTGTATAAGGAAAACGTGTTGTCCGACTGGGGAATCTTATGGTTATATCCGGATGATACACCACACCATCCTCTATAATAATAATTTGATTTCTCGAGTCCGACTTTAGGGCGGTGTTGTTTCACTGCTAGGACATGAGCCCCTTGTAATCTTTCTTTCTTATAATAATTATTCTTAGCTGCGCTTTTCCTTGTGGCGTTTTGGCTGACGGCTTGGCCTTGTGTTTCACTTTAGATAGGGAGTGTTAAGGCCGCCTTTTCAGAGCTCTATTCCTCTCTCCTTGTTTGTTTGGTGATTTTCCTGTGCCTTATGTCCTTCACGTCTTCTTGTAGAATCTCGCTTTTTAGGCCTCGGCAACTCTCAGCCCTTCTACAATATACACTTAATTCGCTAGTTTCTCTATGCCTTGGTAGTTCGCATTGCTTGTTGTCAAGCCTTTTATTTGCTATTTCGTACGCTTTTTTGGAGGTCACCTCCTGGACCAGGTTCTGATGGGTATGTTGCCCAAACCCTCACTGTTATAAAGCTGTCCAGCTGCCTCGGCGCTGTTCAGTCTTGGCATTGATTTTTGCTGAGTATGTAACTATATCCTCTCTCTCTCTCTATGTCAACCATCTACAGTATTTCTGATATCCATTCTCGATAATTCTGTCAACCTTATTTGGTATTTATAATGATAATATCGGTATCCATCCTCGACAATTCTAAAACCAGATTCTGTATTTCTGTAAACAATCTTCGGTATTTCTGATATCCATCCTCGATATCTGTGTAACCAATTTTCGGTATTTCTGTCATCCATCCCCAATCATTATGTAAACCATCTTCGTTATTTCTAATACCGTATCCATCCTCGATAATTATTTAAACCATCTACAGTATACCGTATATGATATCCATCCTGGACAAATATTTAAACCATCTACGGTATTTCTGAATTCTGATATCCATCCCTACCGTTACCTGCACCTTGCTAAAGAGGTGTTCAACTGGGTGTTTAACTACCCCATGCAAGGTTTTTCAGAGGGTGTTAATAGTTGACAACACTTTGTTCAACTAGGGGCAGGGGCAGGGGGTGTTAAAATTACCAACCATGTTAACACCTTGAACACATGTTTCACATGCTATGGTCAGGGTTGTTTAGGATGCCCCCCCAGCTCTGCGTCATGAGACGCAAGCAATTGTATAGCCTGCATCCGGAGATAGACGCAACCAAACCAGCATAGCCTGCGTCCTGAGACGTAACCGACCCATAGCCTGCATCCTGTGACGCAAACAAGCCACTGAAGCTGCCTCTGCAAGACTGCAACGCAATGGACCCTTAGACATCAGCGTCCTGGACAACCCTGGTAATGATAAGATCTGTGCACCGGGATGCTTGCGCTGGACAAATTAAATGGGTGAAGGAAAGTCTATATTAGCATAGAATTGCATCACACGCTCGATTGTTCTACGTGGTTTAGTGATCACGGCCGCATTGTATTTTCTACATTTCAGGATACCATACTAAAAGCACAAGCATCGCATCTATGGATGCATGTATTATGTATCATTCATCACACAAGTATTGTCATCAATCGACCCGTCCATTAATCATTACGGTATCATCATATTCATCGCCATCATTCATGCAACATCGTCCATCGTTAATTACATCATGTGCCATTGCTCTTTCCAATCGTCGATTCGTTAATGATTGAAGCTGCGGGCACATATGGAGCCCAGAAGTAGGACACCAAGATAATAATAAGGAAACACTTATAAAGTCGTTTGTAAATCATTGTATATCACGATGTAAGGCTATGACAACACATTCTAACATCACAATCACATGGGCAAGTACATTAAGCCTAGTTGGCCTACCCCTCAACTGTAACAACACACACACAATCATCCAAGATAGGATGGCGACACTTCCTCCAATGTCACCACGTAGGTCAGCGTGGCACCTGGGAGAATCTTATTTTCAGGGTTCAGAACCCGGCCCTTATCCCCAAATGCCAGCTGTGGTGGTACAGTCAGCTCACGTACACCACCGCGCTTCATGGTCATGATTCCTTCAACGAGGCCTGAGCACACGGAATGGTTGTATTTAGTTGATTGATTATGTTAGGTTGGTTGGAAGACCCCCCCGCCACCCCACCCCCCCCACCCCCGGGCTACTGCCGAAGCCGGCGAGCAGCCTTGTGATTTTGGTACTTGAACTTGAAGTTCAAGTTCAAGTACAAAAATAAGTAAGTAGCAAAAATAAAACTGCATTTAGTAGCAAAAATAATTTTATGCTGCACGAATTCAGGGCCCCCGCCTGTAAAACGATTGTTTGGGGTTCTGTTCATCAATGCATTTTCTGTCTAGCCCATCTTGATATCATGGTTGGGAAAATTCCTATAGCCCATTTGTTCTACCCCTGGACTGTAACAACTTACATTTAGATGCCATGTTGCAAGCAAGATAAGGCAGCGCAACAAGCATAATGAACAAAGCAGGTATGCGCCAAAGGTGCTCGTATCAGTAACGCAAGTTAGAGTTGTCTGCAAACATAGGGTACCGATTCACCAGCGGACAACGTCCTCAAGGATAATGCCCCATGCGTCCTCGGGTTGATGCCAATGCACAGGCGAATGCAAACACAAAATCAAAAAAATCAAAAAACCACTGGTACATGATCGGAGCGTCTCACTGATTGCCAATTTTGAACTTTGGATTTGATTGTGAAGGCCAAAGAGGATTTATTCATTTATTTTTACTTGGGATTTTAATTTGAAGGCCACATTGGATTTTATTTTTAAGGCTAGAAGGGGCCTCTGCTAGTAAAACTCAAGGTAAACAAAAATTAAATAGTTGTTTCAATGGTTCTTTCAATAAAAAGTGCAGTTTAAATGAAACGCACCTTCACACACGACGGAGCCGTATGGTTTCTTGCCAAAGGTGAAGGCGATGGCCTTGTTGTTAGCCTTGGTGTCAAGCACTACAGTTTCACCATCCTTCACCAGCAAGTTGACACCCACAAAGTCGCCCTGGCCAGGGGATCCTCCTCCACCAATCTGAGAAATGAGTTTTAGGGTCTAGTGTCAGTCTTGGGTGGCTGTGTATTAACTGTAATGTGTGATACAGTCCAGGGGTAGGCCAAATAGGCTACAGGGACTTGCCCAGCCGTGATAGGAAGGGCTAATAAGAAAAAGCCGCAATAAAAAAAAGCACTAAGTAAAAAGGCATAAAGGGCCATACATTCTTCAAAGTGCACGGGTTTTGTTAAGGCAGAAAGCTCGAGAGTAGTAGAATCTGTCTGTACTATTCAACAAACTAGAGGTTTGAATATAAATTTAAAATGAGGTTTGGATATAAATTCAAAAATTGTCTGTTAAACAAATCAATTTCAGAATTAAAAGATATGAATCATGTTTAAGACCTACTCCTATATGCCAGAGCTTTTTTTGATTTAGAAAGGGGGTCTCCTGGTGGCGATAAGAGATTTGGTTTCTTTCAAGGTTGAGATCCTGGTAGTGATGTGGGTAGGTGACCTGATAGGATGGCCCGGGGGGGTCAAGGGTCGGGGCCGAGATTCGAGTCTCATGGTAGCGGGAGGTTGGGCCAAAACAGGGTCCCAGGTAGTGATCGCTACTGGCAGCGGAAAACACAAAATATGCTATAGGCCTTCCAGAAACTTTCAGTATCCCTGAGGCTATTATGATCATAAAGAACACTGCTACTTTTGTTTTGTTTTCACTCTTTTATTCGTCTTGAAATGAAGTCGTGCAGGAACATATTGAACTTTGACGCAGGCAAACTTAGATATTCGAACAGTTCTTCTGCCTCCTGCCTGCGGGCATGCCCGAGCAGTCCCAAATCTGGAGCGAAGGTCGCAAGATGATGCTTTCAAAAGAGAATAGAGGAATTGGCAGTTCATGAGTTAACGTACTGAAAACAAAGTCCCCCAACTCCCAACGTCCTAAACATGAAGTCCCCAACTCCCAACATACTGACAACGAAGTCCCCCAACTCCCAACGTACTGAAAAAGAAGTCCCCCAACTCCAATGTACTGAAAATGAAGTCCCCAACTCCCAACATATCGAAAATAGAGTCCGCAACTCCCAACAAACTGAAAATGAAGTCCCCAACTCCCTAAGTACTGAAAATGAAGTCCCCAACTCCCAAAGTACTAGCAACGAAGTCCTTTAACTCCCAACATACTGAGAATGAAGTCCCCAACTCCCAACATACTGAAAACAAAGTCCCCCAACTCCCATCGCACTGGAAATGAAGTTCCACAACTCCAAACATACTGAAAATGAAGTCCCCAGCTTCCAACATACTGGGAACAAAGTCCCCCAACTCCCATCGCACTGGAAATGAAGTTCCACAACTCCAAACATACTGAAAATGAAGTCCCCAGCTTCCAACATACTGGGAACAAAGTCCCCCAACTCCCATCGCACTGGAAATGAAGTTCCACAACTCCAAACATACTGAAAATGAAGTCCCCAGCTTCCAACATACTGGGAACAAAGTCCCCCAACTCCCATCGCACTGGAAATGAAGTTCCACAACTCCAAACATACTGAAAACGAAGTCCCCAGCTTCCAACATACTGGGAACAAAGTCCCCCAACTCTCAACGTACTGAAAATGAAGTCCCCAACTCCCAACATACTGAAACAGCTATTTACTCATTGATGGAGCACAAGGACGATCAGGGTACTACATAAATCGCGCTATTGCGCTCTAGCACGCAAGGTTTTGGAGCCCGACTGTGCGATAGACGTAATTTCTAAACTTCTTCTGGGACCAGCGCGCAGATTTCCGTTTTCAGTTGAGGCAACAGTGCAAACCCAAAGGAGGCAGTAGCGTCAAAAGCCCAACCCCAAATGACAAAATGTAGTACCCTGAGGACGAGAACAGGATGAAAGAAATGAATTATGCAGTATGACTTTGGTACAGCAACAACAGCAATAACAGCAATAACAGCAATAACAGCAGTTCAGATGTACCGCAAATCTAGATCGAGCAGTTTCCTAAATATTCACACCTGCATGCAAATACTCTCAACTCACAACTTGCCGGGATGGGGCAAACGCTACGCAAATAATTATTTTTTCCAGGTTCAGGGTTTGGTCGCCTGAAAGTTTTAGGGTGTACTGGTATAGGGTGTAAAAGACACCCCAGTAGCCCATTTTACACGACATGCATACCACACCCTAATAGCCCACATATAGTAACCCCCAGTTTCCTGTACGCAACATGCAAACCACACCCAAATAGCTCATTTAACACGACATGAACACCACATCCTAATGGCTCATATAACACGACATGCATAGCATACCCTCATAGCCTATATGATAACCTCAAGTTCCCTGTACGCAACATGAACACCACACCCTTATAGCCCATATAGTAACCCCCAGTTCCATGTACACAACATGCACATCACACCCTAATAGCCCATACAACACCACACCTAAATAGCGCACACAATCACCTTCAGTTCCCTGTATCCCAGTCCCGATGGCAACTCAACAAGCACTCCGTCTCCCTCCTCCTCCGTCTCGAGCAATGCTTTGACGATCTCATATCCCTCAGAAGAAGCAAGCACGGCAACAAAGACCAGCCCCCCCACAATACCAAAGCGTCGTGTGATGAAACGGGACATAGTGGCGGCTGCATTATCGGATTCAGATTCGGATTCAGTTTTAGATTCAGTTTCGGATTCAGTTTCGGATTCAGATTCGGATTCAGACTGAGAATGAATTAAAGGTTCAGGGCAACAAATCCAGGCCCGCCCACAATACTTCAATGTCGTGTGATGAAACGGCACACAGAGGTAGCTGCATAATCGAATTCAGTTTCGGAGTCAGATTCAGATTGAGAATGAATTAAAGGTTTAGGGCAACAAAGACCAGCCCCCCCACAATACCAAAGTGCCGTGTGATGAAACGGGACAAAATGATAGCTGCATTATTGGATTCATACTCGGATTCAGTTTCAAATTCAGTTTCAGATTCGGATTCAGTTTCGGATTCAGTTTCGGATTCAGATTTGGATTCAGATTCGGACAGAGAGAAAGGTTTAGGGCAACAAATCCAAGCTTGGCCACAATATCTCAGTGCGATCTCAATGTTGTGTGATGAAACGGCACACAGTGGCGGCTGCATGATTAAAAAATCAGATTTAGATTCAGAGGGAGGGTTTAGGGCAACACAGCCAAGCCCGCCAACAAAAACAAAGCAGTGTGTTTGATGAGACAGCGCACAGTCATCACAGATGCATAAATCAGATCTAGTTTCAGATTGAGTGTGAACTTTGGGTTTAGGGCAACAAAGCCAAGCCTGCCAAC
Organism: Chlamydomonas sp. ICE-L; assembly: GCA_013435795.1. NCBI lineage: Eukaryota > Viridiplantae > Chlorophyta > Chlorophyceae > Chlamydomonadales > Chlamydomonadaceae > Chlamydomonas > Chlamydomonas sp. ICE-L. The sequence continues at coordinate 34,228,610 of JACBWV010000626.1, forward strand.
AAAACCAAAGCAGCTCGTGATGAGGCAGTGCACATTAACAGATGCATGAATCAGATTCAAAGTTTGAGTGAGAGTGAACTTCGGGTTTAGGGCAACACAGCCAAGCCTGACAACATAAGCAAAGCAGCGTGTGGAGACAGTGCACATTAACAGATGCATGAATCAGATTCAAAGTATGAGTGAGAGTGAACTTCGGATTTAGGGCAACAAAGCCAAGACCGCCCACAATACCGCAATGCCGTGTGATATAACAGCACACAGAGGCGGCTGCATGATTCGAATTCAGATTCAGATTCAGAGCAAGGTGGACTTCAGGTTTAGGGCAGCACAGCCAAGCCCGCCAACAAAGTCAAAGCAGCGTGTGAAGGGACGGTGCACACTCCCAGATGTATGAATCAGATCGTGTTTCAGATTGAGTGTGAACTTTGGGTTTAGGGCAACAAAGCTGAGCCCGCGAACAAAACCATAGCAGCAGGTTTAATGAGACAATGCACAATCACAGATGCATGAATCAGATCTAGATTCAGATAGAGAGTCAAGTTGATGTACTTGTGTGTATATTTATAATTATGTTTGTGCATACGTATAGATATATGTATATGTATACTTGTATAACGTTTGTTTGTTATAGGTATCGGGGATAGCTATATCGGTGTTAGGTTGTCATGTTGTAGGTGTAGGTATAGGTTAGATAGGTATATAGGTATACGGTATAGGTATAGGAGGTATAGGTTAGGTTTAGGTATAGGTATAGGTAAGGTATAGGTATAGGGATAGTTATAGGTATATGGTGTAGTATATGTATATAGGTATAGTTGTAGGTATAGGTATAGGTAGTAGGTTCTCGGTAATAGGGGGTGTGAGATGTATAGGTGTAGGTATAGGTTATAGGTTATAGGTATAGGTATATAGGTATAGGTAAGGTGTAGTGTAGGTGTAGGTATAGGGATAGGTATAGGTATAGGTATAGGTATAGGTTATAGGTGTAGGTATAGGTTGTAGGTAAGGTATAGGTATAGGTATAGGTATTATAGGTATAGGTATAGGTATAGGTATAGGTCACAGAGGTATAGGTAGAGTCTAGGGTTATAGGTAGCGGTTATAGGTGTAGGTGTAGGTGTAGGTATATGTATAGGTATAGTATTATTATAGGTACAGGTAAGGTTATAGGTATAGCGTATAGGTATACTATAGGTATAGGGATAGGTATAGGTGTAGGTGTAGGTATAGGTATAGGTGTAGGTATAGGTATAGGTGTAGGTATAGGTATAGGTATAGGTATAGGTATAGGATAGGATAGGTATAGGTATTGTATAGGTATAGGTATTAGGTGTAGGTTGTAAGTGTAGGTATATGTATAGGTATAGGTATAGGTGTAGGTATAGGTATAGGTATAGGTATAGGTGATAGGTTTTATAGGTTATTAGGTATATAGGTATAGGTGTAGGTATATGTATATGTATATTAGATGTATATGTATATGTATATGTATATGTATATGTATGTATATGTATATGTATATGTATATGTATATGTATATGTTATAGATATCGGTGATAGGTATAGGTGTGGTATATGATATGTATAGTATATGTATATGTATAGGGGTGTAGGTTATAGGTATAGGTATAGGTATAGGGGTAGGTATAGGTGGTTGGTTGTAGGTATAAGGTATAGGTAAGGTTATAGGATAGGTATAGGTTATAGGCTTATAGGTATAGGTATAAGTATAGGTATGTATAGGATAGGTATAGGTATAGGTATAGGTATAGGTAGAGGTATAGGGATAGGTATAGGTATAGGTTTAGGTATATGGTATAGGGTAGGTGTAGGTGTAGGTGAGGTATAGGTATAGGCTATGTATAGGTTAGGTATGAGGTATATGTTAGGTATAGGTGTCTAGGTTATTAGCTGTATAGGTATAGGTATAGTATAGGTATAGGTGTAGGTGTTAGGGTGTAGGTTATAGCTCTAGGTGTAGGCATAGGTATACGTGTAATGGTATAGGTATAGGTATATGATAGGTATGGTATAGGGTATAGGTTAGGTATAGGTATTATAGGTAGAGGTAGTGTAGGTGAGGTGTAGTATAGTATAGTATCGGTATAGGTATTAGGGGTTGTAGGTATAGGTTTATGAGGTATAGGTATAGGTTATAGGTATAGGTTATAGGATAGGTGATAGGGATCGGATAGCGTATAGGTATTATAGTATAGGTATAGGTATAGGGAATAGGTATAGGTATAGGTATAGGTATCAGGTATAGGTAAAGGTGTGTAGGTTGTAAGTATAGGTATGTATAAGGTTATAGGTCAGGTATAGGTGTAGGTCGTAGGTATAGGTTATGTATATGTATATGTTATGTATATGTAGATGTCTATGTATATGTATATGTATATGTATATTGTATATGTTATTATGTATATGTATAGGTATAAGGTATAGGTATAGGTGTAGGTATAGGTTATAGGTATAGGTATAGGTGTCGTATATGTATATGTATCTGCAATAGGTATAGGTATAGGTGTAGGTATTAGGTATAGGTGTATTGTAGGTATAGGTATAGGGTAGGTTATAGGGTATAGGATAGCAGTTAGAGTTATAGGTATTAGGTAAGGTATAGGTATAGGTATAGGTATAGGTATAGGATAGGTGTAGGTGATAGGTACTAGGTTAGGTATATGTATATGTATATGTATATGTATATGTATATGTATATGTCTATGATATGTATATGTATATTATATGTATAGTATATGTATTGTATAGTATAGTATATGTATATGATATGTATATGTATATGTATAGATATAGGTATAGGTATAGTATAGTTTGTCTGTAGGTATATGCATAGGTATTGTATTGTATAGGTGGAGGATAGGTATGGGTATAGGGTAGGTATAGGTGTTGGTGTAGGTTGAGAGGATAGGTATAGGTATAGGTATAGGGTATAGGTATAGGTATAGGTATAGTATAGGTATAGGTATAGGTATAGGTATAGGTTATAGGTATAGTGATAGGGATAGGTTAGGATAGGTAGTAGTATAGGTATAGGTATTAGGGATAGGTGGGGTGGTAGGGTATGTAGGTAGGTAGGTATATGTATGGATATGTCTAGGTATAGGTATAGGTATAGGTATAGGTATAGGTATAGGTATAGGTATAGGAAAGGTAAGGTTAATCGGTGTAGGTGTAGGTGTAGGTTGTAGTTAATAGGTATAGGGTAGGTATAGGTATAAGTGTAGGTATCTAGGTAAGGTATAGGTATAGGTATAGGTATAGGTATAGGTGTGAGGTTATAGTATAGGTAAGGTATATAGGGTTATAGTATAACCGTATAGGATGAGGATAGGATAAGGATAGGTATAGGTATAGGTGTGGTTATATGTATAGGTATAGGTATAGGTATAGTATAGGTTGTATGGTAATAGGTATAGGTATAGGTATAGGTATAGGTTATAGGTATAGGTTATAGGAAGGTATAGGGTATAGGTTATAGGTATAGGTATAGGTATAGGATAGGTAAAGGTGTGTCGGTGTACGTATAGGTATAGGTATAGGTAGGTATAGGTATAGGTGAGGTGTAGGTATAGGTAAGTATATGTATCTGTATATGTATTGTATATGTATATTGTATATGTAAGTATAGTATAGTTTATAGGTATAGGTTGTAGGATAGTATAGGGGTATAGGTAGAGGTTTGAGGTATATGTATATGTATATGCATAGGTATAGGTATAGGTGTGGTATTATAGGTTATAGTGTCGGTCTAGGTATAGGTTGTAGGTATAGGTATAGGTTTTATAGCCGTTAGGTCTAGGTATAGGTATAGGTTAGCGGTATAGGTATAGGTATAGGTTATAGGTATAGGTGTAGAGTATAGGTTATAGGTTATAGGTATAGGTATAGGTATCGGTATAGGTATAGATAGGTATTGATAGGTATAGCCGTATCGGTATAGGTATAGTACAGCCGTATAGGGTATAGGTCTAGGTATAGGTATAGCCGTTTATAGGTATAGGTTATAGGTATAGGAGAAGTATTAGTATAGGTCTAGGTATAGGTATAGGTGTAGCACATAGGTATTGGTAGAGGTGTAGGTATATAGGTTCTAGGTAGAGGTGTAGTATAGGTATAGGTATAGTATAGGTATAGGTATAGGTATAGGTATAGGTTATAAGGATAGGTATAGGTTTGTAGGTTATAGGTATAGGTATAGGTATAGGTTATAGTATAGGTATAGGTTATTTCGGTATAGGTTATAGGTATCGTTGCAGGTGGAGGTGTAGGTTAGCGTTTATAGGTATAGGTTTGTAGGTATAGGTGTAGGTAGAGGTATACGGGATAGTGTAGGTATAGGTATAGGTTATTAGGTAGAGGTATAGGTTAAAGGATAGGTATAGGTATAGTGTAGGGGTAGGTGTTAGGCCTCATAGGTAGAGGTATAGGTATAGGTATAGGTATAGGTTATAGGTATAGGTATATGGTATAGGTATGTGTATAGGTATGTGTATAGGTATGTGTATAGGTATAGGTCATAGGGTATTATAGGTATAGGGTATAGGTAATAGGTTGTATATGGTATAGGTATTAGGTATAGGTATAGTAGAGGTCTAGGGATAGGTATATGGTTAAGGTAAGGTATATAGGGTATAGGATAGGTATGGTATAGGTAAGGTATAGGTACTACGGTATAGGTATAGGTATAGGTATAGGTTAGCCATATAGGTATAGGTAAAGGTATAGGTATAGGTATAGCCGTTATAGGTATAGGATAGGTATAGGTATAGGTATAGGTTCTAGGTTATGTAGGTATAGGTATATTATAGGGTAGGAAGGTATTATAGGTATAGGTATAGGTATAGGTATAGGTTATAGGTTATTAGGTATAGGTATGCCGTTAGGTATAGGGTTATATAGGTATAAGTACAGCTTATAGGTATAGCGTATAGGTATAGGTATAGCCGTAGAGGTATAGGTATAGGTATAGGTATAGGTATAGGATAGGTATGGTTATAGGTATAGGTTGTTGTAGGTGTAGGTTGTAGGTTTATAGTATGGTTATAGGTCTAGGTATAGGTTACGGATAGGTATTTATAGGTATAGGTATAGGTATTAGGTATAGGTATAGTATTATAGGTATAGATAGGTCTAGTGTATAGGTATAGGTGGAGTTAGGATAGGTATAGGTATAGGTATGGTATAGGTATAGGTAAGGTTATAGGTTTTTATAGGTATAGGTATAGCCTATAGGTATAGGTATAGGTATAGGAGAGGATAGTATCGTTATAGGATAGGTGATATGTATAGGGCTTAAGGTCATAGGTATAGGTCTAGGATAGAGTATAGGTATAGGTATATAGGTATCGCGTATAGGTATTAGGTATACGTACAGCGTATAGGTATAGGTATAGGTATAGGTATAGACGTAGTTAGGGTATAGGTTATAGGTATAGGTATCGGTTAGGTACAGGTATAGGTGTAGTGTAGGAAGGTATAGGTTATAGGTTTGTAGGTATAGGTATAGGTATAGTGAGGGTATAGGTTATAGGTATAGGTATAGGTATTAGGTTGTATAGGTATAGGTATAGGTATCGGTATAGGTATAGGTATTAAGGTCTAGGTGTAGGGAAGGTACGGATAGGGTAGGTATCCGGTATAGGTATCGGTATTGTTAGGTTATAGGTATAGGTATAGGTATAGGTATGGTATCGGTATCGGTATAGGTTCTAGGGTATCGGGATAGGTATAGCCGTAGCGGTTTAGGTTAGGTATTATAGGTTATAAGGTATATGTATAGCCGACTAGGTCTAGGTATCGGATTCGATAGGTATAGTATAAGGTATAGATATATGTATAGGTATAGTAAAGAGTATAGGTTAGGTATACGTCCAGCCGTATCGGTATAGGTATAGGGTATAGGTATACGTATCGGTATTAGGTATAGGATAGGTATAGTTTATAGGTTATAGGTATAGGTATCGGTATAGACTTATTATCTGTATAGGTTGTAGGTATAGGTATAGGTATAGGGATAGGTCTAGGTTAGGTATAGGTTATAGGTATAGGTATGGTATCGGTTAGGTATAGGTATAGGAGGTTAGGTATAGGTTAAGGTCTAGGTATAGGGATAGGTATAGTCTAGGTTCTAGGTATAGGTATGGTCTCGGTGCCGGTGTGGTGTAGGTATAGGTTATAGGTGTAGGTTCTGGTGTGGTATAGGTATAGGTCTAGGTATAGGTGAGGGATAGGTATAGCGTATAGGTCTAGGTATATGTATAGGTGGGATAGGTCTCGGTATAGTGTCGGTGTCGGTGTCGGCATCGTATTAGTATAGGTTCTAGGTATAGTTACGGTCTAGGTATAGGTATAGGTCTCGGTTATAGGTATAGGTATAGGTTATCGGTATAGGTATAGGTATAGGTTATAGGTATAGATATAGGTATAGGTATAGCCATCTAGGTCTCGGGCTCGGTATAGGTATACGTGATAGCCGTATAGGGCTAGGTACAGGTATAGGTATATGGGTATAGCCGTTTATAGGTCTAGGTATCGGTTATAGGTATAGGTATAGGTATGAGGTTATAGGTCTAGGTATAGGTGTCGGTATCGTTAGGTCTAGGTATAGGTAGAGGTATAGGTAATAGGTATAGACGGTATAGGTTCGGTGTGAGGAACAGCCGTATAGGTAAGGTATGGTCTAGTATAAGCCGTTTATACGGAGAGGTATAGGTAGAGGGAGAGGAGAGGGACTGTAGGTAGAGGGATAGGTGATCGGGCGAGGCATAGGTATCTGGTAGAGGTGGAGGTATAGGGAGAGGTATAGGCCTTCTAGGTCATCGGTCTGAGGTCTAGGTCTAGTATCGGTCTAGGTTCTCCGTTCTCGGTTCCGGTCTAGCCCGTATAGGTATAGGTATACTTATAGGTATGGTATAGGTCTCGGTATGGTATAGGTATAGGTGCAGGGTAGGTGTAGGTATGGTTAGGTATAGGTTGTATGTATAGGTGTCGGTTATAAGTTATATGTATAGGGTAGGGTAAGGTTATATGTAGGTATAGGTATGGGCTAGGTATAGGTAGCGGTATCGTATAGGATCGGTATAGGTATAGGTATAGGTATAGTTATAGGTATGGTCTAGGTATCGGTATAGGTTAGGTATAAGGTCTCTGTATAGTATAGGTATGGTATAAGTAATAGGTACTAGGTATGTATAGGTATAGGTCTCAGCCTATAGGTAAGGTATAGGTATAGGTATACGTATAGCCGTATAGGTATAGTACAGGTATAGGTAGAGGTATAAGCCTTAATAGTATAGGTATAGTATAGGTATAGTTTATCGGTATAGTAATAGTATAGTCTAGGTATGGTGTAGGTATAAAGGTATAGGTTATAGGTATAGTATAGTGTATGGTATAGGTATAAGGTATAGGTATAGTCCGTTTAGCCGTATAGGTATAGGTATACGTACAGCCGTATAGGTATAGTATAGGTATAGGTAATAGCTGTATAGTATAGGTAAGGGATAGGTATAGGTATCGTATATAGGTGTAGGGTAGGTGTAGGTGTAGATAGGTATAGTAATAGGTTAGGTAGAGGTATAGGTATAGGGGTTTATAGGTATAGGTAGAGGTATAGGTATAGGTATAGGTATAGGTATAGGTATAAGGGATAAAGGTTACGTATAGGTATAGTATCGTTAGGATGGTATTGTATAGTATAGGTATAGGAGAGTATAGGTATAAGTATACAAGGTATCGGGTATAAGGTATAGGTATAGGTCATAGGTCTCCGCCGTTAGGTATCGGTCTCGGTATCCGTCTACACATCCTCTCGGTATAGGTATCGTCTCAGTATCGCCTCCCTGTCTCGTGGTAGGTCCTGGTCTTAGGTATCGGTGTCAGGTCTCTGTCTCCCGTTATTTTGTAGTATAGGTTTAGGTATAGGTATCCGGTCGCCTGTCTCCTTCTCCTCGTTCTCCGGTCTCTGTCTCGTCTCGGTTCGGTCTAGGTATCGGTTATCGGTCGAGGTATGGTCTCGTTATCGCCGTTTAGGTATAGGCGCCAAGAGAGA
>JACBWV010000626.1:34239623-34289892 GCA_013435795.1 Chlamydomonas sp. ICE-L
CCCCAAAAGTGAAGTAAGGCGAGCGTTCTGAATCTTCTTCGTCGTCTTGCAAAGACCCTCCACCTCTACACCCGTTACATCGAAGCAATTGCGCAGAGGAATTCACCAGGGGCGGTCCTTGCCCACTTGATAATTCTTGGAGTGTGTACCCTCCGATGATCCATGTCTCGCCAACTCCCCTTTCACATTGGAGATGTGTTGAAGCGTCTGTTCCAGCCTGCTTGGATCAATTTAGGCCCAACCTGGAGTCCCATTCTTCAGGTCCTTGCTGATGTCCATGAACAATACCTCCCAGTGGCCATTGTGTTTTCAAAAAATTGGCGAGGAGTTGATCGACTCAACATGTTCCACGCACCCGTATTCCGACATGTGGCTTTGGAGGAGGAACTTCGGCAGTCCAATGAATGCTCGTCCACCAACATGCTTGCGTCAGAAAGCCCTTAGCCTTAGCAAATCAGCCTTCATTTTCCAATGCTGTCCCTTTCTTCTCTCCTGCGGTGATCTCTTTCGCCTTCTTCATCGTCTTCTTCCGACACCAGGCGAGCCGCGACCTCTTTTTCTTAGGAAGCGGTTTTTGGTGGCAGCATCGTCGTCAGATGGCCCGGGTCCCAGGGTCGATAAACTTCTTTGATTCAAGTCTGAAGTCCTCCTCCAAGGATGATCTCGCGTTCGGGTAACAGGAGTTTGTTTCTTTGCGCGGCTGGTTGCGATTGTCTGCAGGACTGCAACGCAGCACGCTTGGCCTTGCCCTTGGTCCAGCATGGTTTTCTTGGGATTCAGCAAACCTTAAAGGGTTGACTTAAACATATTTGATTTAGTGGGGGGTCAGAACATTGACCATCCGATGTCCTCCCCCCTACTATGGTCGGGAGCTTTGACATATTTTGATGGGTAATTATTGCTGAAGATTTAAGATTGAATATTCCAGTGTCCTGCCGTTATACGCGGAGCAATTGACTAGTTGATTGAAAATTATTGCGGCAGACGAATCATTGAACATCCAGGTGTCCTGCCGATTATACTCGGATCATTGACATATTGATTAGTGAATGATATGCGGAGGTTTGAGCATTGAACACCAGTGTCCTCCCGGACTACTAACCTGAGCATTGACTTAGTTTGATTAGAAAAGATTGCGAAGATTGACTTGAACTCCGATGTCCTCTGCCCTAATACTCGGGAGCTTTGACCTGTTGATTGGTAAATGATTGTGGCAAGAATTGGCGTTGAACATCCAGTGTACCTGCCGATTTATACCTCGGAGCATTTACAATACTTTATTAGTGAATGATTGCGGGAAGTTATCAGTTGAACATTCTGTCCTGCCGATTATACTCGGAGCATTGTCATATCTTGATTAGTGAATGATTGGGAAGTTGAGCATTGAACATCCAATTTCCCCCCCTCCCGGATATACTCGGGAGCCTTGTCATATCTTGATTAGTGAATGATGCGGAAGATTACATTGACATCCATTCCCCCGATTTACTCTGGAACATTTGTCATACTTGATTAGTGATGATTGCGGATTTTGAGGCCTTGAACATCCCAGTGGTCCTCCCGCATTAGACGCGGACATGTCATACTTGTTATGAAATGATTGCGGAAGTTTGACATTTGAACATCCAGTGTCCCTGCCGATTATACCGTGAAGCAATTGACATACTTATTTAGTGAATGTTGCTGGATTTTGAGCATTGAGCAGCCAGGGTCCCCTCCCGTTAATACTCGGGAGCATTGTCATACTTGATTATTGAATATGCGGAAGTTTTTGAGCATTGATCATCCAGTGTCCTCACCTTATACTCGGAACCTTGTCATACTTGATTAGTGAATGATTTCGAAGATTGAGCATTGAACATCCGTTTCCTCCCGATCATCTCTGGAGCATTGTCCATACTTGATTTAGTGAATGATTGCGGAAGTTTAGCATGAACATTCCAGTGTCCTCCTCTCCGATTATCGTCGGGCGCCTGGTCATACCTTGATAGTGGAATGATTGGCGGAAGTTTGAGCATGAACATCCATGTCCTGGCGATTATAACTCGGGAGCAATTGACAATATTGATTTAGTGAATGTTGCGGAAGTTGAGCATTGAACATCCGTGTCCTCCCGTTTGTACTCGTAGCATTGTCAGACTTGATTAGGTTGATATGATTGTCGGAAGTTGAGCTTGACCATCCAGTGTCCTCTCCGATTTATACTCGGAGCATGGTCATCTTGAATTGGTGGATTATTTATTGTGGGCAGAATGACATTGACATCCATGTGCCTTCCGATTTATACTCGGGAGCATTGTCATACTGGTTAGTGAATGATTGCGGAATTTGGCTATGGAATATCCAGTGGTCACTCGCCTATTAATACTCGTGAGCATTGTCATACACTTGATTAGGTGGATATTGCGGAATTTTTTGAGCATTGAACATTTCCCCCGTGTCCCCGATTATACTCGGGAGCTTTGTCCGTATTGATTAGTGAATGATTGCGGAGTTTTGACATGAACTCCAGTGTCCCCCTCCGTTATACTCGGGAGCATGGTCATACTGATTGATAGAGATTGCGGAAGTTGAACATTGAACATCCAGTGCCTCAGCCCGATAACTCGGAGCTTTGACAGTGTGTTGATTGGGTAAATTATTGGTGGCATATTGAGTCATGAACATACATTGGTCCTCCCCGATTCTACTCGGGAGCATTTCATACTTGATTATGTGAGTGAATGTGCTGTAGTTGACATTGAAATCCGTCCTCCCCATTATCTCGGAGCATTGTCATACTTTATTAGTGAAAATGATTGCGGAAGTTTGAGAAATGACACCAGTGTCCTGCCCGATATACTCGGGCATGTCATCTTTAGTAGTGAATGAATTGCGGAGTTTGAGCATTGAACATGCCAGTGTCCTGTGGGCCGATATCTCGGGAGCATTGTCATACTTGATTAGTGAATGATTGCGGAAGTTTGAGCATTGAACATCCAGTGTCCTCCCGATTATACTCGGGAGCATTGTCATACTTGATTAGTGAATGATTGCGGAAGTTTGAGCATTGAACATCCAGTGTCCTCCCGAAATTTACTCGGTAGCATTGTCACTTGATTATATAGATTTCGGAAGATTGGGGCATTGAACCATCCTATGTCCCTCCCCGCTATAGCGGAACGCCCAGGAGGGACCGGTAGTCAAAATCAGTACGCGCGTATTTAAGTTGATGCGATCGACATGAGCCTACGATCAGGAACATACTTGACTGCAATGGTTTCAATTCACGCAATAGATTGATCTGAATTGCTAAAGGAGATAACAACAAAACGCCAAGGGGAACGGAGTCCTCCCCGCCATAACCGAACGCCCAGGAGGAACGGATTTCAAAATCAGTGACGCGCGTGTTTAAGTTGATGCATCGCATGAACCTACGATGCGGAAAGACTTGACTGCAATGGTTCATTTTTCCCTGACGAGTGATTCGTTGCGAAGAGATAACATTTGAATACGTGAACTACAATATTTGTCGGCGATCTGCTCCCTCTATCGTTGTTGTATTGGGCTGATCCTCGTCGCTTCCTTCCTGCCTCTTCGCGGAGCCTAAGAAATGTACGAGTGCAGAAGTTACGCGATATCCTATCGAATTTAAAGCGGCAGTTGCGGTGCAGGACCAATGGTTGTTTTAGAACGGTGTACATAATCCCACAGCGTATCGTAATATTCAAATGTAACCTGTCATATTTGAAATTCCGACCTGAGCCGTGGTGCCCATCTCCGTTTCGATTGCTCTCTTACCGGCGTCAGTGAGGCTTTTTTGTAAAGAAATCGGGTGACTCCTGGTCGCCATACCAAAGTCCTTGAAATCGTTCACCGAGTCTTTCCTTTTCGCATGTCTCGACCCCGCTTTACTTTCCCACCAAGGTCTTTGTCGGCGATAAATCCCCCTTGCCGACGCAACGAAGGCCGCGCATTTTACCACCATATTTAAGTCGAGAATGTGTGAACTGGTAGCTTGTAGGGTTCTCGAGACATGTCCTCCGAACGCTAGTACTTCATCTTCTGGTCTGGGCTGGCTGGATCTCCGCAAGGGTGAGGGTCGACCAGAAAGCATCAGCTCACACATAGCCATAGAGCAATTCGCCCTCGAAACCCAACATGAGTGTGCGTATCACGAACATTGTGAAGGCTTGTCCACCAGCAGACCGACTTCTTGTTCCATTGGCTATTGGCCGCCTGGGTTCCATTCGTCATGCCCCCCGCTCCCAAAACCAACCTGCTCGCCCGCGTTTACTTTTTAGCTTTTCCACTACCGTCATCGTGGACTCTGGCGTAAGACAAATAGGTTTGGTAGAAAGAGCAATTATTTCAGATTATGTAGAAAACCCACCGTCCTTTCCCTCCATGTAGTCGGAGCATACAAACCCAACGAGAGAATGAACAGAACAACATTTTACTCTCATACACACAGTCCTCCGATCATAAGGGACATTGACACCCACGCTCGGAGATACAGAAAAATGTACTTCGGAATACCACAGTCCCTCCCATCATAATCGGAGCATTTGACAACCCAACGCGCGAATGTACAGAAACAGGTCTTTGAATAAACACACAGTCTCCATCATAATCGGGAGCATGACAAACCACTAGCGAATGATACATAAAACAGTACTCGTATCCACGCAAGTCCTCCCGATCATAATCGGAGAGTTCATTGTCAAACCAAACGCTCGAATAATAGCATGAAAACATGTCTCTGATACACACAGTCCTCCCGATCATATCGGAGCATTGACAGACCCAACTACGAATGATACAGACAAACAGTACTCTCGAAGTACCACAGTCCTCCCGAAGTCATAATCGGGAGTATTGACATAACCCAACGCACGAATGATAAAAACTGTCTTGGGTCATACAACACAGTCCTCCCGATCAGAATCGTGAGCATTGACAAACCCAACGCGCGATTATACGACACCTGTACTCGCATACGACCCAGTCCTCCCGATCATAATCGGAGCATTGACAACCAACGCGCGAATGATTACAAAAACATGTACTCGGAATACACACAGTCCTCCCGATCAATCGGGAGCATTGAACACCCCAGAGCCGATGATACAGAAAACCGTACTCGGCATACACAGTCCTCCCGACATAGTCGGGACATTGACAAACCCAACGGCGAATGATACTGAAAACATTTACTTTTGGTACTTACTCGCGGCATACACAACATTGTCCCCCGAATGCATAATTCGGAGCATTGAGACAAACCCAACGCGCGAATGATACAGAAAACATGTACTTTTCTTAAAGGCATCACACAGTCCTCCCGATCAAACGGTAGCATTGACAAACCCAACGAGCGAATGATACAGAAAACTTACCCGAGTACACGCGTCTACCGGATCATAATCTGGAGCATGACAAACCCACGCGCGAATGATGCGAAACGTGTACTTCGGAATACACATCAGTCCTCCCGTCCAATCGGGAGCATTGAAACCCAACAGCGAATGATACGAAACATGTACTCTCGCATGCACCCAGTCCTCCCGATCATAAATCGGAGCATTGAAAACCCAACGCGCGAATGATGCAGAAAACTGTACTCGGCATACACACCCTCCTCCATCATAGTCGGGAGCTTGACAAAACCCAAACCGCGATGATACAGAAAACCATTACTTCGGAATAAACACAGTCCTCCCGATCATAATCGGGAGCATTGGCCAAACCAACCGAGCGGGATGATTACAGAAACTGTCCTTCGGATACACACGTCCTCCCGATCATAATCGGTTCATTGACAAACCCAAAACCCAACGATGCGGATGATACAGAAAACAGTACTCCTTTGCGGTACTCGCATACACCAGTCCTCCCTATCATGATCGGGAGTCATGACAAACCCCAACGCGCGAATGATACAGCAAACATGTCTCGGAACACCATCCTCCCGATCATAATCGGAGCATTGACAAACCCAACGCGCGAATGGTACAGAAAACATGTACCTCCCGCATACATGCAGCCAAATTCGAAGCAACACCATCTGAACTTACTTGACTATAGTCGGGCTCGGAATAAAGATTTGCTTTCCATCTTGTTCTGTCCTTCCTCCATAGTCCATCAAGTCGTCTATGCAGAGCTGATAGGGGGACTTCCTACCCTTGCGAAGAAGCGCATCTCGTTCACTGTCCCATGCGACGATACCTATCTTGTGCACGCCTAATCGATCCTCTTCATTACCCACGTAGATGAAGGTGACATATGGTGCCCAATACAATTTGGAGTCTGCATCACTTTCATCTCTGGCGATCTCGGTAAATCCAAGGGGTCCATCAGGGTTGTGAGGTCCTTCAACCCAACCAATAGGTGGTTGTAGTGGTGGCCTCTCTCTTACCCCTTCACCTGTTACCGCATCAGCTCCTGGTGTACGTTCCTCAGGTAAGTTTTCTGCTGCACGGACTTGTTTAGACTTGCTTGTGACACCACCCACCTTTTGGAGGGGACCATGCTACTGTTCGCAAAGCTCTCAACTGTATTGAAGGACAGAGTCCTAGGTTTCCAACAGTCGGGGTTTCGCAGGCACTGCAGCTGGTTGTCGAGGTTGCGCAGGCATGCAGCTGGTCGTCGAGGTGCGCAGGCTGGGTAGCTACAGCACCAGAGCGTAAAGGTTTAGGTTGCACAGGTTGCTGCCTTAGGTATTTTCCCGGGAACAACCCTTGAATGGGTTTGTTACGAAGTTGGAGAAGAATGTCTCTCCGCGTTTGTTTACGACGTGAATCGGTTTGCGTAGGTTGGAAGTTAGGAAGAAGGGGTCTCTTAAAAGAATTCACCTCGTCAGGGTCCTTCGGCGGCATAATACCGACATAGCAAGCAAACTGATAGGACCTTGGACAGCGTCGAACTATGGCCTCTAGTTATTCACATACTGCAAAATACAGTCTTGTGTTCCCGAATTGATTCTTACAGTATTAGCTCTTTCAGTTTGCTAGGCCCGGTCTATGTCAAAGCTCCCGAGTATAGTCGGAAGTCGCTGGTCCCGGTCTAGTCTGCTGGTAGCGGTACAGATCGACCCCGGTACAGTTGGCTGGTGTCGGGTTCCGCGATCACTCACCCGACGGCAGGCCCACTGTCGATTCCTTCTTATCATCTTGGCAGGCTTAGTTTCTTTGAGGGGAAGGGGCAAAATGGACGCTACCCCTTCCCCAGGAATTGGATTGGGCATACACCACTGGTTTGAGCCTATGTTGCCGGTACCTCGACGTCGACAACTAGATTTCGAGAATTCCAGTGGCGACGATGCGAGCGAAACCGTGCCAGCCGAAGAGAGCGACATAGTTACCAACTCTGATACCGTGAATCAATTCGACAAGCTTATTACCTGTAAGTGCAAGAACACATGTCACTTGGTTACTCCCACAGGATGTAATTCGCGAACGACGAAATGAATTCGCCGAGCTCGAAACCTGCCGAAAGGCAACGTCGATGCTACATCGAATTGAATGCACTGGCAAGCAAGCGGGATCGCAAGACAGGGACAAGGAGTGTGTCGACAAGGTAGGTTGTAATTTGAAATTTGAAATTGTTACATCCGTGTAGAACCGTTACTCACAAAGGTAGGTTGTCAATAATTGATCTTGCGCCTGAAGCGCCTGATGCGCCTGATGCGCCTAAAGATTTTTGAAATGTATTATGACTCGAACTTAACGATTCTTTTGCTCGTTCAGGATATTGGGCGTTGACGTTTGCAAGTCATTTTATCAGGCTGCATCCGTAATCGGTTCAAATGCATGGCTAGCGATAAGTGGTCAGATCAAAAACAACAGAGAGTAAGTTATTCCGAATTCTCATGTGGTTACAGTGCACTTTGCTTCCTCCCGATTATGCTCGGGACAACCCAATACATCAGGCAACCGTATAATGATCCATTCTACCCTCCCGATTATAATCGGGAGCATCCATAACAATAAGCGACCTAACCTCGTTCCATTGGACCCTGTCTAGGTTTGAACCTGCTGTGAAGGTGAGGAGGAAGAGGAGTGCACCCGCAGTGTTGAGGGACAATTTCAACGCTGCGATGAAATCTCTCGTAGATGAGTTTGGGGAGTCAATGCCGCACCAGACTTCTTATGCTCCAGGATCTAGAGGAAGGAAAAAATCTAAGGTCATGCGCCCTTTGATTTTTTTACATTGCGGCATATTTCCAAGCAAGCAAGCTGTCTCTAGGGACATGAAGAAGAACGGCATGGTTCCTCCCAGAACATTATACAGCAGTTTGCGTAAACTATGGCATGCACATTGGTGGAACGTGAACATAAAGACTTGGCAGCCTTTTGCCAAGTGCGACGACTGCGTCAAGTACCGAGCCAGACTCCTGACCACTACGTTTCAGCCAGCAGTTGATGAACTTCGTCAGAGTCAGGCTGTGCACCGTAATCAGATTTCCATTGGTCGGCGTAGGTATGACATCCGTGAAAAACTGTCTGAACAGTATCCGAAGCTCTTCTTGCACGCATCCGCTGATGCAATGGACAACAAGAAGACTAATCTTCCTCAGTCACGCCACTTCTCACATACAAAGAAGACCGCAGGAGGTGAACTTCTAAAGACACGCATCATGGGTGAGTACAAATACAGCGCATGTAGGACATGTCCTCCCGATCATAATCGGGAGCATACACAATATTTAAAACTTGAAATGATTACTTAACAAAATAATGCTAATATTCTGACTTCATGTTTCCTCCTATGTTAACTCAGGATTATTCTCCCAGGGAAGAGGCTTCATTGGTTATTGGGCTTTGCCATTCTACTCGCAGTCCATCAATCTGACTATATCATGCTTCCAACATTTCTTCAACCGGGTCCTTGAAGAAGAGGGGCAGCTTCCACCGTATTGCTTCTTGCAAATGGACAACGCGGCAAAGGACAACAAGAACGCTTTTCATGTTCGCATACTTGTCCTTGTTGGTTGAGATGAACTGGTTTGAGGAAGTGTACGTCCATTTCCTCCCTCCCGGACACACACATAGCAATCTTGACCAAAAGTACTCTGTGATCTCGCAAGGGTTAAAGAACATGGAAGTGTACACCCTGGACCATCTGATGGGCATTGTTGGTAACTTATTCAAGAAAAATGGGCCCTTACACAAGGCAAGACGTCGTGACCTCTATAGGGGACTTCTCCGCTGTCCTCCTAGACAACGTTTACAAGTTGTTCGGTCATGGCACTAGCACCGTCAAAGGAGTTAATCGCCGTTTACACGCATTCAAGATAACGAAAGGTCCCAACGGGAGAGTCGGTAAGAATACTTGATATACTGATATTTACAAATTAAATGCTACCGTGCGTGTATGTACTGTCTGCACAATGCTCCCGATTATGCTCGGGAGGAATATGGGTGTGCCATGTCCTCATTGATTTACATGTACAGTCTTCAATATAAATTAAATGATACAAAGGAAGTTGTACCTAGGACCTAGGATGTATTATCCAAGGGATGCTCCCGAGTATAGTCGGGAGGAATATGGGTGTCCTAAATGATTCACTAATATACAATACATGTTTGCACACCAACAATTGCAGGGGTCTATTACAAGGAGTATGACGAGTCAGGATCTTGGAGAGGACAGTGGGACAATGACGCTGAACCTATTTACGTCCTCCAAGGCTTCCCACTGGTGGACACCAGAACAGTATTTAAGGAAGCCCCCAAGATCAAGATTGAAGAGCTCGAGAATATCGAGGCAAACTGGGCGGCTGTCTGGAAGACTATTCATAACGAGAAGCCCGGAGGTGACGTCCTTGCAGGCCACATGGCCGATGGTCCTGTACAAACCGCCGGTGACGACCGTGCAGGACCCGTAGCTGATGTCCGTGTACGACACGCAGCGGAGGACCTTCTAGAACCAGCAGCCGATGACCAGCAGCCGATGGATGAACCAGCAGCCGATGGCCCATCCCATGCCCAGTCCTTCAAACATATTGCCGAGAAGCTTCGTGAAACTTGGGAAGCCAGCAATAAGTGGTGGACTGATTTCTTCAACGTTGAGAAGAGTTATTGGAGCACTCAACCAGATGATGCTGTGACTGGGGAGTACCCGAAAGACCAACATTTTGTCGACTTCCCATCGGAGTTGTCAGCAACCAGTCGTGTTCTGACACAGTCTGAGAAATCAATGGCCAAGCGCTTGATAGCAGCATTGGATGACTTGTCCATGGATGTGTCAGACATTTTACCTGCAAGTAACGAGATTGCCAAGACTATGAAGGTCGCACACACTTTGGAGACTAATATGGAAAGGCCAGAGGAGGAGGATGTGTTGTACTTATATTCTTCACAAGGGACGAAGCCGGATAGAAGAATAGCCTACGAGCCCACTACTGATTTGGTTGTTGGTCATGTCGCTGTGGTCAAGGTACAAATGGATGACTCTAGCGGATTGAGAGGATGGGACGTGGTGGAGGTCAAATCACTACCAGTGAATGGAGAAGTGGAATGTGTGTATTTAAAGCCCTTGTACTCTGGGGCTCAGAAGTTGGTGTACACTGAAACACAATACCCAACTTGGCCAGAAGATTGGATGGACCACAAGCTTGTGCCTATTACCGTGGGGGTTAGGAGAAAAGCAACATGGACGGGCGATATTCCCATTGACGCATTTCAATTTAGCTGCGAACCCACCAAGGGTATGAAGATCCAGAGAAAGTACCACACAAGCATGCTCCTAGCTTGTCAATCCATTGAGAAGGACACCAGGGCAGAGGCTGTGCAATCGGATGGAGACAATGCAGACATTGCTGAGGAGGAGGAGATGGAGGAGGAGGAAGATGGGGATGGGGACATGGCTTCTGGTGAGCTAGAAGGGCTCATTTTTCTAGTGGGAGAATTGGCCCATCTCTCTGACCCAGGGGGTCCTTTGCCGGTAAACTCAGTACTACGTTGGGCATAGTAGTAGAACTCGCTGTTTATCTGGGGATACTTGTCCATCAGTTTCTCCAGGGCAGCAGGGAATGTCTTCCGTGTAAGGTAGTGCTCACCAGGGGGAAGGGCACCTTTGAAGATCGCTTTCTTCTCTTCAGTTGTCATACCATAGAGTTTCAGCAGGGTCCTACAATGGCAATAAACAAGGGGGGGTAGTCATTCACTTGGGAGGGGCATGGGAGGGGCAGGCAGACACATGGGTGGGGTAGGTAGTCACATGGAGGGGAAAGGTAGTCACATTTATATACAATACCATATGATGCAGTTTGTATGCTATCATGTTGATGTATGCCTAGGGAAGGGCGATATGGTATCAACTGATAACATATAATCATATGATATCATATGATGCCGGCAGCCTGACTTGGCTTAAGTTACCATTTATATTCAATATCATATGATGCAGTTTGTATGCTATCATACTGATGTATGACTAGGAAACAGTGGTATGATATCAAATGATAGTATGTCATCATATGATATCATATGATGACGGCAGTCTGACTAAGCTATAGTTACTAGTTATATGAATATCATAAGATGCATTTTGTATGATATCATATTGATGCATGCCTAGGGAACAGCAATATGATATCATATGATCGCGAGTTATCATATGACAGCATATGATGCCGTAAGTCTGACTTGGGTAAAGTTCCCATTTATATTATAACAATATTGCACCGTATGTCTACTGATGTGCATCTATCAGTATTGCACCGTATGTCTACGACATTTATTTTCATCCGTTGATGTAAACAAGCACGGATTCCTGCTGCTAGAGCTTCCAAATGCTAAGTCGGGAGCTAGTCAGCCCTGGTAGTGAAGTTCTGTTTGGCGTCCAGACAGGATGTACCTTCCAGTACATCCACTTAATTACACCCTGTGTGTAATCGACCAATGACTGCATATTCGCAATGCTTTCGTCGAGGCGTTTTTGATGGTGTGCAGCACGTTCGATTCAGGCCACAGGCGGAGAAGTTGAGAAGAAATTTTGAGATCGGCCTCGACCCCCTCCCCCCCCCCCCCCCCCCCCCCCCCCCCCCCCCTTTGGGACCCCCCCATATCTCAGCCCCCAGGCACTTTTTTTTACTTTTTTCAACGGTTTCGGGTTCTACGACCAAATCGGAGATGATTAACAGCTTGTGCCTCCCCACATACGTTTTGATGCCCCCCCGGGTATGGGAATATAAATGTTCTCAAAACTCCGAGGTGAAAACATATCAGCATCTAAATCCATGAAACCGTACACTTTGGCACTAATTAGTACGGATCTCACCCACACCTCCGTGAGTGGAGTGGGCCCACGGAGCTCAACCAAATTCCCCACGTAGTGCGAAATACCCTTGTTACCGCGAGTACACTACCTTTTATGCGTCCACTCAACTGTTTGGCGTTTCCGCTGACCTTGGTGCTTGCGCACAGACCGAGATCGGAGGCCTCTTAAAAAAGGGCTTGTAAAATTCCGTAACATCAATCAGACATCCGATTGATCTCATTTTTTGTGCCGACAATTATTTAAATAAATCCGATCTACACATATGCATCTTATAACAGTCCTTGCGCGTACAATACTGCTTCAAAATCAACAACCCTGAAAATAGTTCCCTTTTCCCTTTTTTTTTACTTCGTAGTCAACAGTGCTAAAGCATCCATCGATTAAATTAAATCCAAAGAAATCCAAATCAATTAAATTGAATAAAATACAAATCGATTGAATGCATTTAATTGACTTAAATACACGTCAATTTGATTAAATTAAACTGAATTGAAATAAAATAACTCAAATTACATTTTGTTAAATTAAATTAAAATTTGTTAAAATCAAATAAATTCAGAACTCTGATAGTTTCATTCGGGTCGCGGCTCCAGGCGCCCTCAATTGGAATTGGAAGATGGTGATCAGTCCAGAGTTGGCTGGAAAACCATGTAACAATTCAAATTCTAGGAAAATAACATAGAGCTGCAAGTCATTACTAACAAGCCTATGTAGGCCTTTCAAATGTCCTACCTACTACCTAAATCATAGCTTCTATCTAGGCTTGTTTATCTAAGGCACTCCACCCTCCATCCGCTTCCACCAGTCCTCCCTTTTGAACACGTCGTTTTGCGGCAGGTGGGAACCGGCCCATGGCAACTTGCACTCTTTGCCCTGCAAAAAGAGGGCATGGATGAAGATATATTCATCCATGAGTTACAAGCGTGAATACAAGATAAAGCAACAAACATGATATAATCAGCGAGTCAGTCTGTGGCATGGTAGGGGTGCCCCCACATTGTTTATAGCTGGTATGGGGAACCCTTACCCCCTTCTATTAGTAACTTGCTCATACCACAGCTGCGGTCGACTTGGAGAACACATGCCAAGATAAGAATGCCCGTGGATAAGTAAGGTCGATTGAATTCAGTTTGTTAGCAAGCTTTTTTCTCTCGGGGTTTGCAGCTCGCCGCAAAACCCCTCATGGCGGGGGTTAAACCTCATATCCCCGCGCAGGCCAAAGCGTCCGGTAACCTTTACATGTCAGCGGAACCCCAATGGAAACACTTCGTGCCAGCGTGGACTTTAGCCGAACTTCAACGGTGCCAGCGTGGACTTCAGCGGAACTTGAACGGTTTTTGTTTGTGTGCCTGAGTTGGCCCTGAACCTGTCTTGCCCCCTTCCGGGAGAAGTGATATGAGGCAGCTAGGCTCCTCAGTTGGAATTGAGATCGCATCAACCCCTTGTGGGAGAGGCACTGGGAGGCCGTCTGGTGCCTGAGTTGGACCGAAACCTGCTGGGCTTCCGTTGGGGAGAGGTGTAGGAAACCCGATCGATGGCTGTCTTGGCTCCGAACTCGATGGGCTTCCGTGTAGAAGAGGCACTCTGTGTGCGCTCGCTGGGCCCCCATGTAGAAGAGGCACTCAGTGTGCGCTCGCTGGGCTTCCGTGCAGGAGAGGCACTGTGTGTACGCTCGCTGGGCTTCCGTGTAGATGAGGCACTGCGTGTCCGCATGGCTTCTGGTGAGCTAGAAGGGCTCATTTTTCTAGTGGGAGAATTGGCCCATCTCTCTGACCCAGGGGGTCCTTTGCCGGTAAACTCAGTACTACGTTGGGCATAGTAGTAGAACTCGCTGTTTATCTGGGGATACTTGTCCATCAGTTTCTCCAGGGCAGCAGGGAATGTCTTCCGTGTAAGGTAGTGCTCACCAGGGGGAAGGGCACCTTTGAAGATCGCTTTCTTCTCTTCAGTTGTCATACCATAGAGTTTCAGCAGGGTCCTACAATGGCAATAAACAAGGGGGGGTAGTCATTCACTTGGGAGGGGCATGGGAGGGGCAGGCAGACACATGGGTGGGGTAGGTAGTCACATGGAGGGGAAAGGCAGTTACACGGAAGGGGCATGGGAGGGGCAGGCACTCAGGCAGTCTGTCAAATCCATTAATATGTGAATTCGGGACCTAGTTTGGTTTCCGATTAGTAATACTACGGCTGGGTACTTGTTTCCCCCTTCGCCCCTGTTTTCGCTCATTTTCAATACAACATAAGTCCCGCATCCTGCGGCTTTCTCTCTCTCTCTCTCTCTCTCTCTCTCTCTCTCTCTCTCTCTCTCTCTCTCTCTCTCTCTCTCTCGCGCGCGCGCGCGCGCGCGCGCGTGCTACGGCTGACACTCCGAATACACCACGGCTACCAGTATCTATTAATTCAACAGGTTATGGGCCCATCACGCTAACCACTGCGCAGATGACTGGGCCCATCAAGCTAATTTAGCCACTTGCGCTCAACCTCGAAGATCAACTCGAAATCAAGACCCCAAGCACCGAGCTACATTTGTTTTCTCCCCCGCGGACTTCTTTCATCTAGCGTTCCCAGCACCTCTCGCTCAACGCCAGATCACAGCTAAATACTCGTCTCTCCTTTTTCTACTATGGCGCGTGTCGACCACTTTGCTGGTATGGAGAAGCTCTCGGCACACGACCAAGCAGGCCACTCAACGTATGATGGGATCATGCGTCAGCGCATCCGCACCAGTGGTTTCGAGATTGTGACAAAAAAGGCCATGCCTTCTCCTGCCTCCAACGCTCTCACAGCCTCTGATGACGCCGCCAACGCCATGCTCTGCACCTCCATAGATGCTGAGCTCCTGGAGCTATTTAACGATTGTACAACATCGTTTGACCTATGGACCCAAATTACCAACTACATCCTAGACCAGTACTCACACTCGAACCAAACTCGAGAGGCTGAGTTCGTCAACCCACGACGCGGCCACGGAGAAACTCCGATCGCCTACATCAGCAGAATCAAACTGCTCTGGTCACACCTTACCAACCCACAAGGGGAAAAACTGCGCAGTGAAGAAGTAGGAGTCGATTGAATGCTACAGGGTTTGGGGTCTGAATTTGACTAGATGGTCATCCACCTGTCCTTTCTCAGCATGCACAACACCACCCCACCACCACCCCTGACCTGGTTTACGATAACCAAACTGATAGTGTTCACAGCGCGGGAACTTCTCAAAAACTCTGGTACCCTGCCCAACCACCAGTACAGCTCCCCCCCCCCCCCCCCCCCCCCCCCCCCCCCCCCCTTTTGACCCAACTCTGATCCAACCCTGCATGTGCTGCAGGGAACGAGGTCATCTCTGGTACATTTGCAACCTTCCCCCGGTCATGGTACCTAAGCACTATGATCCGAACATTCGCAAGACTGTTATCACTAACCAGGCCAACCAACCCCATAACACCAACATCAACAACATCAACGGCCACTCCCGCACTGTTTTTGTTGCACAAAATGGCCGAAGCACACACCATGCACCCATGATCCCTTGCCTCCCTGCCAATGCCTCCCGCTCTGCAGACACATGGTATGCAGACACGGGAGCTACATACCACACCACCCATCTCCGCGACCAGTTCTTGCCCGGCACTCTCCGTGAAATTGGTCCTTCTGACGAGGGCCCTTTTTTCTGTTGAATCAGCCTCTGGTATCTGGCACACAGCCCACCACCTCAGAGATGTTAGGCTCACCTTGTCTGATGGCAGCACCATTGGTTTCAGGAATGTCCGGTACACACCGGACCTTCCTTTCAACCTCATCTCCGTTGGCACCTTGGAGGGCCGGGGCGTACGTTTCGACCTGAACCATTGTCAAATGTCTGCTTTCATGAAGGCTGATAACAACTTTCTCTTTCGCATTAAACGTGTTGATGGAGTCTACCCCGTGTCATCCATTCCCACCCACCACCTCACTCCCCCTCCACCCCTATGCTTGCTGCCACTGCCTCTTCAGCTACTGCTTTGACATGGCACCGAAGGTTTGGCCACACACCATACCGCGTGCTGGAAAAAATGGAGAAGCATAAACTGGTGGGTGGCCTCCATACCTCCACTCCTTTCACTCAACCTCATGACCCCTGCGAACCATGCGCATTGGGAAAGCAGACACGCTCACCTCTTGTGACGTCAACCAACCCCCTCCCCACCACTGTCCCCCTTGAGATTGTCCAATTTGACACCATGGGCCCTTTTTCGACACCCACACCCTCGGGCGGCCAATACTTGTCGAAGTTAGGGACGGTCATTGTCACCCGCTTCAAAACTGAGATAGCCCCAAGTGTCCAGAGCGCCCTAATCTTTCTTGAGTCCCAAACAGGCCTCACCATCCAGAAACTGGTCCGTCGCGCGTGGGTGGGCAGCGAAATTGATTCCACCATGCAACACCCTCCACATACCTCTGCCCGTGCACCTGCACAGCCTGCACCTGCCCAACCTGCACCTGCACAGCCTACACCTGCCCTTGCACCTGCACACCCTGCCAATGCACATGCCCAAACTGCCCCTGTAAAGCTTGTACCTGCATGTGCACCTGCTCAATCTGCACCTTCACAGCCTGCCCCCAGCCCTCTCCCTAGCCCCCCTAGCTCATCGGAGACCCCTACCAAACACAAAACGCAACGATTCTGATCCGACAATGGCACTGAGATTGTGACCAAGGCTATGGCCAAATGGTGCTCAGAACGTGGCATTAAGCACGAGAAGTCAGTCCCATACACGCCACAACACAATGGCTCGGCGGAGAGCCTAAACAAGGCACTCCTCATGTGCATGCGACCAATGCTTATCGATGCCGGGTATCCCCTAACATACTGGGGAGAGGCTGCAAACTGCGCCATGCACCTACGCAACCGCACCATGGTTGCGGCCACGGGCAAAACACCGTATGAGCGTTTTTTCAAGAAACGGCCTGATTTCTCCCATCTCCGCATCTCTGGGTGCAGAGTTTTTGTCAAAGACTTGCATGCCTTAAAACTCGGGCACACCTCCTTCCCTGGGCGCATGATTGGCTATTCCTCAGACTGCAAATCCTACCGCATCGTCACTTCTACCAACCGCATCATCAAAAGCTGCAATGTCGTTTTCTATGAGACTGCTACCCCCCTACCCCCACCCTTCTTCTTGATCCACCTCCCCACCTCCCAGGCATTATCGACTTGAACCTTAACATGCCTATCTATTACCCCTGCACAGCCCCTGATCAGGACCCTGCCCATGCACCTGCACAGCCTGCACCTACACAGCCTACACCTGCCCTTGCATCTGCACAGCCTGCACCTGCACAGCCTACACCTACCCTTGCATCTGCACAGCCTGCGCCTGCACAGCCTACACCTGCCCTTGCATCTGCACAGCCTACACCTGCCCTTGCATCTGCACAGCCTGCGCCTGCACGTATCCCAGAGTCTCCTCACTCCCCCTCTTCTGATGTTTTCTACACTCCTCTAGGCGCCCCTGCCTCCACCCCATCCCTGAGTTCACCTACCCCTACCTCACCTGACTCCAACACAGGGAGGGGAACCCCACGAATGAACAGTTTTTTCCCCACTACTTCTATCGTAAACCCTACCTACTCCCCTGATCCATCCCCTGGACCCATTGACGAATCGGACCCGTTTGATATCAACCACCCAACATCCTCATGGGCAGCACTGCATTCCCCCCATCAACCCATGCCTGCCACCAGCTCAGGAACCATTCCCGAGACCCCTGAACTCTGCCGAAGCAATCGCCTCGAAGAGAAAAAACTCGGCCACCCTTTTGTAGGCACTGCCCTATCACACCCTACCAATATCTCCATCCCTGACTCTGTCTTGACCGCGATGAACAGCAAAGAGGGTGACCACTGGCGCCAGGCTTGCGATGAGGAGTATGTGTCCCTCGTTTCAAACGGGACTTTCCTCCTCGTACCTCAACCAAAAGACCGACTCGCGATCTCAGTCAGATGGGTGTTTGACCTTAAACGCACTGAAACCGGTTTCATTGACCGGTACAAAGCGCGCGTTGTCGCAAAAGGGTATGCTCAGCGCTTTGGCGTTGACTACAACAAAACATGGGCACCCGTGGGTGACAAAACCACGTTGCGCTGCATTTTTGCGTTGGTTGCAGAGCAGGACCTCGAGCTACACCAGGTCGACGTCAAAAAGGCTTTCTTACATGGGGCCCTGCATGAGGAGATATACTGCCAGCAACCCGAGGGTTACCAGTCTGATGGCCGTGGACTGGAGTGAAAGCTCGAGAAGGCCCTCCATGGCTTGAAACAGGCTTCCCGCAAGTGGTACCTACTCCTCGACAAACTTCTCACTGAGGCTGGTTTTGTTGTTTCCAAATGTGACCCGGGGCGCTACATTTTCATCGACCCCTCGGGCACCATGGCTTACGCTTTCTGTTCACTCATGTAGATGACCTCCTCATGGCCAGCCCATCCCTGATCACCATTGACTACATCAAGGCAACCCTTGGCAAGACCCTTACCATCACTGACCTAGGACCAGCACAAGTATACTGCGGTACTCAAATCACCCGAGACTGCACTGCACGCACCCTTACTATCTCCTAACCCTTGGCCATCTCTGACCTTGCCATGTCATATGATCTCACTGCCACCAGCACTCGACATGTCCCTATCAACAAAGCCACTGTGCTCACCAGGACCTCCCCACCCTCTGAGCCCAGACTTGCCCCCATTGTCGGCAGCCTCAACTTCATCGCATGCAACACATGCCCTGACATCACCCATGCAGTGCATACATTGTCCCGGTACACCTCTAGCTCCAACCCTGACCATGTTTCTGCTGCTTGTGACATCGTGAGGTACCTGTACCAGACCAAGGACATGGGGATCACGTATGGCCCGGCTTTGACTGATCATGCCCCTCCCCGCCAATCCCTGTGTGGGTATTTCGACTCCAACTATGTGGGGAAGGAAACCCAGGTGCTAGACCCAGAGCTCCTTAGCACGACAGGCTTCACGTTCATACGGAACGGAGGGGCCATTTCCTGGCAGACCAGGATCCAGTCCACCACTGCCAAGTCCACTGCAGAGGGTGAGTATGTGGCTGCATCGGCGACCACCACTGAGGCCCTGTGGCTCCGAAAGCACAAGAGCTCGGCGATGGACACCTCAACCTCCAGCTCCGAGGTGACGACAATGCATGTTTGACCATCACCAAGACTCCTGCTGAGACTAACCGCACCAAGCACATTGATGTGGCCCACCGTTTTGTGCGCCAACGTGTTCTACTAGGTGAAGTCTCCTTTGCCTGTGTCACGTCCGCAAACAACGCATCTGATGTCCTGACCAAGCGCTACGACAACGGCCAGAAGATGAAGACTGCTTGGGCTCTCTTGGGCCTGACTAAGCCGTCTTCCGTTGCCCCACTAGCCCTTCTGAGCCTAGCCACGCTGCCGAGCCCAGGCCCACTAGCCCTGCCCCTATGGATGACCTAGTTTTTTCACTAGCTTGTTCCTCCTTTTTTTTCCAACCCAGTTTTTTTTCCTATGTTACAGTGCCTTATGTTCCGTTCCGATTAGTAATACTACGGCTGGGTAGTTGTTTGCCCCTTCGCCCCTGTTTTCACTCATTTGCAATACAGCATTAGTCCCGCATCCTGCGGCTCTCCGTCTCTCCGTCTCTCCGTCTCTCCGTCTCTCTCTCTCTCTCTCTCTCTCTCTCTCTCTCTCTCTCTCTCTCTCTCTCTCTCTCTCTCTCTCTCTCTCTCTCTCTCTCTCTCTCGCTACGGCTGGCACTCCGAATACACCACGGCTACCAGTATCTATTAATTCAACACAGTCACATGGGTGGGGCAGGTAGTCACATGGAAGGAAAAGGCATGGGAGGGGCAGGCAGACACATGGGTGGGGCAGGTAGTCACATGGAAGGGAAAGGCAGTCACACGGAAGGGGCATGGGAGGGGCAGGCAGTCACATGGGAGGGGCATGGGAGGGGCAGGCAGTCACATGGAAGGGGCATGGGAGGGGCAGGCAGTCACATGGGAGGGGCAGGCAGTCATGTTTTATGGATTTATGAGAGTGCTGGTTTGGATATGCAGTTGTATGGGGGCATGAGAAGTGCAGGGCTATGTGTCTTTTGTCTTTAACATTTTTATGTCTACTGGACACCACGAGCGTGTATGAGACTCTGTGCTTAAACAAAAATAAAAAGCACCCACACAAAGCAAAAAAAAAACATTACATCAGGGGTGTGTCGAGGACATACACATATGTGTGTATGCGGGTTTGTGGGTCTACAAGGGTCTACGGGCAATCTCTCATGTTCTGTTCTCTTCTGTTGAAGTATGTGACGCCAAACTCTGTTTTGTTAGAGTCTGTTATGTTCGGTTCAAGTCTGTTATGATGTGGTCATTGTGGTGCAATGTGGTATGATACGAGGCGTGCATCGCGATACCATACGTTCTGATATCCGTGTGGTGATTGTGTGTGACTGTGTGCTGGGAGGCTTTTAGCATATGCATGCACGTTGAGGTTGGGGTTGGGGTCAGGGGTTAGTTTGCATCCGTGACTTGTGCCTGCATGCATGCACATGTGTGGTTGTGTGTGTGCATGCGTGTGTATGCAGTTGTGTGTGTAGCTGTGTTTGTGCATGTGTGTGCATGTGTGGATGTGGGCGTGGATGTGTTGGTGTGGGGGCTTTAGATGGGGTGGGCACTGGGGAACACTCAACTTTGCGCGGGGATAGCGAACGGAATGATTTGATACGTATTGGTATCTTATCGTTCTCAACAGGTTCACTACATGTGGCATCAGGTTTGCAACATGGTTAAAATGTTGTGTACTTGTGCGAGGGGGGCTCTAAAAAGATACCCAGACAATGCCATGCCCACTGCCTCCCCCTATGCAGCAAGGACTGGCGTCCCCGGGTACCACAGCCCATCTCCATACCCCTCCCCCCCCCTCACACACGCCCCCCCCCCAACACACACACACACACGCACCATCCCCCCCCCCCCCCCCTACACACACAAACCAACAAACTCACACACCATCCCTCCACCCACCCACCCACCCAATGCCATGATTGAACTCAGCATACACACATGCAAACATTCACACACATACACACACATACTCACCCAATGCAATGATTGAACTCAGCATAAAAACATGCACGCATACACACCCGTACACACACATACTCACCCAATACCATCATCGAACTCAGCATACACACATGCACACACACACATACTCACCCAACGCCATGATTGAAATCAGAATACACAAATGCACATAAATACAGACATGCACACACATATGCACAAATACTCACCCAATACCATGATTGAACTCAGCATAGGATAGGATCCCGTTGCCTTGGTCCATCCGATCAAACAGGTTCATCCTCCATCTCTCCTCCACCTGTAAATGTGGTTTGAAAAACAATGCATTTGAATGTTAGTAGTGTTAGTAGTGTAAGTAGTGTTAGTAGTGTTAGTAGTGTTAGTAGTGTTAGTAGTGTTAGTAGTGTTAGTAGTGTTAGTAGTGTTAGTAGTGTTAGTAGTGTTAGTAGTGTTAGTAGTGTTAGTAGTGTTAGAAGTGTTAGTAGTGTTAGTAGTGTTAGTAGTGTTAGTAGTGTTAGTAGTGTTAGTAGTGTTAGTAGTGTTAGTAGTGTTAGAAGTGTTAGTAGTTTGGTAGTGTTAGTAGTGATAGTAGTGTTAGAAGTGTTGGTTGTGTTAGAAGTGCAAGTAGTGTAAGTAGTGTTAGTAGTTTAGGAGTGTAAGTAGTGTAAGTAGTTTAGGAGTGTAAGTAGTGTTAGTGGTTTAGGAGTGTTAGAAGTGTTAGTAGTTTAGGAGTGTTAGTAGTGTTAGTAGTAATAGTAGTGTTAGTAGCGTTAGTAGTGTTAGAAGTGTTAGTAGTGTTAGTAATGTTAGTAATGATAGTAGTGTTAGTGCGTTGACCCTCAAGCTCAGACCCTAACCCCTTAATATCTAAGAACTTTTATAAATTAGACATCCTAAGATATATGACCCAATAACCAGTACCTAGTTCCTAATGTATATGATCTTATACCTTGGCATGCATTTATATTCCCACCCACAATTATATTCCCACCCACAATTATATTCCCACCCACAATTATATTTGTCGGAGTTACTAGACTACGAGTGCTCTATAGACATCTTGCAAGATGTATATAGAGCACTCGTAGTCTAGTAACTCCGACAATAATGCATGCTCCGGGAGGAGAACGATGATTACCCAGAGGTTCCACTAGTCCACTGCCAAGCACGCTCTCGGCTTTGGTCTTACTATGTCGGTGACTTATACTAGATCTGAACCACACAAAATTGCACAACAAATGGAACTGCAACACCATATATAATTAACCACCACAACATATATATGCACGGAGTCAGAAAGGTCTTGTCGAGCCTGTGCTGAGGAAGTTTTGACCTCCAACAGATTCCACCAGAGAAAATTTCTGAAAGCGGTGCCCCCCACCCCACCCCAAACACACACCCCCACACACACATTACCCCTGCCTCTTTTGGCGGGGTCGATATCTACCCCCCGGTCACATGTTTTGACTTTTTGATGGTTTAGGGGCTTACTCGGCTTAAGGCCTCCATTCCGTCATGCGGTATGCAAGCAACCTTTTTAAAGCCCCCCTGATTACATACACAACAATTGCTCTGGTTGTATACACAATGCTCTTGTATGCACAGCAATTACATGTAACATCTACCACGTGTACATGTACCACAACGTGAACTTGACACACCAAGTTGAAGTGCCACAACAAGAAAATGTAACCCACATTAGTGTCGTCCACCAGTTTAGATGTCTCCTCCGGGGGCTTCGCCTCTGGCTCTAGCTTTACCACTGGCGGTGGAGGCACTGGTGGCACTGGCGGTATAGGCTTTGGAGGAACTTGCGGTATAGGCTTTGGTGGCACTGGTGGTGGAAGCTTTGGTGGCACTAGCGGTGGAGGCACTGGTGGCACTGGCGGTGGAGGCTTTGGTGGCACTGGTGGTGGAGGCTTTGGTGGTACTGGTGGTGGAGGCACTGGTGGTACTGGTGGTGGAGGCTTTGGTGGCACTGGTGGTGGAGGCTTTGGTGGCACTGGTGGAATAGCCTTTGGTGGCGCTGGTGGTGGAGGCACTGGTGGTACTGGTGGTGGAGGCACTGGTGACACTGGCGGTGGAGGCTTTGGTGGCACTTGCGGTACAGGCTTTGGTGGCACTGGCGGTATTGGCTTTGGTGGCACTGGTGGTGGAGGCACTGGTGGTACTGGTGGTGGAGGCACTGTTGGCACTGGTGGTGGAGGCTTTGTTGGCACTGGTGGAATAGCCTTTGGTGGCACTAGCGGTGGAGGCACTGGTGGCACTGGCAGTGGAGGCTTTGGAGGCACTTGCGGTATAGGCTTTGGTGGCACTGGCGGTATTGGCTTTGGTGGCACTGGTGGTGGTGGCACTGGTGGTACTGGTGGTGGAGGCACTGGTGGCACTGGTGGTGGAGGTTTTGGTGGCACTGGTGGAATAGCCTTTGGTGGCACTAGCGGTGGAGGCACTGGTGGCACTGGTGGTGGAGGTTTTGGTGGCACTGGTGGAATAGCCTTTGGTGGCACTAGCGGTGGAGGCACTGGTGGCACTGGTGGTAGAGGCTTTGGTGGTACTGGTGGCTGAAGCTTTGGAGGCACTAGTGGCACTGGTGGTGGAGGCTTTGGAGGTATTGGTGGCACTGGCGGTGGTGGAGGCTTTGGTGGCACTGGTGGTGGAGGCATTGGTGGCACTGGTGGTGGAGGCATTGGTGGCACTGGTGCTAGAGGCACTGGTGGCACCGGTACTGGCGGTATGATTGGCGGCATCTCCCGTTGCTTCTCATCCGGGTTCACCTATGTGTATGTCCATGTGTGCATATGTGTGTGTATATCTGTGTGTGCGGCTTCGCATATGTGAGTGTATATCTGTGTGTATGTGTGTGTATTGTTTTGTGTGTTTGTTCTTGTACATGTGTGCATGTGTGTGTAAATGTGTGTATGTGTGTGTGTATTTATGTGCATATATATTTATGTGTGTCTGCGTGCATGTGTGAATGTGCATGCATGTAATTGTATGAGTGTGTTTATGTGTGTGTATGTGTGTGTGTGGCTTCTCATCCAGCTTCACCTCAGTAGGCTTGCTCTCCTCAGCATGTCCAGGAGAGACCTTAACATACAAGGAGTTGAAGAAATCTTATCGCGAACCGTATATAATTAGGCATATGTGGGGAAATGGAATTAGGAGTTGTAATAAGCATTGTTGGAGCATTGGTCTAGCAGGAACAATCCCACTTGGTAGCCCATCAATACAAGTTCCTTCCTTGTATGTGTGGGAACAACTTGTGTGTGTTAGATGTGTGTGTATATGTGTGTATATGTGTGCATGTGTGTGTTTGTGTGTGTGCATGTTTATGTGTGTGTTTGTGTGTGTATGTATGTGTGTGCTTGTGTGTGTATGTATGTGTATATATATGTGTGTGCTGTGAGTTTGTATGTGTTGCGTGTGTTTTACGTGTGTGAATATGTGTGTTTATGTGCGCGCATGTGAGTGAGTGTGTGTGTGCAAGTGTGTGTATGTCTGTGTGTTATGTGTGTGTATGTATATGTGTTATATTATGTGTGTGTTTGAATGTGCGTTGTGTGTGCATGTATGTGTGTGTTTTTGTGTGTGCATCTGTGTGTGTGCATGTATGCATATGTGTGTGAATGTGCGTGTGTATGTGTGCGTGCATTTATTTGTGTGTGTCTGTTTGTATGTTTGTGTGTGTTGTATGTGTGTGTTGTATGTGTGTGTCTCTGTGTGTCTGTGATTTTGAGTGTATGTGTGTATGTGTGTGTGCATGTGTGTATGTATTTATGTGTGCGTGTGTGTATGGGTGTGTATGGGTGTGTGTGAATGTGTGCATATGTGTGCGTGTGGGAGTGTGTATGTGTATGTGTGTGTATATCTGTGTGTGCATGTGTGTGTATTTGTGTGTGTATGCATACACATGTGAGTGTGTGTTTTTGTGTGTGTATGCATACACATGTGAGTGTGTGTTTTTGTGTTTTGTATGTGTGTGTATGTGTTTTTGTGTGTA
This sequence comes from Chlamydomonas sp. ICE-L, assembly GCA_013435795.1. Classification (NCBI taxonomy): domain Eukaryota; kingdom Viridiplantae; phylum Chlorophyta; class Chlorophyceae; order Chlamydomonadales; family Chlamydomonadaceae; genus Chlamydomonas; species Chlamydomonas sp. ICE-L. Next base: position 34,265,005 of record JACBWV010000626.1, read on the forward strand.
TGTGTGCATGCGGACTTGAATGTGTGTACTAACCCTTTGTTGCAGGGGGTGGGGTGTGTATGTGGGGTGGGGGGTGGTGGTAGTGGTGGTGGTGGTGGTGGGGGGGGGGGGGGGGGGCATAATCTAGGTGAAACAATTAGGGACCATGTGTTTGTGTGGTTACAGCATGTGCGTGTGTGTGTGTCTGGTGGGGAGAGGGGGGGGGGGGGGGGTTGGTGGTGGTGGTAGTGTCCAGAGGGGTGGGGAAAGAAACTCACCTTATTTTTTTGATTATGACTACGCAGGAATACAAAGAAGGTGATTATAATAATAGCCAGAATTGCTCCACCCAGTGCGACGCCAATGATGATGATGATGGGGAAGGGTCTTGTTTCTTCGGAGTCAAAACACTGATCCAAAAACTCCTGTGCACACAACACAATCAACAATCAGCAATATGTAGTGGACGGCAATATGATATCATATGACATTCTGGCTCAGCTAAAGTTACCATATATATACAAAATATCATATTATGCAATTTGTATGATATCATATGATATCATACTCACCTTTGGTCAATATCATATGATATCATTCACACCTTTGGTCAACATCATATGATGTGCTGGTCCCAAGCAATAAGCAGTCACGGATCAGCAATCAGCATTCAAAAATGAACAAGTCCATAATATTCATAACATCCATCACAAAAGGCAGCAGAGACAGTTGGCTGACATGTCTGGCTTCAATGTTTTGGTCGCACAGATGGACAACAAGGTAACACTGGGGGCTCCCGCCACCCAGAAGGGAGGGCTCCACCAAACATTAACAATTCCATAACATCCATCTGCAGCTGATGATAACATATGCTTTTTAACGCCAAAATATAATCTTTCATGATCAGTTAACAATGGGACATACTTTGGCCAACAGTTACTGGTTTGTTGTTGTGTGTGTTGTGTGTGTTTGTTGTTTTATGCTGTGCATATTGTTGTGTTGCTGTGTTGTGTGTGTTGTGTGTTGTTTTGGTCACAGCAATCTCGCAAGGTTTAGGTATGCTATGCTTCCGTATGGTATGGTATAGTATGGTATGTTATGCAAGGTGTAGGTATGACATGCTGCCTATGTCCACGTGTCTAGTTGGTACGTACCTTAATTTGAGATGCCAAGTCTACGTTTGGTTCTTGAATCTAGTCTGGGCATGTGTCTGTCTCTGACGCAGCAATTAGAGCTTCCTCACTATCAAATACTTGATTGATATTGATCTCTGTCATCACAGAAAAATTGAAGCAATCATAACTCTGAGGGCATTGGACAGAGCCGTACGTTTGGCAAGCTGCCTCTAAGCGCCACTTTATGTCTTCGGCCTCGGCTAGGCTGACCGCATGCATGTCAAGGCGCATGCCAAAACTTCCGGCGGGTACACAATTGCTATGAAATAAGCAATTCAAAGGGGGATGGACAAACAGTGAGCGCGAGAAGTGGATGGATCACTCACTGCACATTTAGGGGGTCTTGGCCGGCACCCTCTTCTGCACCCCTGTGGAACTATCATCACCCAAAGTGCACCCTCATTAAGTCATAAGCAAAATAAAAGGGTGCCAAAGACCTCAATCCATATTTGCAGTGACTAGTATTTGAGGGGCAGAAAATATAATGTTCACTGCCTTCCATCTAGCTGTCAGGTTTGAAGGTCATGTGCGTCGAAGTAAATATACAAAACAAATATAATAATATGTTAACAAACTAAATAAAAAATATAATGTGCCAGTACCTTCCAGCCAGCAGGTCTGTAGGTCAAGTGCATCCAAGTAAATGTAAAAATATGTATAAAACAATGTGTTAACAAACTAAATGAAAACACCAATATGCCAGAGCCTTCCTGGCAGGTCTGCAGGTCAAGTGCATTCAAGTAAATATACACAAATAAATATAACAATTTGTCAACAAACTAAATGAAACATGATGTGCCAGTGCCTTCCATCCAGGTCTACAGGTCATGTGCGTCGAAGTAAATGTACAAAAATATATACAACAATTTGTTAACAAACTAAATGAAAACACAATGTGCCAGTGCCTTCATTGCACGTCTGCAGGTCACGTGCATCAAAGTAAATATATAAAACTAAATATTTAAATATGTTAACAAGCTATATACAAATTTAATGTGCCAGTACCTTCCATCCAGGTCTGTAGGTTGTGTGCATCACGTCCCATCTATCTGTATACATAAGCACTGTTCCATGCAATAAGGAACCCTTCTAAACGGGTGCCCATGGAAACATGTGCACCATTTTAGGCCAAACTAGATAATGAATAAAGCTAAATAAGTTCAAACCAAAGGCAACATTAAAGGCAGATTACAACCTCCTAGACCATGTTGAAGGCAGAACTAAAGGCAAAGTAGGCCAAAAGAAAGGCCAAACTAAAGGCTTAACTAAAGGTAAAACTGGAGGCAAAGTACAAACTCAAAGGCCATATTGATGGAAAATTTAAAGGCAAAATGGCCAAAGAAAGGCTCCATTTGGACAACATGTTAGCAGTGCTTATCATTATGCCTCATAAGAAGGTGCACAGGTTTTTAAACATTTTTAATTTACTTTCACTTTTTGCACTTCTAACTTGCACTTCAACTTGCACATTTCCACTTGGCCATAGATTGAATACATCATACCTGCGCTTGCTTCAAGGACCGGCCCCCAGGAATGTGCACTCGTGCATAGTCCCTTAACAGCTTCCCTCTTGTGGATGTCACGTTTACCAACTTTATCTGTACCTCACTATCAGTAACATTGGTTGAAATGTCAGTCTGCGCTAATCCTGTCCATCCTTGCAGCGCAACATCAAACAAAACCTGCAATTGTAAGCACGGTCGACAACATGGTATATGAGTTAAATGAGTTATGTCAGCTACATCAGGTATGTCAGTTATATCAGTTATGACAGTTATATGAGTTATGTCAATAACATATTATATGAGTTACGTCAATTATATTTAGGGACCGGCATATCATATGATGTTGACCAAAGGTGAGTATCATATCATATGATATCATACAAATTGCATCATTGCATCTTGTATATGGATGGTAACTTTACCCTAGTCAGACTGCCGGCACCACATGGTATCATATGATTACATGATATCATATAACATCATATTGCCGTTCCCTAGTTATATTTGGGCTTCAAAGATTAGGGCTAATCACAGACCAAATTAGCCCTAATAGTTTACTACCAATTCAGTCAAATTTGGCCAAAACACTGCAGAAAAGTTGCCATGTGTCCAGGAGAGTGTTGTTATGCAACCTATTGACTTTTGTGGAAATTGGATATAATCTGACCATCATGAATTCATGATGAAGTGTATCATAACTGCAGGAGGGAAGGGAGATCTTATACTATAAAGCCGAAAGGACCCGGATTCACATATTAATAGATTTAACACCATATCAGTATACAAATGCGTTACATTGGAGGAAAATAAGTACCGTATACAGTTTTTAAATCATATAACAGATTAAGGATCTCTAAATGTGTAGTGCCTATATGTTTTGTGTTTTTTAATCATATAACAGAATAAGGATCTCTAAATGTTTGGTGCCTATATGTTTGGTGTTTTTAAATCCATGATTTATGGAGAACTGTTTCACCACTGTTTCTCTTTGGGGCTACATGGGGTAGCTTCCTACCAGCTCCGTTAGCTAGACACTGCCCATCATGTCAGCTTCAAAACACACTAGGACATTAGCTAGCTTCAAGTTTGGCCCAAGGGTGGAGGACAGGATCTGCCTAGGAGCTGCTACAAAGTGCCCAAACTAATGCTTGCATGAAGTGTTTGAATTTGTACTGAAACTTGTGCTCGAACTCTAAGTTGAAGTGCTCAAACTGATGATGATGATGATGGTTACATTTTTCCTGGTGCCCTACTGGAGTCCAAATCTGCCCGCAGCTTGAACACCAACTCTCCAAGTGCTCGAACTCGAAGTCGAAGTCGAAGTGCTCGAACTAAAACTCCAACTCTTGCTCCAAGTCGTGCTGCTCACCTCTTATGTCAGGGTATTTCGGGCTACTTCAGGTCATTTAGGTCTAGTTCAGGATATTGCGGGGGCTATTTCAGGCTATTTCAGGCTAAAACTAGCGCTAATTTGGGGATCGCTTTTTGCGCAAGTTAGCGCTACAAGCGCTCAGCTCCTATCCCCCCCCCCCCCCCCCCCCCCTTTCAAACCCTATTTATATCAGTTGTGTCAATACCATGTTATATGAGTTATGTCAGTTATGTCAGTTACATGGTATACGAGTTATGCCAGTTACATGGTATATCAGTTGACCTTATATCCATCAGTATTTATATTACCAGCAAACGCTTTATCATTAGCATTGCTGTGTTGTTGCTATGATCAACATTACCATCACCATCGCTGTTGCCATTGCCATCATCATTATCACCACTATCGCCAGCATCGCCGCCAGTGCCACCATCCTCATCACCATCCTCATTACCGGTATCATCCTCATGCTCCTCCTCCTCCTCCTCCTCCTCCTCCTCCTCCTCATTATTATCATCATCATCATTATCATTATTATCATCATCATCATTATCATCATCATCATCATCATCATCATTATTAACATAATTATAATTATGATTATGATTATGATTATGATTAATAATAATAATAATAATAATAATAATAATAATAATTTAATTAATTTAATTATTATGATTATGATTATGATTATTATTACTGTATTAGTTCCTATTCTTGCTATGATTAGTTCAGCAGTACAGTGATGGTACCACCTTCCACATCAATCTCAAGCTGCATGAATACAAAATTGCATACATCTATAATTACGAATATATTATCTATTATATATATAATGATCATAAATATATCATTTTGAATACCTGAAGGAGGAAGGACGTGTTCAAGTCTGGCAATTCAAACGTGGCATCAAGTGTCCTTCAGCTTATCTTGTATTCAATGCATGTTGAAGTAGGAAGGAATTCGTGATTTGACACGCACGCACGCACGCACGCACGCATTCCAACTTCACATTCGAACCCACCCCTTGGCATCACACAAACATACACACATCTATATCCACTGGAAAAACAAGTGCGAAAATCTACCGTTTGTGGTCACTTTTAAATGGTAGGTAGCCAGTTGCTTTACCAGTTGCTGTTGTTATTAGGCCAAAGCAAGGGTCAAATTGTCATGGTTATTTTACCAGTGACATACACCCTGCCATCCAAGCAGCATCAAGACTCTAGAGGTCACACATTATCACACGCCATGACGGTGAAAAGGCAGTGCTAAAAGTGGTGCCAGAATGGTTGCTAGGCAGGTGGTTCTCAGTGTTTTTGTTTTCAACTAAAAGCAGCAGCTTCTAGGCAGCTCCCCTGACTGGCTATTCAGCCAAAGCTAATGCAACCTAGTGTGTCTGAAAGTTGGCAGAAGCAGTTGGCCACAACTGTCTAAATCTTGGGGGTTTCCCCAGTGGCTGGTGCAGGGAGCTGCCTAGAAGCTGCTGTTCAGTGGGTCCGGAATTGTTGCTGGAGGCAGCAGTGCTGTAGCACAAGCTTGTATGATGGAACGGTATCCTAGATATCAAAAAGGCATACTTGAGTTTTCAAGATACTGAATGTAAGGCACATATACCAGAGATATAGACAAGTACCAGGCTATCCTGCTACACAAGGCGGAAAAGTAAACACCGTGTGAGCTACAGTGACGTAAGCTTGCCTCATTTCTGCATCTGGATACTAAAATCCTGACCCATCCCAGTATTAAGGTGCTAGCGGGCCAGTTCCCCCATTCTTTTGGCGTGAAAATGGTGGCTGAAGGATGGTCGTCAAAAATTTGGTGCATGGGTGAACTGCCAAGGAAAGGGTTTGGTAGCATCTCTGAAGGAGAAGGAAGCTAAGGGATGCCTGTATATCTGAAGGAGAAGGAGTCTAATGTTCGTCCTGTGTGTGTATTACGGGTATTACGCGCGTAGTACGGGTAATACAAAGGGCGCCGATTAACATTTTGGGCGCGTTGAGTCACGAACACCCCCTCACAAGCTTTGTACCGCTTTAGAAGTACGCAATCTTCGCCTCTGTAATCGGGTGGGGGTGCTCGCAACTGCAAATTTTCGCGGACCGACGTTCCGAAGTTCGGGTATGCATAAATATAACAAATAGAAATGCTGGAACTTACGAATGAACCAGCAACCCTACTCTGTCCTCCCCCTAACTGCAGATTTGAGGGGTCTTTGGCACCCTTTCCTGCACCCCTACAGCACCCTTCCCACCCATACTGCAACCTTCTAAGCCAAATACAAGGGTGCTGTAGTCCCCCTAAAATTAGCAGTGCCTGGTACAGTGAAGCATGTTGGTTCACACTGCCATCGGCACATCATATGATGCTGACCAAAGGCGAGTATGATATCATATATTCATATGATATCATACAAATTGCGTCATATGATATTGCATATAAATGGTAACTTTGGCCTAGTCAGACTGCTGGCATCATATGATATCATATGATGCCATCATATCATATGATGCCATATTGCCATTCCCTACATATACAGCAATGTTATTTGTAGGTAGTAATGGAAGGTAGGCAGTGTAGTAATCAGTGCAATAGTGAATTCGGGCCACTTTTCATTCGTACCACTAATTTCTCATTTTGAAAAGTAATCCAAAGGTTTGTATGGGACATGTACCATGTGTGTGAGTAGCTTCACTTACCTTCAAATTCAGGCAGGTCTTCAATACTATCTGAGAGAAATTCCTTGAAGGCCTTGGCCAGAGTCTTGTACACCTTCGATTTCTTGGAAGGGGGTGGCCTCTTGGTCGGTGGTGATGGGGGGGATGGTTTACGAGGGGGTGCAGGTTGTTTTGGGGGCGGCTTAGGTGGAGAAGGGGGAGAGGGAGGCTCTGGCGGTGGTCTCAGCGAGGATGGAGGTGACTTTGGTTTTGGAGGCGGCTTTGATGACGGTGGCGGCTTTGATTTTGGAGGTGGCTTTGAGGACGGCGGGTCATCAAGCTCTGATGGCGGTTCAAGCTCTGGAGGCAGGTCAAACTCTGAAGGTGGGCCAGGCTCTGGAGACAGGTCTGGAAGGTGGTGCAGGTGATGTAGTATGTTAGTGTTAGGCACACATGCATGCACCCCCACCCCCTTTTATCTGCAAAGCATATGCATTCATGTAAGTGTACCATACAATACACCATGTAAGGGTCCCATACAAAGGCACCACATATGATCTAATGCACCACGTATGATCTAATGCACCACATATGATCTAACGCACTACATATGATCTAATGCACCACATATGATCTAATGCGCCACATATGATCTAATGCACCACATATGATCTAATGCACCACATATGATCTAATGCACCACATATGATCTAATGCACCACTTATGATCTAATGCACACATATGATCTAATGTTTTTCCACCCAATATGATCTAATGCACCACATATGATCTAATGCACCACATATGATCTAATGCACCACATATGATCTAATGACCACATATGATCTAATGCAACCACATATGATCTAATGCACCACATATGATCTAATGCACCACATATGATCTAATGCACCACATATGATCTAATGCACCACATATGATCTAATGCACCACATATGATCTAATGCACCACATATGATCTAATGCACCACATATGATCTAATGCACCACATATGATCTAATGCACCACATATGATCTAATGCACCACATATGATCTAATGCACACATATGATACTAATGCACCACTATAGATCTATGCACCACTAATGATCTAATCACCACATATGATCTAATGCACCACATATGATCTAATGCACCACATATGATCTAATGCACCACATATGATCTAATGCACCACCATATGATCTATGCACCACTATGATCTAATGCACCACATATATCTAATTGCACACATATGATCTAATGCACACATTGATCTAATGCACCAAATCATGATCTATGCACCACATATTGATCCATGCAACCAACATAGGATCTAATGCACCACATATGAATTTAAGCACCACATATGAATCTCATTGCACCACATATGATCTAATGCCACCATTTTATGACTAATGCACCACATATGATCTAATGCACCACAATGATATAATGCACCACCATATGATCTAATGTCCACAATATGATCTAATGCACCCACATATGACAATTGCCACCACATATGATCTAATAACACATATGAATCTAATCACCCCATATGATCTTATGCACCATATATGATCTAAGCACCACATATGATCTAATGCAACAACGTAGATCTAATGACCACTATGATTCTAATTGCACCACAATGATTCTAATTGCACCACATATGATCTAATGCACCACATATGATCTAATGCACCACATATGATCTAATGCACCACATATGGATCTAATGCACCACATATGATCTAATGCACCCACTTATGATCTTAATGCAACCACATATGATCTAATGCCACCACTATGATCTAATGCACCACATATGATTCATGCCTACCCACTTATGATCTAATGCCCCACATATGATCTTATGCACCAACATATGATCTAATGCACCACATATGATCTAATGCACCCACATATGATCTAATGCACCACATATGATCTAATGCCACCAACATTATGAATCTAATGCAACCACTATGATCTAATGCCACCCCATATGATCTAATGCCACCACATATGATCTAATGCACCACATATTGAATCTAATGCACCACATATGATCTAATTGCACCAATATGATCTAATGCACCACATTATGATCTAATGCCACCACATATGATCTAATGCACCCACTATGATCTAATGCACCACATATTGATCTAATGCACAACATTGATCAAGCACCACATATGATCTAATGGCACCACTATATGATCTAATGACCACCACATCTGATCTAAATGCACCACATTGATCTAATGCACAATATGATCTAATGCACCCTATGATCTAATGCACCAAGATGATCTAATGCACCACATATATCTAATGCCACCCATATGATCTAAGCAAACACAGATGATCTAAGCATCACATATGATCAATGCACCACAATTAGATCTAATGCACAACATTGAATCTAAGCACCACTATGATCTTAATGCACCACATATGATCTAATGCACCACATATGATCTAATGCACCACATATGATCTAATGCACCACATATGATCTAATGCACCACATATGATCTAATGCACCACATATGATCTAATGCACCACGTATGATCTAATGCACCACATATGATCTAATGCACCACATATGATCTAATGCACCACATATGATCTAATGCACCACATATGATCTTATGCACCACGTATGATCTAATGCCCCACATATGATATAATGCACCACATATGATCTAATGCACCACGTATGATCCAATGCACCACATATGATCTAATGCACCACATATGATATAATGCACCACATATGATCTAATGCACCACATATGATCTAATGCACCACATATGTTAATGCAACCACAACTGGCTTCGGCTAAGAATAGTATACGTACAGGGAAGTGTATGCTACAAATGCACCTTTTTGGCACTCCTCTCACCCATAATGCGCCCTTCCAAGCCAAGCTATTGTCTGCCGAAAATGTACCCTTTGGAGCCAAACAAAAAGGCGCCGATAACCTCCCAAATTAGCAGTTGTGGCCTGCAACATTAAAAACAACCAGCACTGCTCATGAACTTACAATCAGAATCCAGGTACGTATCGTTTACGTACACGCAGTCCCCAGGCACGTGTGTGTGGATCTTTGAGCTTGGTGGATGGGTGGGGGTTGGGGGGGCTTGCTTGTTGTCGAGTGCTTACTAAGGCCGCTCCAAGCAAACTCACAATCAGAATCCGGGTAGTATCGCAATTAACGTCTACGCAGCCCCCACGGGTATTTTCCACAATGGGACCCGTGTCATTGAAGAACGAATACCCGAATGCCGTTGCGCATACCGCCGCCCCCAGGCGGAGTCACTGCTGTAAGCAATTGCATAGTCCTCACTGCTTTGCAATAGGTCATCTGCCAGTGCTGTAGTGTGCTGCGTTGTACATCAACAGCCATCGCAGCTGCAGTGTTTGAGGCACCACACCTATGACTGATGCTTAAGAAAGGCGCTGTACCCTCCCACTTCTACACCACTCGTTGTCAGCTCAGTCATAATGGGGTGGGTGGGGGTAGGGGTGGGGGTTGAAAGTGGTGGGGTGGGGTGGGGGGGGGTGGGTGGGGCGGGTGGGGGGGGGTGGGGGGTGTTGGCTTGACGGGGTGAAATCAATATTATGCACTGTAGTCATTCTGTAGGCATCTGAGAAATAATGAGCGGTCCAGCACTAGTGACGCAGAAATGTTGCACGTGGAACCTGGTGAGAATGTCTCAGGGAGCTGTGAAGAAGGCCCAAACAGAAAACCGTGGGGGCTAACTCAGCGTCCAACCGCCATTAGCTCCACTTTCTCACATCCAAGTCCTCCAGACGAATTCATCGCTTGTGCAAAGGCTTGCAGCCGGTCAACAGCTCTTATGCTCAGTTATAGGAGCTGGTTACAGATGTTTATGAAACACATGTAATAAATCTAATCCTGGATTTCCGTTGCGGATGAGGGCCTATGGGGTTGTTTATTAAAAAAAAAAAAACAAAAAAATATATATAGTATATACTACATATCTATTATACTATAAAGGGGGGGGGGACTAGGGGGGGTGAGCCGGGTGTTTTTTTTTTTTTATATATATAATATTTATATATAGATTTAAATATATATATTTATACTATATATTTTATATATCTTTCTCTCTCTCTTTCTCTTTCTTCCTCCTCTCTCTCTTTTTTTTTTCTCTCTATCTCTCTCCTCATCTCCCTCTCCTCTCTCTCGCTCTCTCTATATCTCTGCTATTGCATATCCGTTTCGAGATTGGCAGGCGATGTAAGTGACCTAAGCGATTCGCAGCTGTCAGGCCCTGGGTCTGAGGGGGGGGAGGCGGGGGGTGGTTGGGGTGGGGTGGGTGTGGGGGGGGTTTGGTGGTTTTTTGTTGTTGTTGGGTCTTGGTCTTTTTTGTTGGTGTTGTTTGGGGGGTGGTGTGTTGTTGTTTTTTTTTTTTCTTGTGTTTGTTTTTTATTTTTTTGTTTTTTTGGTCGGTTGGTCGTTTTTTTTTTTTCTTTTATTTTTGTTTTTCTTATTTCAATTCGTGTTTTTTTGTTTATTTTTTTTTTATTTTTTTTTGTTTTTTTTTTTTTTTTGTTTTATTTTTTATGTGTTTTTTTTTTTTTTTTTTTTTTTATTTTTTTTTTTCTGTTGTCTTTTTTTTTTTTTTTTCTTTTTTTTTTTTTTTTTTTTCTTTTTTTTTTTTTTTTTTTTATATCCCCCTTTCTTCCTTTCCCTCCTTTTATTTGGGAGGAGGGCTGAAGGAGGCACGAGTAGCCAGCAAGGAAGGGAAGGGAGGTGGAGAAGCCACAACAGGGTATGGCGGTGGGAGCGCTTGGGTGACCAAATTTCTCAGGGGATTTATCAGATAGAGGAATGTATTGTGTGCGTACGTATGTTTAAATTTGTTGTGTGCGTACGTATGATTCAATTTCTTGTGTGCATCATATGTTCCAATTTATTGCGTGCATACGTATTTTCCAATTTCTTGTGTGCGTACGTATGTTTAAATTTGTTGTGCATGTACTTACGTTCCAATTTCTTGTGTGCGTACGTATGTTTAAATTTATTGTGCATGTACTTACGTTCCAATTTCTTGTGTGCGTACGTATGTTTAAATTTGTTGTGCATGTACTTACGTTCCAATTTCTTGTGTGCGTACGTATGTTTAAATTTGTTGTGCATGTACTTACGTTCCAATTTCTTGTGTGCGTACGTATGTTTAAATTTGTTGTGCATGTACTTACGTTCCAATTTCTTGTGTGCGTACGTATGTTTAAATTCGTTGTGCATGTACTTACGTTCCAATTTCTTGTGTGCGTACGTATGTTTAAATTTATTGTGCATGTACTTACGTTCCAATTTCTTGTGTGCGTACGAATGTTCCAATTTCTTGTGTGCATACGATCATTTCAATTTATTGTGTGCGTACGTACGTATGTGCCAATTTATTTTGTGCGCATATGTGAGCCAAATGGGTTGCACAGCGTAACCGAGTGCCCAACTCCCCAACTCAGCATGAGCCCGCAGAGGTACAACACACATTGTTATGGTCGGCCATTAATTCATTTAAAGTATAACCCGGAGATTCAGAAGGAATCTATATTGTATTATATCACCCTCTCACCTTGAATGACCAAAGGAATGAAGACAACGAGGAGCAAGATACAAGCCATCCAAACCTGCCAACAATTGGTTGCTTCAATAAATCCTGAGTCAAAATCAAATTGCCATGCTAAGTGAGTACCAAGGCAGTCAGGTCAAGTCAGTTCGGGTCAGGGGTCAGGGGTCAGGGGTCAGGGGTCAGGGGTCAGGGGTCAGGGGGGTCAGGGGGTCAGGGGGTCAGGGGGTCAGGGAGTCAGGAGGGGACAGGAGGGGTCAGGAGGGGTCAGGAGGGGTCAGGAGGGGTCAGGAGGGGTCAGGAGGGGTCTGGAGGGGTCAGGAGGGGTCAGGATGGGTCAGGAGGGGTCAGGAGGGGTCAGAGGGGTCAGGATGGGGTCTGGAGGGGTCAGGAGGGGTCAGGAGGGGTCAGAAAGGGTCAGGAGGGGTCAGGAGGGATCAGGAGGGATCAGAAGGGGTCAGGAGGGGAAGGGAGGGGAAGGGAGGGGAAGGGAGGGGAAGGGAGGGGAAGGGAGGGGAAGGGGGAAGGGAGGGGAAGGGGGAAGGAGGAAGGGATATCAGGCTTAACGGTCCACTGAGGATGGCGGAGCGCGCTCACGCCAAATTGACCGTGCCCGTCGCGGGCCGGGTACTCAGTGCTCGATTCTGCCGTTTGATGGACAGTTTTGCCGAACTTGTAGGTAAAGGAAAGGGTGGGCAATCCGGGGGGGCGGCATGCCAGGCCGTTTGCCGGGGTTTCGAGCCCAAAACGGGGTCGGTAAAAAGGGCCATAATATGGAAGGCGATGGATGGAGTAGCGTCGGCCAAATCGTAAATTCGACGTGACATGTAGCACCTTACATAGGTAGCAGCCAATCTATAAGCTTATCCTTCGTCCTGCGCTGGCATCTCACCAGTTACTGCAGTAGTGCAGTGGCCTGCGCACTCAAGCTATGTATCTATTACACGCGTGCCTAAGTAAACACTTGCGACCTTGCGCGTTAAACATAGGACCGAGGTAAACCAACATAGAGCAAAGCAGGGGAAAGAAGTATTAGTAGACCATGAAGGGGTTGCTGAGTGCGCGGCGAGCCGGTCGCGGTCGGCGTCCAAGAGATGTGCGGTACCGGTACCACTGGTGGTGACGTGGCCACGTGGGTGACATGGACGGTCGAAATCAAAAAGCTGGGCACAGGTAAGCTAATTGCAATTCGCGGGGGTGAACGATATAAAAACAGGTAAAAACAGGTTAAACAAAATCATAAAAATAGGCTTGATCCAGTCTCTTCATCCATTCATGCATGAACAAAGGAAGCTTTTCTCGTCCTTTAACTTCTGGATTGCACATCAGGTAATGTAGAGGAATCATTTTGCTCTCCGATTGGGAAATCAGACTCTGGTACTTTCTTCTCGAATTCAGCAAGGCTTCGTCAGTATATTCATGTACCACATGGTGTTCATCTTGAACTGTTCCATACTCACAAAGGTGACACACTCGATCCATCCAAGGAACAATTGGACGTTTCCATCTACCGGTATCAGTTTCCACTTTTCAGCATGTATAGCGGTGCTCTCACGCGTTTTATGACTTGGTGACTACTTATGTACTCCCTTAGAACTATCGGCTCTCCTGAGCCAGCTTCCAGTGGGACTGAGTCATCTTGAGATGACTCAGTGGCAGCTTCCTGTCACCTACGTCTCCGGTCTGATCTGTACCCTGTTAGGTTCCTGTCTACCGCCTCCTTTCACCACAGGTGCCCCTTTATGGGTCTCCTGTGTCTGTAACGTTATCCCTTGTCTCCGTGTATAGATTGGTGCGTCTGTTCCGCTGCTTTAATCTACTGTCCACTCTACCGGAGTGATTTCAAGCTGATAGGTTATTGGGCTCCTCATCACTACACTGCTTTGATAATGCAACTTCCGCGAGGGCCTTCTGCCGGCTTTGTGAAACTTACCAAACTTAATGGTGTTTCATGGGCTCGTGGGATCCGCAGTGTCATTGTGAGCAATGGATGCGACCGAATCCTCCCAACGGGGGTGAAGGTTCCTCTAGATTGGCTAGACGACTGCGCGCCAGCGGCCTCTGCTGCCGGAGAGGAGGGTCCTTCCGCCATCAAGGGAAGTAACCCCCCCCGATCAATCCTCCAACTTTACGGTTCCTTCTCTCAATGTTCGACGCCTTTCCTCTGATGTTGAGGATGTCCTGATGAAGCTGTGTTGTGTACAGACACAGATCATCCGTTGTGCATCAGACCCGCAGCCTCCTCTCGTCCCTTTCAATTATGATGAGACTACTCTACTACTACTGATGATGAGGAGGACTTGAAGAGTGCTACGAGTGCTGACTTCGGTGGCGTGACTCCATCTGCTGCTGCCACTCGTGTCTTTGAGACTTCCGCTGTTTCGCCGGTGTATGAGCCTGCTGATCAGCAGATGCCTAATCGAGAGCTTTCGCCTGTGTATCAGCCTCAGCCTTCGTCGGCGCCTCCCTTTGAGCCTGTTCCCCCGGCTTACCCGGAGGTGGCTAGAAGCCCACTTTCTTGAAGGGCTTTGCTTCTTTTTCCTCTGCATCTGCCCCCCATGGAGCGTGGCCCTCCCTGGCTACCACACCGCTCTCGCGAGGCTGCTGTTTCCTCTGCACGCACCTCTGCTGCTGGTGCCTTCCCTGGAACCCCCTCCGCCTCCGCCGGTGGAGCTGCCTCCTGCCCCTGGCCCTCCTCCTATGCTATATACGCGGGTCATGCGAATCTTGGGAGCATCTGCTCACTGGTGGATCTCCTCCGACTTTGAACTTGCGGGACTAACCGCCTGATCAACAGGATCGACGGGATGGTGAGTCCTTGAACCGCTCTTTGTATACGGTCGGATGGATATGCAGGCTACAATGGCAAATGTTAGTTGTGAAGCTGAGGCATCGCCGAGTGATGGCTTTCTCTGAGCTTGGTACCAGGTGTCGTTCTTTTCTTGGCCCGCAGTCCACTTCTGGGATTCTGTATCCCCCAGATCATGGTGTTTCCTTTTGGTGGTACGAGGCGTAGTGATCACGAGAAGCTTGGTTATCAGTTTGTGCGAGTGCCTGTCCCTCTGTGTCCTGTTAGCCCAGATTTCGAGCTGCTTATGAGTGTTGCGAGGTCCATTCCTGTGATTAGGAACATAGACGACCAGCGCGCTCTTGACGCTGGTCTTGCTGCGGAGTATTTCATGGACATTCGTAGGTTCCTTGGCTCCTGTCCCTTCTGCGATGGAGCTGGGTCTAATACCCTCATTCATGGTGAGTCTCGGTTTGGATCCTGCACTGTTGGGGTTCAGTGCACTGCCTCTCGAACGTCAGGAGTTCATGTGTTTAACTATGATGCTCGCGAACAGGGAGACGATATGGTCCAAGGTATACCATGACTTTGCCACCCCTCGGTTATACTTTATGGATATCCGGAAGACGCAGTCTGATGCCCTTTGCCTCTAGAGTCCCTCTCATCGATCAACTTCAATATGCGCACATGGGCCCTTCTGACCGTGTCGAGGATTTCTTTTCGGCATGGTTTTCGCAGTATGTGCACTGACCTCCCAGTGCTGTACATCCGGTCACTCAGGCGCCACGCCATGTGAACCCATTGTGAATGGTATCCGTTTTGATCCCGATTTGAATCGCCTTGGCGGATCCAGTACGGTATGATGTTTTGGCTAACAGACAGACTGTAGAAATTACTGTCTTTGTCTAGGTGTGGTGAGGCCTTCGGTCTCATCGACATTTTGACCATTCTCTCTCCCAGTTCCGACTCCAGGCATCCTGGTTGGTCCCGGACGCTCCCCAGGTTCCGGCCAATGCCTTCTGGCGTTTCGCGTGGGCAGGGATCTGGTTCTTCTCCAGGGTTCTGGTTCCAACCAGCGACGTCTGGATTGCACTTGGGCCCATGCCTCAGCAAGACGACCCACTCGGAGGATCGCTGTTTTCACGAAGCATCCGCACCTGCCTGTAGGCCAAGCCTGGTGCACCGGTTACCACTCCGGTGCCCATGCCTTGCCTGCAGGTGTGCTACTCTCGCGGCAGCTTGGCCTACTTGCAGGCCTCAGATTGCTGTTATGCTTTTGAAAGAATAGGAGGTACGCCTGTCCTTTTCTCTTGCACTGTCGAAATTTTCAAATGTTTGTTTGTGTCCCCCACCCCCCCCCCCCCCCCCGCCCCCCCACCCCCCCCCCCCCCCCCCCCCCCCCCCCCCCCCCCCCCCCTCCCCCCCCCACCCCCCCCCCCCCCCACCCACCCCCCCCCCCCACCCCCCCACACCCCCCCCCCACCCACCCCCCCCCCCCCCCCCCCCCCCCCCCCCCCACCCCCCCCCCCCCCCCCCACCCCCCCCCCCCCACCCCCCACCCCCCCCCCCCCCCCCCCCCCCACCCCCCCCCCACCCCACCCCACCCCCCCCCCCCCCCCCACCCCCCCCACCCCACCACCACCCCCCCACCCCCCCCCCCCCCCCCCCCCCCCCACCGCCCCACCTTTTTTTTTGTTGTTTTGGTGTTTTTGTGTGGTTTTTGTTTTGGTTTTTTTTTATTTTTTGTTTTTTTTTTTTTTTTTTTTTGGTT
This sequence comes from Chlamydomonas sp. ICE-L, assembly GCA_013435795.1. NCBI lineage: Eukaryota > Viridiplantae > Chlorophyta > Chlorophyceae > Chlamydomonadales > Chlamydomonadaceae > Chlamydomonas > Chlamydomonas sp. ICE-L. Next base: position 34,281,874 of record JACBWV010000626.1, read on the forward strand.
TTTTTTTTTTTTTTTGTTTTGATCTTTTTGTTCTTTTTTGTTTTTTGTTTTTGCATCCCGCGCCTGTCTGCTTGTGTGTCTTTCCCTTTTGACTTCTGTAGCTTTTCTTTCACTCCACCCTGTGCTCTTTCTTTGTTTCCCTGTGTTTTCATTCTTCTGGCTACTGGGGCATCATTAATTTGTGGTGCTGTGTGGTTCAACGTCTGTGGTTCATGTTTCTATTGTGTTTGTAGTGATTGGTTACCACACCAATCACTTTAACCAATGTTTTTCTACATCCCACACTGTCCCTTGAACCTCATGTCAGTAATGCTGTTGCCCCATGCTCCAACTGCACGATTTCTTTTGATAGTCTTCGTTGTCTGCACACAGCTCTTCTGTTTTCATGTGGTCTTTCCCTGCCTCCCGTGATGGTGTGGTAAACAAAGGTTTGGCATGTAGGCCTGTCCACCCTCGTGGCCGTTTGTATGTGCGGAAAATTACCAGCTTTTGCTCTTGATGTTGAATGATGGATGGTGAGTTTTGTGATCCCTACCCCCTGAATGGTTGTGGCATAGGCGGTGGCTGGGTCACCTGGCTATGATGCCATGCACAACCTTGTAAGGAAGGGTTTGGTTCAGAACTTACCCCTCACTCTCCAACAGGTGCAAAGACTGTCTAAGATCCCATGTGATGCTTGTCAGAAGGCAAAGGGAAAACGTATCCCTTTTCCTAAAGAAAGCAAAACTAGGATCCGTGCCCCATTACAACGCCTTCACTTGGACATCATGGGGCCATTTAATATTAGGGGCTTGCGTGGGGAGTTTTATGTTCTGTGTCTCACTGACCAATACTCTGGCTATGCTGAGGTCTTGTGCTTGAGAACCAGGGATGAAGCTCCCTTAGCAGTTCAAACTACCATCCTCAGATGGATGACTCAGCTGCAGGATTTTTGTTTTCAGTGTCTTAGGTTCTGACAGGGCTAAGGAATTTATAGTGAAGTGGTTTTCAAGGTTGGTTAGAATCGTTGGTGCTGTGCAAATGAATGTCCATGCTTAATCCTGCTCAGCAGAATGCACTGTGAAACGTACAATGGGGTCTTCAAACGTAGCTAGGAGCATTCACTTGGAGTCTAGCTCACTAAGTCCTTCTGGCCCATGCCTTCCTCGCCGCGTGTTACCTACGCACCGGCTGCCTAATCAGGTTGACAAGACTCCTTATTAGTTGTTTTGTGGGTTCTACCTGATTTATCGTTATTTGCGCGTGTTCGGGTGCCCATGCTATGTTACCGTTCGTGGAATGGGAAGAAGCTGCAATAAGCTTGACGAAAGGGCGTTATCTGGTAGACTGTTTGGTATTCTCTTTTCCTCTGGTGATTAAATGGTTATTTTGTTTGGGGTTCCGTTGCGCCAGGTGGTAGAGAGTCGTGATGTGCTCTCTATGACCAGTTTAGCTATAACTGTTCCCTGGGCTCTTTCCCTATGATGGATTCATATTTTTTCTCGCACCCCCCCTCCGCTATAAGCTGTCAGGGCTGATACTACTGACGAAAATGTCCTGGGGCCCTTTCCCAACGTGACCCGTATTGTTGACTCAGCTTTACTGGTCATGGGATGACGATGCTCCCAAGGCCAAGGTATGAAATGGTGCTGCTAAGCGTGCCGCGCGGCCTTGGGCCAGGGGGAGGCTGATGTTCCTTCAAAGCTCTCTATTTAGTCGAATTCTCGGGCGGGTCGCAGGGACTTATCGAGCCACGTTTCGTCGGTGTGAAGTCGTAGGATTAGAGACCAGCCTCGGGTCATAGTGGAAAACTAGTACAGGTCCACTGCCCCACTAGTCGCCACCCCGTCCACCTATTCTGGATTTTTAGCTCAGCGGGGAGTTGTTGATCACTTCAACCACTGCGTATACTGGTGGTTTATACTCGGACCAGGGCATTGGCGACGATTCTTTGTGGCCGTCACAGATGATGTGAGTGAGACCTCGAAACACTGGTCGGGTCAGATTTGTTTTACTGCGTTGGTGGGGTGTTCCAGTGTACCCAGGCTTAGACGATTAGAGGCAAAGGATGGCGGCCTGTTAAACCACGCATAGAGTGATGCGCGGGGGGCTTTATTACCGGTGATGCTGTACTGCTGATATTTTTTTTTTTTTTACCCGCTGGCCCAGGACAAGTACACTGAATTGTGTAGGGATTTAGACGTGGTAGGGTACTGCAGATGATCATCATATTAACAAATAGTGTAGATAATTAGAAGAAAAAGAAAAGAAAAAAAAAAAACTCTGTGGCTTTTGTGATTTCTAAGAAAGGGCTTATGATTGGGTCAAACAGAGTACTGGCTATGGATTGCTAGACCAAGGCTAGGAGTCTCAAGGACCACTATCTAATTATTCTGAGTCCTTGTAAATCATTTGTTTGTCAAGTTCGCCTACATGGGGAAATTGTGAGCCAGCCGCGGCCAGCCAGTGGCAGGAGGGGGCGGAAAACAACGCGGCAGTTATCGACCTCCACGAGCCCCCTACGCGCGAGTATGGCTGTTCTGTTTTTTTCATTGACTTTTCCTCTTAGGATGAATCGTCACTCCAAGGATAAAGCTCCCAATATGTTCTTTTATCTGGGCTCTTTATGAGATTTACTTAGGGAACGATCTCTTTGCAAACTGGTACTTTATGTCTGATGACCTAGATTATAATGGAGATACTCAGGACAGATATATGCAAGCGATGCTTTGCATCTGCAGAGGATTTATGCTTATGGGTACTAAAGATGGCTTTGCTGAATAATAAGAAAACTGAGATGTGTTTTTCATAATTTATAAACAATTCTTTGTGAGGAGGCTTCCGCATGGATCCTGATACAAATGTCTATGATGGAGCCACAATCACTTTATAAAAAGTTATATTTTATCTTCACTTGGGAATCCCTCTTTGTGTGATGGTTGACTCAAGCAATCGTGCAAAAGCTGGCTTTTTTTTCTAGGATGCTAACTATAGGCCCAAAAGGGCACACATCATTTGCCGTAGTAGGGCTATTTGATTTTTTTTGGCCATATCTATGGAGATATACAATATTGATATTCTCATCCAACCTGTTTGATTCTAGTGTAAAAAAATATCCAGGAAATGTTGTGGCTGTTCTTGGGAGGTTTTTTCTTTTAGTGGCTATTATCTTGAACAACCACACTTATCTCAAATGACCATGCTTGTGATGAAATGGCCCATAGAGGTATACTTAAACAAAGTGTTGGTTTTTGTGTCGGCCAATTACTACATTATATTATCATGAAGAGCTTCTGTGACTGACAACCGTTTGTGTTTTGCTTGGCCCTTAAACACACCCGCTTGCCCCCGCTTCTGGACACACAGAACTCATACACCTAAAGAACATAGCGTCATCATTAGAATGGCCTTGAGGCCAATCTTCCCCTTGACTCCAACCACTGGCTCGGAGCCCCTTCCCTGGTTCCAGGCACTTGCGTTGTGCTCTCCACACGCAGCTCCGGAATCCAGAAAAAACATCAACATTTTGGGCCGGCTGCGCGAACACTGAGGATTGAGAATGGCATATGTTTGCGGTTGCCCTTTTATAAGTGATATTAGCACCTCCGCTTACAGAATCTTGTTTACAGATATTTGTGTGTAGGCATGTCCATCGAAGGATACCGACTTCTTAACCGTATTATGGAATGTGGAATCTGCTGATTCATCATTCGAACACTTTATGAATGGGATAATAAAAATGGGTGCACTAATCTTTTTTGGAAGCACCCTCAGCAGAGACTATCTTTCTACTTCTCCTCCTACTCTTTGTAGAGGAAAAAAGGGCAAGACAGGCAAAGCCCTGGAACTGCTTAGGGGACAAACCCGTAATTATTATCCCTTTTTTTCTTCATGAAGGACTTCTCATTTGGTAGCTTCTTACCTCCGCCATGTAAGTGGTTGAGATCTGGGTTCTGCTTAAATGGGGTTTAATTTAACCTACGGCACACAAAAGGTGGTTGGAGTTTGGTTTGTTGTGACCTAGACACAACCCCCTGATTGTGTAAATGGGGGTTTTTTGGCTTTGTGGGGTGCTTTTCTTTTGTTTTTAAAAGCACAGATGTAGTCTTCTCATACCCCTCGCCGGTGTCAAGTAGGACTTTACATGTAATGTAAATGTAAGGTAATGTAATGTAATGTACGTGGGGCTTTTATTCTACCTCTACTAACTCTCTTATAAAAGCTGCAATGTTAACTACCAAACCCTGGACAGAGATCCCTGCTGAAGGCTATGGAAGATGAGATGCCCCTCCATGCTCATGGCACTTGGTCCTCACTCCACAGCCTCCTAGGCAGAGGATTTGTCTGGGCAGATGGTTTTGTCAAAGAAACATGGGGGCGCTGATGAGTTCTTGCGTTGTTTTTTAAAAGCTCGTTTGTTAGTCGTGGTTTTTCTGCAACGTCCTGGGGCTGAACTACCATTGATGTAATGTGGCCCCCCGTCTCCTCTAAAAGAAGGTCTTGTTCGTGTGTGCTTCCTTTGCTGCCATCACTCATAGAAAAAATGTTTGTGAGTGCAGCTGGACAATCAAGACTGCATTCTGTGGAATGCACGCTGGCAAACCTGGGTCTGTGACCTGTTCTGTTTACCAGCATGAGGGCACTCTTTCATGAACCTTGGTCCTTCCTGAACAATGGTCCCCTTGTGTGCACAAGCTAATTAATCTTCTTTCTGGTTTGAAGAAGGCACCCAGAGGGGCTTGGAGGCAAAGGATGTTTAAAGCAGGTTTTGGTTGCCCAGCGGTTTTAACCATGTGCAAAGTGAACCTTGCTCTGTATTTCAGGGAGGGATTCTCCTTGTGGGTGGGGGAGCTATAGCTATGTCCCCTGACCCTATGTGGATGACTTTATATGTGCTTTTGTTTAGTGAAGCCGCATAGGTATGCATTGCGATCAACGGCTAGGGAAGGCAGTGCTGGGGTTGGGTAAGTCAAGGAGGAAATGGGTTTGTACCTGCAGCCAGTTCCTCTTCATTGGACATGAATTGTACACTTGATCTGGACGGGGCAGGCCTGGTGTTGTTAAGATCGACCCTTCCCAGGGCAATTCCTAAATTGTTGAGCTGGTGGAGCAGTTTGAGGTCTCACTGTGCTACAAGCCCACGTTTTCCAGTTCCCATGTCCAAGTGCACGGTCACTTGATCCTCCTGGAGAACCTCGGCCTCTCTATAACGGGCCAGTAAACCTCTTCTTATTGTGCGGGGGGTTTGCTTGCTTTGTTATCATGGCCCTAACCCTTGCACAAGGCGCCTGAGATTTTTCTTTTGCTGTTAGGATACCGTCCCAAGGTTTCTGACTCAAACCCAAATGCACCATGTGGGCTGCAGCCAACAAGGAGCTTGACTTTTTGATTTGAGAGAAACATTCTTTATCTGGGGCCTCACTTACACTCAACAGCCCTGGTTTCTCTTTTACTGTCTTTAGTGACTAATCCTTGGCTGATTGATGGGTGTCTGACAGGAGATCTAGAGCCCCTGGCTTTATCGCGGTCTTTGGCCTTTGCTGGAGGCCTTGCTGCTGTGAAATGGATGAGGCAAAAGGCAACCCACTGTTGGCTTGTTAGCCTACAGTGAGGCTGGTATCCAGGGCCCTGTCTAGACTGCCAGGCGGTGCCAATAATTGCCACAATGGTTGAAAAAAAAGTTGAGATGTGGGAATGATTCTAGGGCTGCCTTGTCTGTGACCTGGTCACCATTTAAGGAAGACAAAACTTGGGGCCTTGAGCTGGGCTCCAAAATGACTGTCAGCTGCTCCCTCGCAAACAAAGAAACAAGGCCACCATTGCGTATCAATCTATATCCAGGAGCTGGTGGGAGGCGATGGCCCAGGTGGATGTTGCCTATGTTAGCACACTAAGGACAACTGTGCTGGAACCCCTTTCACAAAGCCCCTTGATCCTATGGTGGTTTCTATGGGCGTTTCATTCGCATGTTGGAATGCGAATGGATGCTTTTTCATTAAACCATTTTTTTTGTTACATTTATATTTCTATGATTTTGGTTACATGAATTTGGAATTGTTTTGATTTTGGTTACATTTTAGGGTTTCTTTGGTTACTTTAGAGGTTCATCTTTTAAAAAGTTATTCACATTGATTGGGGCATTAGGTTCTTATTTCACCGGATCGGGTTTTTCTATACCTTTGTTACACGCACTTGATATTTAGTTGTCCCTCTTATATCCAACTTGGAATTTGGTTTATGTGCCCTTTGCTTCATTAAAGTCTTTCCCTTACAACCTTTGGGTTTCCATTTGAAGTTTCTCTCGATTTTTTTTTCGGAGTTAAGTTCTTTGCTTTTTTTTTTTTTTTTTAATGTCTTACATTAATAGTTCTATGGTCACACAGTGCCCTAGGTGGAGGTTGTAGGACTATTGTATGTCACCGGTGGTCAAAGGTGGAGTATCAAGGCATGTTATAAGCGGTGGCGTCTCACGCGTTTTTGATGACTTGGGTGGAATACTTGTATGTTACTCCCTTAGAACTATCCGGCTCTCCTGGAAGACCAGCTTCCAGTGGGACTGAGTGTCATCTATGAGTGGAACTCAGTGGCAGCTTTCCTGTACCTACGTCTTCCGGTCTGTCTGTCTGATCTGTACCCTGTTAGTTTCCTTGTCTACCGCCTCCTTTCCCCACAGGGGTGCAGCCTTCGTTATGGGTCTACCTGTGTCTGTAACGTTAGTCTTGTCTCCGTCTGTAAATGTGGAGATTGGGTGCGTCTTCTGTATCCAGCTGCTTTAATTCTAAAGTGTCCACTTCTACCGGAGTGATTTCAAAGTGCTAAGGTAGTGCGATAGGGAAGTTTTCTCTAAATCAAAGATTTATGTATTAGGCACCACCCTTGAGGTCTAGGTTTCCTTCGGATGTCGATAGATAATTGGGGGCAATACAGGTAGGTTGCTCACTCTCATCCCACGAGGGACGGACATTCCAAGGGGACTGCTTCACACAGAGCCACTAACACATAGACCCACCCCCTCTAAACCTTTGAAGATCGGGAAGCGCCTAAAAGACTATGAACTCAGATCAAAAATACCACGCAACACAAATAACACTCAAATATCAAAAACCCATTGTGAATCCATACCACTAAAAAACGTAAGCACCACTCAATCGATACCAGAAAGTACGCGGCGCGATGTATTTTGTTAAATAATTTACTTTTGCATATGTTTTTCCTGTTTATATACTGTGCGATTGGTTTATATTGAGACTTAGTGTCGAGAATTTCATTTCCTTATGTAATGCAAAGCATATTTTTTTTTTTCGAACCATCAGGCGTATTTATTTTATAAACGTACATTCTAATATGAAATTGCATTTTATCTTCTTATCACTCTTCTAACACCGTTTACTCAACCCTAATCACGGCCACCTGCACAATTTCTGCCAGAACGGAAAACTAAAATCAGCAAAACTATTTCTGATTTCCAACATTGAAAGTTTTGGTTTAGCTTCGAAAGATGTAAGTCTTGCTATGCATGTTATATCATCCCTATCTACCGCTATATATTCCCGTGTATAAAATTGATAAGTACGTGAATGTGGAACGAGATTCCTATCACTGACATCATCCAATTCGCATTACATTACATTACATCGGTTAAGTTCTATTTTGACACCGCGAGGGAGGCTCTTTGTATGAGACCTCTGTGCTTTTTTTAAACAAAAAGAAAAAGCACCCACCAAAGCAACAAAAAAAAAACCCCCTATTACCATCAGGGGTGTGTCAGAGGGACAAACACTAACCAAATCCCAAACCACCGTTTTGGTGGCGGTAGGTATTTAAAAACCACGCTTAGCGCAGGAAACCCAGAATCTCACCCCACTTTACAGTGGCGGATGGAAGGAAAAGGAAGCTAAACAAATGGAGAGAAAGTCTCATAGAAAAAGCTAAAAAAAAAAAAAAAGGTGATAATAAATACGGTATGATGCCACTACTAAGCAGTCCAGGGCTTCCGTCTTGCTCTTCTACCAAGTAGCACAGATAGTCGGCTCTAAAGGT
>JACBWV010000626.1:34292535-34383073 GCA_013435795.1 Chlamydomonas sp. ICE-L
TATTAGTTAGGTATACAAAATGAGTAGGTTATTAGAGGTTTTCTAGGTTATACAAAAATGACGTCGTATGGTTGTGTGTGTTTGTACTAAGTTATATAAATGGCGGTAGTGTAGTAGTAGGTTATATATAGTGAGTGATAGGATGCGTCCGTATGTTATGTAGTAAGTTATACAAATGGGTAGTAGGTTACATAGTAGGTTATACAAATATGTAGTGGGTTATAAAGTAGGTTATACAAATGCGTCGTATGTTATGTAGTAAGTTATATAAATGGGTAGTAGGTTACATAGTAGGTTATAAAAATATGTAGTAGGTTATAAAGTAGGTCATAAAAATGCGTCGTATGTTATGTAGTAGGTTTTTATACAATGGGTATCGTAAGGTTTATTAAAAAGATTATTTTCTATTATTATAGAGGTTGTTGTTTTAATTAAATAAACAAAGTTTTGGCCTGTTGTATTTGTGTAAATGCATCGGTAGGTTTTATCTAGTTAGGTTGCCAAGTAGGTTACATAAATATAGTAGGTTACACAAACATAGTAGGTTAAATAACAAGTTTGGGCCAGTACAATATTGGCCTGGGTGACATTGAATATTACCACACCTCCTCTCACACACACGACACAGCAAGACACACCATACAAACAACCACACAACACACACACAATTTGACAACATTGCAAAACAATGTTAGTAGATAGCATCCCCATGTCCACCCTCATGTGCGCTTCTAAAATCCTTGGCGTCTTGCAGGACCCAGCAAGGAAATGCCGTGCTACTGAGAAAAACTGCCGAGCCACTCATAAGCTTCTGCAGCTTTCGACAGGTCCCGGGATATCCCCAGGGACAGGACGTAGACAGGGAAGTTGAGGTTTGTAGCGGAGGAGAGCAACTACGGGTAGAAGGAGGTGTGTTGTAGACTGTGAATGAAAACTGAAAGCCCCCTTGTGCAGTGTTGGTTGAATTTTGGTCCCTAGGGGAGGCCAGTGGGTTGAGGACGGCTCCGAAACCAACACAGCCGCTGATACCGTTTTGGAGGCCATCTCCGAAACCAGCAAAGCCGCTGATTCAATTGTTGGGTTCTTTGATGTCTGTTGACGAGAACAAACGCGCAACCAAAAAGTTAAAGTTGTTGATAACCATTGTTGGAGGGCCACATATCCCGAAAACCAGCAAAGCCGACCTGATTCAATCGTGGGGGTAGGGTCTGTTGCCGGGAGGACACAACCCCAAGTTGCTGACACTGTGGTGGAGGCCGTCTCCGAAACCATTTCTAAGGCCACCGAGCCAGTGGTCGAGGCTGCCTCCGAGACCATACCCAAGGCCACCAAGCCAGTGGTGGGAGGATGGAGGTTGGATGGAGGGCTTGGATGTATCCGAAACCATACCCACGGCCTCCGAGCCAGTGGTTGAGACTGTCTCCGAAACCACAACCAAAGCCACAGAAAGCCCGGCAGTGGTGGAGGGGCGTCTCAGGAAAAGCGACCCCAAAGAAAGCCACGGCGCCAGATGGTTGATGAAGGCCCCCGTCTTTGAAACCAAAAAACCAAAGCCACGGGACGCAGTGGTGGAAGGGCTATGTATACTGAAAAAGCAACCAAAGCCACAAGAGGCCAGTAGTAGTTGAGTGAATTCCGTTTCTAGGCACAAAGCAACAACAAGGCAGCGAAAAGACAGGGAAGTCCGACAGGAGGGGCACTTTTCCGAGAAGCGGGCGGGGGGAAAGGGACTGGACCAGGAGGGCAAGACCCAATAAGCCCCTCACAGACCGACCACCCAGAATAGCCCCAGGCCAGACAGAGACAGCTTTGTCCCGGGAGGGAGACAGAGGAGACGGAGACAGTTTCCAGGAGCCCCCCACCAGCCTAGACATCCCAGCCAAATTTGAAAGGCTCTCAGATCAGGCTGCTGAACTCAAGACCAACACCAGCACCAGTTTTTCTGAAATGGGAAGCTCAGCTGCGGAAAAGGTTGAGTCTGTTGAAGATGCTCTCTCCAGTAAGATGGAAGCTGTACGGACTTCGGCCACTAAGGCGTTGTGGGGTGGGGGGGACTCGTCAGCAGTGAATGCGGAGAAAGAAAGCCGAACGAAGCCGGGAGCAGTGCCGTGGTTACTGATAGCTGGGCGTGTATTATAGCGTGGCGTGGTGCTGTGTGTGGTGTGATGTTGGTTGAGTTGATCAATAAAGGATTAAGGTATTCCTGTTTCGGTGAAATGTAAATTATTGGGGGACAGTGCGCAGGTGAGTTGATCATAACGGGTTATTTCCTGGTTGGGTTGTAACGTTTGTTGATTAAATTTTGTGTAAATAATGGGGGGAGCAGTTGCGCTGGTGACTCTTGCTTGATGAATACGGGGAAGGGATACGCTCTTGGGTAAAATAATTGGGGTAAAATAATTACATAATTGGGTGGTTGGGTGGTGAAATAAGATGGTAGGGGGGCAAGGAGTTGGGGTAAGTGGGTAAATAAGAGGTAGTAGTAAATAAGTAAGGGGGTGGTAAAGAAAGGGTATAAAATAATGTATCGGGGAAAGTATTGGGGTGGGTAGGGAAATAATGTATTGGGGTACGGTAACGGGTCAAATAATGTATATGGGGTGGGTAAATATATATTTGATATTAATTAGAAAAGCGGTGTTTGGGGGTGTCAAGAAGAGCACATTTTGTGACAATGTGCTGGTGAGTTGATCAAGAAGGGTATTCCTGTTTTGGGTGTAAATAGTGTTTTGGGGTAAATATTGGGGTAAATATTTAAAATATTTAAATTATTTGGGGAAGGGGGAAAGTATTGGGGTGGTAGTGGTAAATAATATATTACGGGTTTATAGTATTTTTAAAATACTTGGAATATGGGGGACAGCGGGTTTGACTATGGCAGGGTTTTTTCTAAACCGCCTATACATAGCGACTCGTAGTTTGAACATCATTTTGGCGAAAAAATATCGCACTTAGTGAAATGTAAAAACAGTTTATTTTTTGCCTAAAGTACCCCTAAAAGCGGCCTTCAAAACAAAGCCTAAAAAAATATAAAAAAGCTATAATATAAAAAGCAACTAGATCCGCTTTGTGGCCTGGAGAGGCTAAGGAGGCTTTAGAAAGCACAGCAGAGCTAGTTGAAAAAATCCACTTTCAGATTTGAAAAAAAAAAAACTTTCAGTGTTGCAGGTTGGAATGGATTAAGAATTGGTTTCCTGGATTGGGGGTAAATAATCGGGGTAAAAAGAAACGTTTGGGGTGTGGTAAATATTTGGGTAATCATGGAATTGAGTTGGGGTTGTTGGTCCACCACGAGAAGGCACCACATACACCCACACACCAAGAACCCCACCCAACCACCACCACGAAACGCAAACAAAAAGAAAAACAAACAGACCACAACGAAGGGCAAAAACAACGACACCCAACTCAACGAAACACAGGTAACAAAACAATACGACAACGATTACAACACACACAACGATCACAAGCCAGCAAAAACAACTACCACCGCGGCGGGGGAAGAGGAACCCCCAGACCACCCCGCACCCCCCACCAACACCCACAACCACGAAACAGAACCCCAACCACCCCCCCCCCCCCCCCCCCCACCCCCCCCCCCCCCCCCCACCCAAAACCCGCCCGCCCCCCTCGAACCCACCCCCCTACCCCCCCACCCACAACGGACAGACCAAAATAACCCAACCCCCCAAACAAAAACCAATAATCCCACCCAACAAACACAATAAAAACAAAACCATAAACCAAAAAAAAAAAACCGAGAAAAAAAAAAAAGAAAAAATAAAATCACAAAAGAGAAACGAAAAATAACAAACAAAAGGAAGAAAAAAAAGCCAGCAAAAACAGCAAAGAAAAAAATAAAAAAAATAAAAAACACAAACAAGAAAAAACAAAAAACACCACTCATATCTTTGGTCCTGTCTCCACCTCATGTTTGGGGAAGCCCACCACCCCCCAACACACCCCCCACCCACCCCACACAACACCACACAAAACGACAACTCAACCACCACAACACAAAAAACGACCATCAGCCCACTCACCAAACCACCCAAAAACAACACAAAAAAAACAAAAAAAACACAACAAAAAAAAAAACAAAAAAAAACCCCACAAAAAACCAAAAAAAACAACTAACACATAAAAAAAACCAAACAAAAAAAAACAAACACAAAAAAACAAAAAAAAAAAAAAACAATAAAAAAAAAAAAAAGAAACAAAAAAACGAAAAACGACGAAAAAAACAAAAAAAAAAAAAACTAAAACAAAAGAAAGAAACACAAACAAAAAAAAGAACAAAAAAAAAAAAAAACCCCCCCCCCACACACCCCCAGTCTCCCCTAAAAAAACAACCACACAACACACACAAAAAAAAACACAACAAATGTAAACAAGCTCACCCACAACCAACCACGTGATCCATACAACCAGGCCATGACCAGCACCCCCTGGCCCGACAGATATCATCACCACGAACGCACCACCACCACAAACCACCATAACCACACAACCACCGAACGCTCATGTGCTCCTACCCCAGGCCAGTGAACGACTCTTTTAATTGTTGTCGCTCAGCTGGATTAGCTACTTGCTGTGGACCAGAACCCCTGGATACAGATCTTCATCCACCACACGTACCCACCACCCAAACCACACACCATACCAACACCACCACCGCCCTCATGTGATACCTACCCAGGCCTTTGGGACGGACTCTTTTGAATCTGTGTTGCTCAGCTGGTTTTAGTACTTGCCGGTGGACCAGCACCCCCTGCTACAGATCTCATCACACAAGCACCCAAAAACAACAACCAAACAATACAAAAAACCCCACCACCGAACCCCCCCTCGCTCATGTGATCCCTTACCCAGGCCGTGAACGACTCTTTTGAATCTGTCGTGCTCAGCTGGTTAGCTACTTGCCTGTGGACCAGCACCCCCTGGCTACAGATCTCATCACACACGCCACCCACCACCACCACCACCACCATACCCCACACCCCCACCACCGCCCTCATGTGATCCCTACCCCCAGGCCCGTGAACGACTCTTTTGAATCTGTTGTCTGCTCAGCTGGTTAGCTACTTGCCTGTGGACCAGCAACCCCTGGCTACAGATCTCATCACACACGCACCCACCACCACCACCACCACCATACCCACACCCACCACCGCCCTCATGTGATCCCTACCCCAGGCCGTGAACGACTCTTTTGAATCTGTTGTCTCTCAGCTGGTTAGCTACTTGCCTGTGGACCAGCACCCCCTGGCTACAGATCTCATCACACACGCACCCACCACCACCACCACCACCATACCCACACCCCACCACCGCCCTCATGTGATTCCCTACCCCAGGCCGTGAACGACTCTTTTGAATCTGTTGTCGCTCAGCTGGTTAGCTACTTGCCTGTGGACCAGCAACCCCCTGGCTACAGATCTCATCACACACGCACCCACCACCACCACCACCACCATACCCACACCCACCACCGCCCTCATGTGATCCCTACCCCAGGCCGTGAACGACTCTTTTGAATCTGTTGTCGCTCAGCTGGTTAGCTACTTGCCTGTGGACCAGCAACCCCTGGCTACAGATCTCATCACACACGCACCCACCACCAACACCACCACCATACCCACACCCACCACCGCCCTCATGTGATCCCTACCCCAGGGCCGTGAACGACTCTTTTGAATCTGTTGTCGCTCAGCTGGTTAGCCTACTTGCCTGTGGACCAGCATCCCCTGGCTACAGATCTCATCACACACGCACCCCACCACCAACAGAGCCACCATAACCACACCCACCACCGCCCTCATGTGATCCCTACCCCAGGCCGTGAACGACTCTTTTGAATCTGTTGTCGCTCAGCTGGTTAGCTACTTGCCTGTGGACCAGCAACCCCTGGCTACAGATTCCATCACACACGCACCCTCCACACCAACACCACCACCATACCCACACCCACCACCGCCCTCATGTGATCCCTACCCCAGGCCTGTGAACGACTTTTGATCTGTTTGTCGCTCAGCTGGTTTAGCTACTTGCCTGTGGACCAGCAACCCCTGGCTACAGATCTCATCACACACGCACCCACCACCACACACCACCACCATACCCACACCCACCACCGCCCTCATGTGATCCCTACCCCAGGCCGTGAACGACTCTTTTGAATCTGTTGTTGCTCAGCTGGTTAGCTACTTGCCTGTGGACCAGCACCCCCTGGCTACAGATCTCATCACACACGCACCCACCACCAACCACCACCACCATACCCACACCCACCACCGCCCTCATGTGATCCCTACCCCAGGCCGTGAACGACTCTTTTGAATCTGTTGTCGCTCAGCTGGTTAGCTACTTGCCTGTGGACCAGCAACCCCCTGGCTACAGATCTCATCACACACGCACCCACCACCACCACCACCACCACCATACCCACACCCACCACCGCCCTCATGTGATCCCTACCCCAGGCCGTGAACGACTCTTTTGAATCTGTTGTCGCTCAGCTGGTTAGCTACTTGCCTGTGGACCAGCACCCCCTGGCTACAGATCTCATCACACACACACCCTCCACCAACACCACCACCATACCCACACCCACCACCCACACTCTTGTGTTCCCTACCCCAGGCCGTGAACGACTTTTGAATCTGTTGTCGCTCAGCTGGTTAGCTACTTGCCTGTGGACCAGCACCCCCTGGCTACAGATCTCATCACACACGCACCCACCACCACCACCACCACCACCATACCCACACCCACCACCGCCCTCATGTGATCCCTACCCCAGGCCGTGAACGACTCTTTTGAATCTGTTGTTGCTCAGCTGGTTAGCTACTTGCCTGTGGACAGCACCCCCCTGGCTACAGATCTCATCACACACGCACCCACCACCACCACACCACCCCACCACCATACCCACACCCACCACCGCCCTCATGTGATCCCTACCCCAGGGCCGTGAACGACTTTTGAATCTGTTGTGCGCTCAGCTGGTTAGCTACTTGCCTGTGGACCAGCAACCCCTGGCTTACAGATCTCATCACACACGCACCCACACCACCTACCCACCACCACCTACCACACCACCACCGCCCTCATGTGATCCTTACCCGGCCGTGAACGACTCTCTTTGAATCGTGGTCGTCAGCTGGTTAGTACTGCCTGTGGACCAGCAACCCCTGGCTACAGATCTCATCACACACGCACCCACCACCACCACCACCACCACCATAACCACACCAACCCCCCACAGCCCTCTCATGTGATCCCTACCAGGCCGTGAACGGCTCTTTTGAATCTGTTGCGACTCAAGCTGGTAACTACTGCCTGTGACCGGCACCCCCTGGCACAGATCTATCACACTACGCACCCACCACCAACACCACCACCATACCCCAAACCTCCACCGCCCTCATGTGATCCCTGCCCCAGGCCGTGAACGACTCTTTTGAATCTGTTGTTGCTCAGCTGGTTAGCTACTTGCCTGTGGACCAGCAACCCCTGGCTACAGATCTCATCACACACGCACCCTCCACCAACACCACCACCATACCCACACCCACCACCGCCCTCATGTGATCCCTACCCCAGGCCGTGAACGACTCTTTTGAATCTGTTGTTGCTCAGCTGGTTAGCTACTTGCCTGTGGACCAGCACCCCCTGGCTACAGATCTCATCACACACGCACCCACCACTAACACCACCACCATACCCACACCCACCACCGCCCTCATGTGTTCCCTACCCCAGGCCGTGAACGACTTTTGAATCTGTTGTCGCTCAGCTGGTTAGCTACTTGCCTGTGGACCAGCACCCCCTGGCTACAGATCTCATCACACACGCACCCACCACCACCACCCACCACCATACCCACACCCACCACCGCCCTCATGTGATCCCTACCCCAGGCCGTGAACGACTCTTTTGAATCTGTTGTCGCTCCAGCTGGTTAGCTACTCTTGCCTGTGGACCAGCACCCCTGGCTACAGATCTCATCACACACACGCACCCACCACCAACACCCCACCATACCCACACCCACCACCGGCCCTCATGTGATCCCTACCCCAGGCCGTGAACGACTCTTTTGAATCTGTTGTTGCTCAGCTGGTTAGCTACTATTGCCTGTGGACCAGCAACCCCTGGCTACAAGATCTCATCACACACCACCCTCCACCACCACCACCACCATACCCACACCCCACCCACCGCCCTCATGTGATTCCCTACCCCAGGCCGTGAACGACTTTTTGAATCTGTTGTTGCTCAGCTGGTTAGCTACTTGCCTGTGGACCAGCAACCCCCTGCTACAGATCTCATCAACACACGCACCCACCACTACACCACCACCATACCACACCACACCACACCCACCACGCCCTCATGTGTTCCTACCCCAGGCCGTGAAACGACTTTTGATTGCTGTTGTCGCTCAGCTGGTTAGCTACTGGCCTGTGGACTCAGCAACCCCTGGCTACAGATCTCATCACACACGCACCCACCACCACAGCCACCACCACCATACCCAACACCACCACCACCGCCCTCATGTGATCCCTACCCCAGGCCGTGAACGACTCTTTTGAATCTGTTGTTGCTCAGCTGGTTAGCTACTTGCCTGTGGACCAGCAACCCCTGGCTACAGATCTCATCACACACGCACCCACCACCAACCACCACCACCATACCCACACCCACCACCGCCCTCATGTGATCCCTACCCCAGGCCGTGAACGACTCTTTTGAATCTGTTGTCTCTCAGCTGGTTAGCTACTTGCCTGTGGACCAGCAAACCCTGGCTACAGATCTCATCACACACCGCACCCACCACCAACACCACCACCATACCTACACCACCACCACCGCCCTCATGTGTATCCCTACCCCAGGCCGTGAACGACTTTTGAATCTGTTGTCGCTCAGCTGGTTAGCTCTTGCCTGTTGGACCAGCACCCCCCTGGCGACAGATCTCATTCACACCCCACGCACCACCACACAACCACCACCACCCCCATACTACCCCCCGACCGCCCTCATGTGATCCTACCCAGCCGTAACGCTCTTTTGAACTGTTGTCGCTCAGACTGTTAGCTTCTTGCCTTTGGGAACCATCACCACCCTGCTACAGATCCTCACACACACACCACCCACCACCACCACCACCCACACCATAACCCCCCCACCACCCCCGCCCTCATAGTGATTCCCTACCCGCAGGGCCGTGAACGACTCTTTTGATCTTTTTGTTTGCTCATCGATGCTACTTCCCTGTGGACCCAGCACCCCCTTGTCTACAGATCTCATCCACACACGCAATATCCCACCACCCAGCACCACCACTCATAACCCCACCCACCACCCCCACCCCACCCTGCCCTCATGTGATCCCTGACCATTCCGTGAACGACCCTTTTGATCTTTGTCGCTCAACTTGGTTAGTCTACTGCCTGATGACCGCAACCCCTGGCTACAGATCTCATTCATTCCACCATGGGATGGTGGTTTTCCTATGGATCACCCCACCACCCTTCGAACACCACCCACCGCAGCGAAACCATAACCCCACCCATCACCTCCCTCTGTGGATCATCCCTACCACCCCCATGCCGTTGAACTACTGCTTTTGAATCTGTTGTCGCTCAGCTGGTTAGCTACTTGCCTGTGACCAGCACCGCCCCTGTCTAAGATCTCATCACCATTCGCACCCCACAGCCACCCGACCACGCACCACATACGTCCACAGCCACAACCACCCCCACCACCGCGCCGTCATGTTATCCCTACCCAGTCCGTGAACGACTCTTTTGAATCCTTTTTGTCGCTCAGCTGGTTACTACTTGCCTGTGGACCACAACCCCTAGTGGGCTACAGATCTCATCACACACGCACCCACCACCATCACCACCCACCATACCCACACCCCACCACCCGCCCTCATGTGATCCCTACCCCAGGCCGTGAACGACTCTTTTGAATCTGTTGTCGCTCAGCTGGTTAGCTACTTGCCTGTGGACCAGCACCCCCTGGCTACAGATCTCATCACACACGCACCCACCACCACCACCACCACCACCCATACCTACAACACCCCACCACCGCCCTCATGTGATCCCTACCCCAGGCCGTGAACGACTCTTTTGAATCTGTTGTCGCTCAGCTGGTTAGCTACTTGCCTGTGGACCAGCAACCCCTGGCTACAGATCTCATCACACACGCACCCACCACCACCACCACCACCATACCCACACCCACCACCCCGCCCCTCATTTATCCTCCCCAGGCCGTGACGACTCCTTTTGAATCTGGTGTTGCTCAGGCTGATTAGGCTACTTCCTGTGGACCAGCACCCCGGGCTACAGCATCTCATCACACACGCCAGCGCCCACCCCACCATCCAGCACCACCACCATATAACTAACCCCACCCCACCACCCACCAACCCACCCACCACCCACCCGCCCTCATGTGATCCTACCCCAGCCGTGAAGAACTCTTTTTAATCTGTTGTCCGCTAGCAGCCGGGTGAGCCACTTGCCTGTGTACCAGCACCCCCCTGGCACGGATCTCAGCACAGGCACAGTCACCCCCACCACCACCACCACACCCTAACCCACCCCACCACCCCCTCATGTGATCCCTACCCCAGGTCCTGACGACTCTTTTGATCTTGTCGCTCAGCTGGTTAGCTACTTGCCTTTTGACCAGCAACCCCACCCTGGCTACAGATCTCATTACACAACGTCACCCCCACCAACACCACCACAAACCATACCCACACCACACCCCCCACCCGCCCTCTTGTGATCCCTACCCCAGGGCCGTACACGCGTTTGAATCTGTTGTTCGCTCAACTGTTGCTATTGCCTTGACCAGCAACCCTGGCTACATATTCCATCACACCGCACCACCCTCCACCAACACCACCCACCCACCATACCCACACCCACACCCACTACCACCTCTTGTGTTCCCTACCCCAGGAGGCCGTTGAACGTCTTTTGAATCTGTTTGTCGCTCATCTGTTAGCTTTTACGCTTGCCTGTTGACCAGCAAACCCCTGGCTCCGATCTGCTCACATCCACGCACCCACCACCACCACCACCACCAACAAACACCACCACCGACCATACCTCAACCCCCACCAAACGCACCCCTCCCGCCCTCCTTGTGATCCCTACCCCAGGCGTGACACCTCTGTTGAATCTGTTGTCGCCAGCTGGTTACTACTTCCCTTGGACCAGCACCCCCCCTGGCTACAGAGCTCATCACACACACACCCTCCCACCACCACCCCCACCACGCATAACCCACAAATCCCCACTAACCCACAACTCTTTTGGTTCCCTACCCCCGGCCCGTGAACGACTTTGAATCCTGTTGTCGCTCTCTGGTTAGCTACTTTCCTGTGGACCAGCAAACCCCTGGCCACAGATCTCATCACACACGCACCCAACCACCCACCGCACCCCCCCCACCACCAACCATACCCCACACCCACCACCGCCCCTCTTGATCTACCCCGGCCGTGAACGACTCTTTTGTGAAGCTGTTGTCGCTCAGACTGGTTAGGCTACTTGCCTGTGATCCATCAACCCCTAGGCTACAATCTCATCACACACCACCCTCCCCACCAACAACCACAACCAACCATACCCACACCCACCACCCCCCCGCCTCATGTGATCCCTACCGCCCCGGCCGTGAACACTCTTTTGAATCTGGTTGTACTGTCGCTCCATCTGTTATCTACTTGCCTGGTGGGACCACCCCCCTGGCTGACAGATCTACATCGAACAAAACCGCACCCACCACCACCACCACGCACCACCATAACCCACAGGTCCCACCACCCAACCGCCCTCATGTGACCCTACCCCCAGGGCCGTGGAAACACTCTTTTTGAATCTTTTGTCCGCTCCTGGTTAGCTACTACTTGCCTGTGGACCAGCCACCCACCCCCTGGCTCCAGATCTCTCACACACGCACCCACCACCACCAACCATCCACTCATACCCAGCACCACACACCCCCCTCCTTGTGTTCCCTACCCCAGGCCGTGACACGACTCTTTTTGAATCTGATTTGTCGCGCATGACACTGGTTTCTGCGACTGTTCCTGTGGGAGCCCAGCACCCCCTGGCTACGATCCATCATCGACAACTCAAGCAACGCAGTACGCCACTCACTCAACACCCCACCGACCTATACTCCACATTCAAATCACACACCCACCACCCGACCCTCAAATGTGATCCCCTACCCCAGGCCGTGAACGCCTCTTTTGAATCTGTTGTCGCTCAGCTGGTTAGCTACTTGCCTGTGGACCAGCACCCCCTGGCTACAGATCTCATCACACCGAACCACCACCACCCACACCACCGACCACCACGCATAGAAACCCACACCCCCACCGCCCTCAGGTGATCCCCCTACCACCAAGGCCGTGAACGACTCTTTTGAATCTGTTGTCGCTCAGCTGGTTAGCTACTTGCCTGTGGACCAGCACCCCCTGGCTACAGATCTCATCACACACACACCCTCCACCACCACCACCACCATAAACCCACACTGACCACCACCGCCCTCCATGTGTTTTCCCCCACTAACCCCAGGCCTGACGACTCTTTTGAATCTGTTGTCGCTCAGCTGGTTTGCTACTTCCCTGTGGACCAGCACCCCCTGGCTACAGATCTCATCACACACGCACCCACCACCACCACCACCACCACCATACCCACACCCACCACCGCCCTCATGTGATCCCTACCCCAGGCCGTGAACAATCTTTTGAATCTGTTTTCTCCATCTGTAGCTATCTGCCTGGGGCGCAGCAACCCCTGGCTACAGATCCTCATCAACACCACGCACCCACCACCACCACCACCACCACCATACCCACACCCACACCGCCACCTCCCTCATTATGATCCCTACCCCAGGCCGTGAACGCACTTCTTTTGAATCTTTTGTCCGCCGCGGTTTTGCTACTCTCCCTGTGGACCAGCACCGCCCTGGCTACAGATCCATCACAAAAAACACGCACCCACCACCACCACCACCCACCCACCAATAAAAAACCCACACACCCCCCCACCTCCCGCATGTGATCCCTACCCTAGGCCGTGAACGACTCTTTTGAATCTGTTGTCGCTCAGCTGGTTTGCTACTTGCCTGTGGACCAGCAACCCCTGGCTACAGATCTCATTGCACACGCACCTGAGCTGCTGGCCATTGCAGGAGTCACAGGTACATTTTTCTGTTTTGTCGTTTGTTTCATTGTTTGTTTTCATAACCTTTTTGTTTTGTTGTTTCTTTTAAACCTGTCCATTTATACCCACCCACCATTGCAGCCGTCACAGTTACATTGTTAGTTTCAAACCTTTTTGAATTGTTGTTTGTTTCAAACCTTTTTGAATTGTTGTTTGTTTCAAACCTTTTTGGATTGTTGTTTGTTTTAAACCTTTTTGGATTGTTGTTTGTTTCAAACCTTTTTGGATTGTTGTTTGTTTCAAACCTTTTTGAATTGTTGTTTGTTTCAAACCTTTTTGAATTGTTGTTTGTTTCAAACCTTTTTGAATTGTTGTTTGTTTCAAACCTTTTTGATTGTTGGGTGTTTCAAACTTTTTGAAAATTGTTGTTTGTTTCAAACCTTTTTGGATTGTTGTTTGTTTCAAACCTTTTTGAATTGTTGTTTGTTTCAAACCTTTTTGGATTGTTGTTTGTTTCAAACCTTTTTGAATTGTTGTTTGTTTCAAACTTTTGATTGTGTTTGTTTCAAACTTTTGATTGTTGTTGTTTCAAACCTTTTTGATTGTTGTTTGTTTCAAACCTTTTTGGAATTGTTGTTTGTTTCAAACCTTTTTGAATTGTTGTTTGTTTCAAACCTTTTTGAATTGTTTGTTTGTTTCAAACCTTTTGGATTGTTGTTTGTTTCAACCTTTTTGGATTGTTGTTTGTTTCAAACCTTTTTGGATTGTTGTTTGTTTCAAACCTTTTTGAATGTTGTTTGTTTCAACACCTTTTTGAATTGTTGTTTGTTCAAAACCTTTTTGGATTGGTGTTTGTTCATCCAACCTTTTTGAATTGTTTTTTTTTTCAAACCTTTTTTGATTGGTTTGTGTTGGTTCTCAAACATTTTTTGGACTTGTTGTTTTGTTTCACACCTTTTTGGACTTGTTGTTGTGTCTTCAAAACCTTTTTGGTGATTGTTGTTTGTTTCAACCTTTTGAATTGTTTGTTTGTTTCACAAACCTTTTTTGATTGTTGTTTGTTTCAAACTTTTTGGATTGTTTGTTTGTTGTTTTCAAACGCTGTGGCTTTTCATAACCCCCCCACCATGCAGGCATCACAGATAAGCACGTTTTGCTCTCAAAACTCTTTTTATTGTTGTTTGTTTCAAACCATTTTGCTGTACACTTTGTTTGAACACTGTTTGAAACCAATTCGGCCCTTTTGAACCGCAAAGGTCAAGTGTCACGCTGCCTCGGCTGAAAATCTACGTTCAGCCACTGGTCCATACGTATTCAATTTGGTTTGAACTGTTTGTTTGTTATACTGACCTTAATACCCACCCACCATTGCAGGCATCAAGAGGTACATTATTTTGATTTGTTGTTTGTCTTGTCGTTTGTTTTGTTGTTTGTTTTCATAACTTTTCGTTTTGTTGCTAGCTTTTAAACAATTCCATATCCGCCACCACCACCACCACCACCACCACACTCACACACACCACCGCCTAACTGTGTCCACTATCCACCACCACGACCACCACCACACTCACGCACCCACCACCAACCACCTGTTTTCCCTACCCTAGGCCTCACGATAGCTGGGGCTGTCAACCAAGCCAGGTTTGGAGGCTGGGTCGGCTTCTTACCCCACCACCACCACCACCACTACCACCACTACACTCACACGCCCACCACCACCACCACCACCACCACCATTACACTCACACGCCCACCACCACTAACCATTTTTTGTGTCATAGGCCTCACGATAGCCGGCGCTGTCAACCAAGGTAGGTTTGGTGGTTGGGCCGGCTTCTTACCCCACCATCACCACGACCACACTCACGCACCCACCACCACCCACCTGTACTCCCTACCCACCACTACGACCACCACCACACTCCACACCCACCACCGCCCACCATTTTGTGTGTTACAGGCCTCACGATAGGCGGCGCTGTCAACCAAGCCAGGTTTGGTGGTTGGGCCGGCTTCTTACCCCACCACCACCACCGCTACACTCACGCACCCACCCACACACGACCACACTCACCCACCACCACCACTACACTCACGCACCCACCACCGCCCTCCTGTGTTCCCTACCTTAGGCCTCAGAATCGCAGGCGCTGCCAACCAAGCCAGGTTTGGTGCCTGGGCCGGCTTCGTAACCCACCACCACCACCACCACACACGCATCCACCCACCCATGACCACACTCACCCACCACCACCTCTACACTCACGCACCCACCACCACCCACCTGTCTTCCCTACCCTAGGCCTCACAATCTCTGGCGCTGTCAACCAAGCCAGGTTTGGTGGTTGGGCCGGCTTCTTATCCCACCTTCACCACCATCGTACTCACGCGCTGACCACCGCCCACCTGTGCTCCCTACCTACCACTACGACCACCACCACCACACTCACTCACCCACCACCACCCACCTGTTTTCCCTACCACAGGCCTCACGATAGCCGGCGCTGTCAACCAAGCCAGGTTTGGTGGTTGGGCCGGTTTCTTACCCCACCACCACCACCACCACACTCACGCACCCACCCACCCACGACCACACCCACCACCCACCCACCCACGACCACACACACACACACACGCACACCGCCCACCTGTGCTCCCTACCAACCACCACGACCACCACCACACTCCACACCCACCACCGCCCACCATCGTGTGTGTCACAGGCCTCACGATAGCCGGCGCTGTCAACCAAGCCAGGTTTGGAGGCTGGGCTGGCTTCTTAAGCCCTGAGAAGACCCAGACCATGATCAACGGTCGGAAGGCAGTGCTGATCGATATTCGAGAGGAGGAGGAGCGAGTGGCGAATGGAATCCTTGGCTTGAGATTTGGTGCCAGGTAGGCAAAGAATTGCTTGGCTTGGCTTGAGGTTTGGTGTCAGGTAGGCAAATGGATTCCTTGGCTTGGCTTGGCTTGACTTGAGATTGAGATTGATCAACGGTCAGAAAGCGGTGCTGATCGATATTCGAGAAGAGGAGGAGCGAGTGGCGAATGGAATCCTTGGCTTGAGATTTGGTGCCAGATAGGCAAATGGAATCTTTGGCTTGGCTTGAGATTTGGTGCCAGGTAGGTGAATGGAATCCTTGGCTTGGCTCGAGGTTTGGTGCTAGGTAGGCGAATGGAATCCTTGGCTTGAGATTTGGCTTGGCTTGAGGTTTGGTGATTGGTGCCAGGTAGGCAAATGGAATCTTTGGCTTGGCTTGATGCTTGGTGCCAGGTAGGCGAATGTAATACTTGGCTTGCCTTGAGGTTTGGTGCCAGGAAGGCAAAGAATTACTTGGCTTGGCTTGAGGTTTGGTGTTTGGTGCCAGGTAGGCAAATGTAATACTTGGCTTGCCTTGAGGTTTGGTGCCAGGTAGGCAAAGAATTACTTGGCTTGGCTTGATGTTTGGTGTTTGGTGCCAGGTAGGAGAATGGAATCCTTGGCTTGGCTTGATGCTTGGTGCCAGGTAGGCGAATGGATTCCTTGGGTTGGCTTAAGGTTTAATGCCAGTTAGGCTGTTTGTCAGGCTGATGAGCATGTTTGGGTAAAAGGGAGTAGGTTTTGGGGTGAGGATTCATAAAATGAAGCATCATTAGATGTAGACAACAAAATAAACCAAAACAACCTCCACTGTCTGTTTGAAATATTTGACCCTGAACCCTAAAGCCCTCACTACCCGTGTGCAGGTTCCAGGCCGTGGCTCTCCCCCTCTCTGTCTCGAACTGTAAACCCTAAACCCTGATCTCTAAAGCCCTCACTACCGTGTGCAGGTTCCAGGCCGTGGCTCTCCCCCTCTCTGTCTCGAACTGTAAACCCTAAACCCTGATCTCTAAAGCCCTCACTACCCGTGTGCAGGTTCCAGGCCGTGGCTCTCCCCCTCTCTGTCTCGAACTGTAAACCCTAAACCCTGATCCCTAAAGCCCTCATTACCTGTGTGCAGGTTCCAAGCCGTGGCTCTCCCCCTCTCTGTCTCGGAGGCTATCCTCACTCCACGACTGAGGGCGGGGGCGACAAGCGAGGACTTGCTCGTTCTAAGGACCGTGGCTGCCCTGGTGAATGGACTGGACAAGGTGAATATTGCTGGTGGTTGTTGGCTGGTAGTGGGTGGTTGGTGGCTGGTGGCTGGTGGTTGCTGGCTGGTGGTTGTTGGCTGGTGGTTGCTGGTTGGTGGCTGGTGGTTGGTAGTTGGTTGCTGGTTGGTGGCTGGTGGTTGGTGGCTGGTGGTTGGTGGGTGACGAGTGAGGACTTGCTCACCCTTAGGACCGCGGCTGCCCTGGTGAACGGACTGGACAAGGTGAATATTGCTGGTGGGAGACTGTGTGTGTTGGGGGTGGGGGGGTGGAGGGGGGGCTGTGGTGTGATGTATCAGATCTCAGGTTTGTTTCCCCCTGGTGAATGAACTGGACAAGGTGAATATTGCTGGTTATTGGTAGGGGTCGGCTATTGTGACACTATAATAATATTAGTTAATATTAGTTTTTCAAACACTTATATTAGTTGCCACTCCCTAGTTATTGGTTATTGGTGGTTGGTAACTGGTGATTGCCTGATTGGTGGTTGCCATGTGAGGATTTGCTCAATCTCAGGACTGTGGCTAATGAACTGACAGGACAAGGTGAATATCGCTGGTGGGAGTCTGTGTGAGTTGGGTTGGAGGGTGGGTGGGGGTGGGGGTGGGGGGTCTGTGGTGTGTTGTGGTGTCCTCGTCCACCCTAAAACCTAAGCCCAACATATAGGACATGCATGTCCCGTGTCGTATCAGATCTCAGGTTTGGGTTTCCCTGGTGAAGGGACTGGACAAGGTGAATATTGCTGGTGGGGGTCTGTGTGGGTTGGGTGGGGTGGGGGGAGGAGGGTCTGTGGTGGGAGTCTGTGTGTGTGTGGTGTGTGTGGGGGGGGGGGGTATTGATGTGGTGTGGTGTGTGTGTGGGGGGGGGGGGGGGGGGGGGGGGGGGGGGGGGGGGGTATGTGATGTGGTGTGTGTGTTTGGTGTGGTGTGTGTGTGGGGGGGGTATGTGATGTGGTGTGTGTGGGGGGGGGGCCCCCATAGCCACCCGGTTGCCCCATTGTCTGTTAATTTGTGCGGAATCCCCCCTTCTGGGGGGCGGGGGCCCCATTGTCACCCCGTTGCCCCATTGTCTGTTTATTTGTGCGGAATCCCCCCTTCTGGGGGGCGGGGGCCCCCATAGCCACCCCGTTGCCCCATTGTCTGTTTATTTGTGCGCACGTTCCGACCCTACATTATTTTGTTTCACATTTTTTGTTTCCCTCCCTTGGTTTCTAAACCTCTTATCTGTTTATCCCTTTCATTTATACATTTAAAAAAAACTATCAACTATTAACCTTGTCGTGTTTTTTTAAAACAGAGCCCCAAGAGTAAGCCCATCATCATGGCCACTTAGTTCTTGTGTGGTTAATATCAAATCCCTTGCTACGTATTAAATCCCTTGTTTGTTTTATACAGAGCCCCTAGAGTTAGCCCATCATCAAGGCCACTTAGCTCTTGTGTGTTGAATCGCAGCATCCCATTATGCTTTCAAATCTCTTCCTGCCCATCCTGTCTTTGTTTTACACAGAGCCCCTAGTGTAAGCCCATCATCAAGGCCACTTAGCTCTTGTGTGTTGAATAGCACCAACCCATTATGTTTTCAAATCTCTTCCTGCCCATCCCTTGTTTGTTTTTACACAGAAACCCAAGTGTTAGCTCATCACCATGGCCACTTAGCTCTCATGTGGTTAATCCCTTGCTCTACTTTTAATCCCTTGCTACATATCAAACCCCTTTTTTGTTTTACACAGAGCCCCAAGAGAAAGCTCATCATCATGGACACATGTGGTTTTACACTGAAACCCACATTTTACAAAAGTTTGATTAACACAGAAACTCACGTGAAACCTGTGTTAAAAAACAGAACTCACGATAAAAACCTGAAAAAAACAGAAACTCACATTCAACCTTCGTTTTACACAAAAACCGAGAGTAAGGTCTTCATCATACACACGTGTGGTTTTACACAGAAACCCACATTCTATTGCGCGCATGATTGAAACTCATGATAAAAAAAAATGAACACAGAAACCCACATTAAGGTCGTCATTATGGACACATGTGGTTCTACACAGAACCCTGCATTTTACCATCGTTTATGAACACAAAAACTGACATCAAGCCTGTGTTAAAAGATAAACAGAAAGTCACGTTACAATTTCGTTGTACACAGAAACCCAAGAGTAAGGTCATCATTATGGACAGCGGCAATGACTTTGAGGTTGCTCGAGCTATTGCGCGCATTCTCCAGATCGAGGGTGGTGTGAAAAAGGCGTATATCATGAAGGTGGGAGATTATTTATCTATTTTACCATTTATTATTCTTTGTTATTACTTATACTTGTTTGACAGCCCCTTTCAGTGATATACAATGGTCTAGTGGTAGACCAGATCACTTGAGGACAAAGATTCGGGGGTTCGACTCCCCCTTTGGCCGCTCTTGGCGTTGCAGGTCGTTGTCGATGGTAGCTTGTCCAGTTGATGTAGGAGACCGCTCCCCACCCTCGTACGACGGGCTCCCTCAACACCACGCCCCACCAGGCGTTATCATTACTTGTTTGATCAACTTTTAGTCTGTGGTGCATCATGAGGTGGGAAATGTTTCATATATCTCGTGTTGCCTATTTTATTATTTATTATTATTTATAATTTAGTTATCTATGATGTGTTGTCTTAGGCGCATCGTGAATGTGAGAAAGCGTATATTATGAAGGTGGGAAATGTGTTACATATTAGTTTTGTATGTTTCACTGTCTTTTATCATTGATACGTTTGCTGTACTTATTTTGTGTTGTTTATTTTTCTATTTTTTTATTTATATTTGTTTGATCTATCTTTTATGTGTGTTTCATCAATCTTGTGTTGTCTATTTTACTATTTATTATTATTATTTATATTTATTTCATCTATCTTGTGTCGTCTGTTTTATTACTTATTATTATGTATACTTGTGTTATCAATTGTGTGTTGTCTGTGGTGCTTCATGAAGGTGGGAAATGTTTCATCTACCATGTGCGCAACATGTAATGGAAAATGATTTGGCAAACGACCATTTGCCAACGTCGTTTCAGCACGTAAGTGAGCCGGTCCCGGGCCACCGGCGTTTGCCAAGTTTGTCCAACACCGTCGATGCAAACAAACTCAGTTCGACTGGTCCGGATCGCCTTGATCGTTCCTTGCTTGCACTGATTTCGAGAAACAATGAGCTGGTCGTGCCTATTAAAGCTGGTCGCGCCTGTTGAAGCTGGTCGCGCCTATCGCACTGACTGGTTTGACCGCCAGCGGTTTGAACACTGGCCGGATGCCACGTTTCTATGTCCCAGATCCGAATGGTGATTCGCCCACCACCGTTCCGTTGCAAGGATCTGCCCCGAGCCTGGACTACCACATATGGAGGTCTCTGGCCACCCATACGTGTTTCACAAAGAAGATTTGATGCACCGACCATTCCCCCCCCCCCCCCCCCCCCCCCAAAAAAAAAAAACCACCAACATTACTAACGAGGTTATCAGATTTCCTCAGCCGTTAGCCAGGCAGAGCCCTGATTTGGATCATTTCTTTTTCAGACTATTACCAAGAGGAACTATTTTTTAAAGTGTGTGTGTGTGTGGTGGGGGTGGCTGGTGGGTGGTGGGTGGGATGGGTGGTTGTTTGGGTGGGGGTGGTTCATTGGTCAGGTGGGTGGGTGGCTGATGGCTTTTAAGGTGGTTGGCTGATGTTTTTTCAGGTGGTGGTGTGGTGGTGTGGTGGTGGGAGGTAAATTAAATTTGTGGTGGTGGGAGGTAAATTAAATTTCCAATCAACCTACTTTTAAACATGGAAGAAGGAAATGTAACAAGCAAATTGGAGCTTTGCCAAATGTTTCCAAGTCAAAACTTGAGCAAGTCCCAGACCCAAACCCTTTGCCAAATTAGTTTTGCCACATATTTGTGATCCATGAAACAAGGTTAAAAACCGCATTTGCCAATGTTTATTCTTGCCATTACATGTAGCGCATACGGTATCATGTGATGTCTATTTTAATATTTACTAGTACGGTAGCCCGTGTGGCCGGTGGCCACCCCCTACCCCCCCACCCAGGCCATGGGTCCTAGTCTGGTCTGGGTTACATAACAGGTAACGCCCTTGTATGCCCCCCCCCCCCCCCCCCCCCCCCTCTCCCTTACACACAATCAAGAAATCAGCCATCTCAGCCCTTGCTCGACGCTCCCCTGCCTCTCCCCCCCCCCCCACACACACACACACCCACACCCACACACTCCTCTTCTCCCTACCTATTCCCCTTCTGCATCAGGTGTGGCCTCCCACCCTGTCATACACACATACCATCCCCCCCCCCCCCCCCCCCCCCCCCATCCTGACCTCTCCTTACCCCTCACCCCACCCCATCCACACGCACTCTCTTTCTCTCACCTTACCCCCCACCACCCTCCCTTCCCCCAACCACCAACACGCACACACAATCTTCTTCTCCCTACCTCGTACCCTTCACTTCACCCTGTAGGATTCAATCGTGCAGAAAGACCTGTGGGATTCAATCGTGCAGAAAGAGGGACCCGCTGTGCGTCGAACCTACCAACATTGCGAACGCTCAGATTCCGATCGCCCCGAGAATACCGGACCGGTGCAATTGCATGGCTACAAACCTGCAGCTTCGTCTTCTAGTACAGTGCCCCAGTCGATACTCGGTCAACTCAGAACAGCAAAAATCGCAGCAACGTACTTCATATTCTATACAACGAAAAGAGCTTGCAAAGATGGGATGAGCATGGCAAGCGCGAGAGTGTCCAGGGGGTCGGAATGGCCATGGCGATCTGAACAAAGGTAATTAATCGCATCTGGATGCCAATCACTACGAATGTGATGCGATGGCATGGCAAAATTGCGCATGCGTGAGATGAATGGTGGCAACGCTCGCAGACGGAGAAAAAAAGCATCACGATCTGAAGGTCTGGCTTGATTATGATCCTGGCATAACTCCTCAGGCTGGGCAGCATAGTCTTCGCGCCTGGATTGGTTAGCAGCTTCGTGTTCCTCCTCAGGCACGGTAGCTCTTTCCTGACTCCTTGCGAGATTACCAGCATGACGTAGCTCCTCGGATCGGGCAGCGCGGGCATCACGTCACGTCGACGCTTGTTGGCTATTTCCCTATCTTCCTTGCTCTGGCAAGCTCGCTTTGAGCGCTGGCTGGCGGTGTTGCGGGCCCTCCTGTCCATTAGGACCGTTTCCATGCATCATGGTCGCATGCTCCGTGAAGAAGCAATGAACTGAAACGATTATGCTGAGCGCCATACAAAGCTTGGGTCAGCGAATGACCTCCGAGGAGAGGATTTTCTGGATCTAAATTGCTTGCAGTCATAGTATGGGAGGCAAATGTGGGGATGAAATGAGCGCGCGCTCTTAGCTTTGCGCATCTGCAGTTTCGGTATTTGAAAATTTCGCTGGGCGGGGTGTTGCGAGTTGGGTTTGACGGAAAGTCGGTTGCAAGTCGGTTACACTTCGCACGCCCATGGCACGTGGGTACGCGATGATGACACCACCACGACCACCACGACCATGATTTCTTTATATATATAGATTATGATTTATATTTTGTCTATCTATTTTGTGTTGTATATTTTAATATTTAGTATGATCTGTATGTGTTCTATCTATCATGAGTTTTCTATTCCACTAAGCATTATTATTTTTATTTGTTTTATCTATTCTGTGTCGTCTATATGAATATTGATTATTATTTATATTTGTTTGATCTATTTTGTGTTATCTAGTTTACAATTCATTCTTATTTATATTTGTTTTTATCTATTTTGTGTTTTCTATTTTATTGTTTATTATTATTATTATTTACATTTGTTTGATATATTTTGTGTTGCCCATGGTGCAGCTTTGATGTTCCTAGCATTTGTTGTAACTGTTTTTGTGTCGTCTATTTTACAATTTATCTTTACTGATATTTTGTTTTAATCTATTTCTTGTTGTCAGTTGTGCACATGGTGCAGCTTTTGTTTTCCTAGTTATATTTGTTGCAACTATTTTTGTGTCGTCTATTTTACAATTTATTATTGGTCATATTTGTTTTTATCTATTGTGTGTTATCTATTTTATTGTTTATTATTATTTATATCTTTTTGATATATTTTGTGTTGTCCATGGTGCAGATTTCGTTTCCTAGCGTCCCCTTGACCTCCTCACACATAGCTTTACTTTTCAGCTACCAGTAGCAGCTTCTGGGCAGCTCCCCTGACTTGCTACAGGTGGACATATAGCAGTAGCAGCTTCTAGGCCGCTACTCTGACTTGCTACCCAGGTTGACATACAGCAGTAGCAGCTTCTAGGCAGCTACCCTGACTTGCTACCAAGGTGGACATACAGCAGTAGCAGCTTCTAGGCAGCTCCCCTGACTTGCTACCCAGGTGAACATGTAGTAGTAGCAGCTTCTAGGCAGCTCCCCTGACTTGCTACCCAGGTGGACATACAGCAGTAGCAGCTTCTAGGCAGCTCCCCTGACTTGCTAACCAGGTGAACATGTAGCAGTAGCAGCTTCTAGGCATTTCCCCTGACTTGCTACCCAGGTGGACATACAGCAGTAGCAGCTTCTAGGCCGCTCCCCTGACTTGCTACCCAGGTGAACATATAGCAGTAGCAGCTTCTAGGCAGCTCCCCTGACTTGCTACCCAGGTGAACATGTAGCAGTAGCAGCTTCTAGGCATTTC
Organism: Chlamydomonas sp. ICE-L; assembly: GCA_013435795.1. Taxonomy (NCBI): domain Eukaryota; kingdom Viridiplantae; phylum Chlorophyta; class Chlorophyceae; order Chlamydomonadales; family Chlamydomonadaceae; genus Chlamydomonas; species Chlamydomonas sp. ICE-L. The sequence continues at coordinate 34,316,563 of JACBWV010000626.1, forward strand.
CCCTGACTTGCTACCCTGGTGAACATATAGCAGTAGCAGCTTCTAGGTAGCACCCCTGGCTTGCTACCCAGGTGAACATGTAGCAGTAGCAGCTTCTAGGCCACTCCCCTGACTTGCTACCCTGGTGAACATATAGCAGCAGCAGCTTCTAGGCAGCTCCCCTGACTTGCTACCCAGGTGAACATATAGCAACGATGTGCACCTGGAAACAGACTTAGTCATCTTTCCAACACTATTTTTTTTAGTTGTGAAAGAACTTTCACCCCAGGAGGTAGGACTCCTGACACAAACCAGCAACACTGAGGATTCAGTTTGAATGGTGTTGCCACTCCAACAAAAGTACACTGCTGAAATCTTGGGGGTTGGATCCCCAGTGGGTAGGTCAGGGAGCTGCCTAGAAGCTGCTGCACGTAGCTAAGAAAGAAAGCTACGTCGTCACCACTAACACTATCACAACACCACAACCTCCATTGTAGGGAGGTTTCAACCACCACCACCAACCACCAACACCACAACCTCCGTTGCAGGGAGGTTTCAACCACCACCTCAACCACCAACCACCAACCACCGCCACAACCTCTGTTGCAGGGAGGTTTCAACCACCACCTCAACCACCCACCAACACCACAACCTCCGTTGCAGGGAGGTTTCAACCACCACCAACCACAACCTCTGTTGCAGGGAGGTTTCAACCACCACGACAACCACCTCAACCACCGCCACAACCTCTGTTGCATGGAGGTTTCAACCACCAACCACCACCACAACCACAACCTCTGTTGCAGGGAGGTTTTAACCACCACTACAACCACCTCAACCACCAACCACCACCACAACCTCTGTTGCAGGTAGGTTATAACCACCACTACAACCACCTCAACCACCAACCACCAACCAACACCACAACCTCTGTTGCAGGGAGGTTTCAACCACCACCACAACCACCAACCACCACCACAACCTTTGTTGCGGGCAGGTTTCAACCACCACCTCAACCACCTCAACGACCAACCACCAACCATCACCACTACCTCTGTTGCAGGGAGGTTTCAACCCCCACCACAACCACCTAAGACCACCAACCACCACCACAACCTCTGTTGCAGGGCGGTTTCAACCACCACTACAACCACCTCAACCACCAACCAACACCACAACCTCTGTTGCAGTGAGGTTTCAAACACCACCACAACCACCAACCACCACCACAACCTTTGTTGCAGGCAGGTTTCAACCACCACCTCAACCACCTCAACGACCAACCACCAACCATCACCACAACCTTTGTTGCAGGGAGGTTTCAACCCCCACCACAACCACCTCAACCACCAACCACCACCACAACCTCTGTTGCAGGGAGGTTTCAACCACCACCACAACCACTTCAACCACCAACCACCACCACAACCTCTGTTGCAGGGCGGTTTCAACCACCACTACAACCACCTCAACCACCAACCACCCCCACAACCTCTGTTGCAGGGAGGTTTCAACCACCACCACAACCACCAACCACCCCCACAACCTTCGTTGCAGGGAGGTTTCAACCACCAACCACCACCACAACCTCTGTTGCAGGGAGGTTTCAACCCCCACCTCAACCACCAACCACCAACCAACACCACAACCTCCATTGCAGGGCGGTTTCAATGGTTGGAGTGAGGCTGGTCTCACTGTTCTAGAAGATTCATCGGAGTACGACACAGATCCTGAAACGGTCTTGAGGGATGAGTATAAGATCTTCAGCAAGCTGGTGAGCAGAGCCCTAAACCCTAAAAAGGTGTTTGTGTGTGTTGGGTCAGGTGTTTATGTTGGCAACTTAGATGTAGCCCTCCTAGCCACACTGGGCTCTATTATCACTGTGTTTTGTGTGTGCGTGTGTGGTGTGTGGGAGTGCGTGTTTGGTGTGGGTGCGTTGTGTGTTTTGTGTGTGTACGTTTTGTGTGTGGTGTGTGTGCGTTACATGTTTTGTGTGTATGCGTTTTGTGTGTGGTGTGCGTGCGTTGTGCGTTTTGTGTGTGGTGTGTGTGCGTTGTGTGTTGTGTGTGTGCGTTTTGTGTGGTGTGTGTGTGTGTGTTCGTTGCCCTTCCGTCACTGAATGGCGACGCATGGGTCCGGCTAAACTAGTCAGAAATGCCCCCCCCCCGGGCTCCGCAGGGTTCGGGGGGCAGCGTGTCGCATTGGAGTTGCAATGAGTCGCTCAACCTGCGACCAGTCGCACGAGAAGAAAAAAAAGTGGAACACACAAGGGTCTGTTTGTCTTTGTCCCAAGAGCTGCCTTGCTTCCTGGTGGTGACACGCCAAAGTCAGCTAGGTACACGCAGCCGTCTTTATCTACTAAGATGTTGCCAGCCCGGCAAAATGGGAGAAAATGGGCGAAATTCCAATATTGTCCGTTATGGTTGTCTTTGCCATTACCAACTACCACTACACACTCCAGATCATTGCCTTCAATCCCAAACCTTAAACCCTAAAGCCTAATCCCTGAAACCTATTCCCAAAAAACCCTTGCAGACTGCTGAGTCATGGAGCAAGTGGAGCAGCTTAGATACAGCCTTCCCTTTTACCTTGGGCATCGTTCTGGTTCTACTTGCCACTATCAATGACCACTACACACTCTACAGATCATTGCCGTTATTACCTTGAACCCTGAAAGCTAAAACCTGAAACCCTCTTGCAGACTGCTGAGTCATGGAGCAAGTGGAGCAGCTTAGATACAGCCCTCCCTTTCACCTTGCGCGCACCATTCTGGTTCTACTTGCCACTATCAACTACCACTACACCCTACAGATCATTGCCATTCTTGCTTTGAACCCTAAACCTAAAACCTGAGACCCTCTTGCAGACTGCCGCGTCGTGGAGCAAGTGGAGCAGCTTAGATACAGTCTTCCCTTTCACCTTGCGCACCATTCTGGTTCTACTTGCCGCTATCAACTACCACTACACCCTACAGATCCTTACCGTTATTACCTTGGACCCTGAAACCTATTCCCCAAAACCTCTTGCAGACTTTGGAGTCTTCGAGGAAGTGGAGCAGCTTAGATACAGCCTTCCCTTTTACCTTGGGCATCGTTCTGATCCTTCTTGCTATTACCAACTACCACTACACACTCTACAGATCCTTGCCGTTATTATCTTGAACCCTGAAACCTGAAACCCTCTTGCAGACTGCCGAGTCTTTGAGCAAGTGGAGCAGCTTAGATACAGTCTTCCCTTTCACCTTGCGCACCATTCTGGTTCTACTTGCCACTATCAACTACCGGTACACACTCTACAGATCCTTGCCGTTATTACCTTGAACCCTACCTAAAACCTAATCCTGAAACCCTGAAACCCAATCCCGAAACCTCTTGCAGAATGCTGAGTCATGGAGCAAGTGGAGCCAGTCAGATGCAGCCTTCCCTTTCAACGTTCCATTACCAACTTCCACTGCACTCTACAGATCGTTGCCGTTACTGCCTTGTGCCCTAAACCCTGAAACCTGAAACCTAATCCCTAAACCTCTTGCAGACCGCTGAGTCATGGAGCAAGTGGAGCCAGTCAGATGCAGCCTTCCCTTTCACCTTGGGGTCCAGTATGCTTCTCCTTGCCATTACCAACTACCATTACACGCTCCAGATCATCGGTGTGGTGGGCCTTATTTACATGGCGTACAAGGGGGACCTGAGCAACATGATGGACGGCCTGGGTGCCAAGTCACGCACGATGGTTAGGATGCCTGCTGATTTCAAGGAGATGCAAGTTGAGGATTCTGACGAGGAAGAGGAGGGGGGGGGGGGGGGGGAGGAGGAGGAGGGAAGTGTCAACAAGGCCGGGGATTCTGGTGAGAAGAGTGAGGGAGAGGAGGCGGAGATGAGTGATGAGGAGGAAGAGGAGGGGGAGGAGACGGAGATGGTTGCCGTAGTAGCTGAGGAGGAGGGGGAGGAGGCTGGTGAGGCTGAGGAGCAGGAGGAGGAGGAGGCTGTCAAGAATGTGGCTGCTGCTGCTGAGAAAGATGTCGATGTGAAGAAGGAGGGGGCTAGAGAGAAGGTGGATGTTGTGGCGGAGAAGGATGTTGATTTGAAGAAGGAGGAAGCTGGAGAGAAGGTGGCTGTTGTGGCTGAGAAGGATGTCGATGTCAAGAAAGGATCGGAGAAGAAGGAGGGAGTGGAGGGAGCTAGAGAGAAGGTGGCTGTTGTGGCTGAGAATAATGTCGGTGTGAAGGAGGGAGCTGGAGAGAAGGTGACTGTTGTGGCTGAGAAGAATGTTGATTTGAAGAAGGAGGAAGCTGGAGAGAAGGGGGCTGTTGTGGCCGAGAAGAAGGAGGGAGTGGAGGGAGCTGCTGAGAAGGTTCTGGAGACTGCCAACGATGCTGTCAACGCCGCGGCCACCGCAGCTCCTTCAGGGGTCAATGCTGCCATTGCGGCTGCTGTCGCCTCACCCATCGGCTCGGATGCCTCTGATGTCGCAGCGGCTGCTGCACCTGACGGCCATCCTGATCCTGTTGCTACTGCTGCCGCCGCCGCCGCTGCTGCTGCTGCAGCTGTTGCTACTGCTGCTGCTACTGCTGCCAGTTCTGCTGCTTCCACCACAGCTGACAAGTCTGCACCTACATGTAACAAGGGTGATGTGCCTCCTGCTGCTGACGCCTCCCCAATGAGCAAGGCTGCCTCTGCCGGTGCTGCTGCTGCCGCTACCATGGCTGACAAGTCAGTCCCTACATATAACAAGGGCATTGTGCCTCCTGCTGCTGCCGCCTCTTCCATGAGCAAGGCTGCCTCTGCTGCCCCTGCTCCTGCTGCTGCTACCACTGCTGGTGCTGCTGCTTCTGCTGCTGCAACCACCATGGCTGACAAGTTTGTCCCCACGTCCAACAAGAATGTTGTTGTGCCTCCTGCTGCTGCAGCTTCCCCCATTAGCCCGACTGCCTCTGCTGCTACTGCTGCCGGTGCTGCTGCTGCCACCACAGCTGACAAGTCTGTCCCTGTCTCCAACACGGGTGTTGCTGCTGTAGCCTCCTCCACTGGCCCGGCTGCTTCTGCTGCCCCTGCTGCCGGTGCTGCTGCTGCCACCACAGCTGACAAGTCTGTAACGACTTATAACAAGGGTGCTGTTGTGCCTCCTGCTGCTTCAGCTTCCCCCATTAGCCCGACTGCCTCTGCTGCACCTGCTGCCTCAACCATGACTGACAAGTCTGTTCCTGCCTCCAACACGGGTGTCGGTGTTGCCGCCTCCTCCACTGGCCCGGTTACCTCTGCTGCCCCTGCTGCTGCGCCTGCTACTGGTGCTCGTGCTGCTGCTGCTGCGACCACGACTGACAAGTCTGTTTCTGTCTCTAATACGGGTGTTGCTGCTGTAGCCTCCTCCACTGGCATGGCTGCTTCTACTGCCCCTGCTGCTGGTGCTGCTGCTGCTACCACTACTGCTGACAAGTCTGCCCCTGTCTCCAACAAAAGTGGTGTTGTACCTGCTGCTGCTGCAGCCTCCTCCACTGGCCCAGCTGCCTCTTCTGCCCCTGCTGCTGCCCCTGCCGCTGGTGCTCCTGCTGCTGCTGCTACCACTATGGCTGACAAATCTGTTCCTGTCTCCAACAAGGGTGTTGCTGCTGCAGCCTCCACCACTGGCCCGGCCGCCTCTGCTGTACCTGCCTCCGCCATTGCTGCTGCTGCTGCCACCACCATGACTGACAAGTCTGTTCCTGTCTCCAACAAGAGCGTTGCTGCTGCAGCCTCCTCCACTGGCCCGGCTGCCTCTACTATACCTGCTGCTGCTGCTGCTATCATGGCTGACAAGCCCGTCCCTACGCCTAAGAAGGGTGTTGTTATTTCCCCTACTGCTTCAGGCCCCTCAATAACTTCTGCTGCCGCATCTGCAGGCATGTGGGGATCAGATTCCTCGAAGAGGTCTGAGAGTGAGAAGAAGAGCAGTGATGGCCAGGGTGAGAAGAAGGACACTGATGGTCAGGGTGAGAGGAAGTTCTCTGATTTTATGGGACTGAAGAGGTTGTCTGATCTTATGGGTCTGACGAAGAGCACTGATATCATGGGTGAGAAGAAGAGCATTGATGTTCAGGGTGAGAAGAAGAGCACTGATATCCAGGGTGAAAAGGTCGCTGATATTCAGATTGACAAGGTCATTAATATCATGGGTGGGAAGAAGAGCAGCGATCTTACAAGCAAGGAGAATAAGACTTCAGATGACAAGCTTCCATCCGCCAAGGCCACCAGTGGGTCCACCAAAGAGGGTGAGGTCAGGGTTGGAGAGGCCAAAGAGGGCGAGGCCAAAGTGGGAGTTGAGAAGGTGGCTGTGAAGGCAAACAACTAAGCTTCAATCCGCCAAGGCCACCAGTGGGTCCACCAAAGAGGGTGAGGTCAAGGTGGGAGAGGCCAAAGAGGGCGAGGCCAAAGTGGGAGTTGAAAAGGTGGCTGTGAAGGCAAACAACTAAGATAAAACCCCTTAGTTCTTTGCTCTGGTGGTGTTGCTCAGTTGTTTGTTTCTCAACCCACCAAAAAGGGTGAGGTCAAGATGGCTGTGAAGGCAAACAACTAAGCTTCAATCCACCAAGGCCACTGGTGGGTCCACCAAAGAGAGCGAGGTCAAGGTGGCTATGAAGGCAAAGAACTAAGTAAAAAGTACGTCTTCTAACGAGGCGTGAGGTTCAAGGTGCCAGCCGTTTGCTTGCACTGGGGGCAACCATCAGGAAGGCAGACAACTAAGTAAATAGTACGTATTCTAACGAGGCGTGAGGTTCAAGGTGCCAGCCGTTTGCTTGCACTGGGGCCAACCACCAGGTAAGCAGACAACTAAGTAAATAGTTTGTCTTCTTACGAGTCGTGAGGTTAAAGGGGCCAGCCGTTTGCTTGCACTGGGGCCAACCATCAGGAAGGCAGACAACTAAGTAAATAGTACGTCTTCTAACGAGGCGTGAGGTTGAAGGCGCCAGCCGTTTGCTTGCACTGGGGGCAACCATCTTGAAGGCAGACAACTAAGTAAATAGTACGTCTTCTAACGAGGCGTGAGGTTGAAGGCGCCAGCCGTTTGCTTGCACTGGGGGCAACCATCTTGAAGGCAGACAACTAAGTAAATAGTACTCCTTCTAACGAGGCGTGAGGTTCAAGCTGCCAGCCGTTTGCTTGCACTGGGGCCAACCACCAGGAAGGCAACGCAAGTAAGCTCAAACTCCTCGGTTCTTGGCTCTTTTTGGTCTGTGCGGGAAATTCTATGCAGCGTCGCATGCGACGCTAAAATTGGCGGAGAGTGTTCGCGACGGAGCAACAGGTTGCAACGGAAGCGAGTTCGTTACAAGACCGTTGGTTGGCGTGTCAGGCTTCGTCTCGGGGGCGCGGTCGTATGCGAACGGTCGGACGCACAAACGGACGATGGGGTAACCCCGGGGACTCCCGCGGCGTAAAAAAAACTGCTCCCGCCCCTTTGAACATCCAGCACAAGTTGTCTGCTTGCTTATTTACCAATCCAGCATAATCAATCAAGCATGTTTAATCCTGCATATTTGATCAAGCATATTTAATCCAGCATGTATGTATGTTAACAGTCCAGGGGTAGGCCATATAGGCTAAAGGGACTCGCCCAACCATGACAAGAAGGGCTTAAAAGAAAAAGCATCGATGAACTGAACCCCAAACAATTGGTTTACTGACGGGGGCCCTGAGTTTGTGCTACAGTGACAAGTGTAGTATAAGTCTAGTATCAAGCATACTCAATCCAGCATTTTTAGAGGCTGTACAGGTAACCTGGCCTAAAAACCAGGGTGGGGGTGTTCACTCCACCTTCATGTGGTTGTAGCATTAAGAAACATTGGGAGCATAAGGAGCAACATAGTGAGCATAAGGAAACATGTTGCACTATTATTTCATCCCCATACCACCGGTATTGGTTTTCACCCCACCTTCATGTGTTTTTTGCATTAGGAAACATAGGGAGCATAAGGAAACATACTGCACTATTACTTCATCCTCATAGCACCGGTATTGGTTTTTGACGGAGCCCCCTCTTCAAGGGGGAATCCCCAGGGTTACCCATGTGTCCATCCGACCGACCGTCCGACCGTCTGACCGAGACAAAGCCTGACACTTCAGCCAACAGTCTCGTAACTGACTCGCTTCCGTTGCCACCGGCACCTGTCGCTCCATCGCAAACACTCTCCGCCAAATTTTAGCATCGCATGCGACGCTGCATAGAACTTGTCACCCCACCTCATGTGGTAGCATTAGGAAACATGTTGCACTATTGGGCCATGCAGGGCAAGAGTTATTCTCCCCTTCCTTAGCACTGTTTCGTTTTTGGGCTACACGTAGCAGCTTCTAGGCAGCTCCTAGGGCCAACCTGAAGCAAGCTAGAGTGTCTTAAAGTTGACATGACGGTTGTAGCATTAGGAAACATGATGCACTGTTACTTTATCCCCATAGTACCAGACATGTTTTTTGTGTATGACAAGGAGTCCCCTTAGTACCATCCCCATAGTCCCGGTATTGTTTGTTGTGTGGATGACAAGGAGACCTCATAGTATCGGTCATATTCCCCTTAGTACCGGTACTGGTTGTTGTGTATGGCAAGGAGTCCCCTTAGTACCATCCCCATAGTCCCGGTATTGTTTGTTGTGTGGATGACAAGGAGACCTCATAGTATCGGTCATGTTCCCCTTAGAACCGGTACTGGTTGTTGTGTATGGCAAGGAGTCCCCTTAGTACCATCCCCATAGTCCCGGTATTGTTTGTTGTGTGGATGACAAGGAGACCCCATAGTATCATCCCCATAGTGCCGGTATTGTTTTTTGTGTGTATGACAAGGAGTCACCATAGTATGGGTTATATTCCCCTTAGTACCGGACAAGTTTTTGGCGGAGCCCCCCCTTCGGGGGGGCGGGAGCCCCCAGGGTCACTCCGTTGTCCATTTGTCTGACCACAGGGAACCTGGCTCTAACTGGCTCCTGGCCTTGCCGTAAACCCTGGCTTCGGTCTGCCGCACTCGATTCTGGTGCCACCTGTCACTCCGATAGCCAACACTCTCCGCCAATTTTCCGCGTCGCTTGTGACGCGCCTAGGGCTTGTTTGGATGACAAGGGTGTCCACCTAAGGAGGTGGGTCTTCTTGACATGCTTTTATTTAAAGGTGCTACTCAGTGCTACTAGTAACATAAGTGCTACATTACACACCTTGCAAGTGCTACAACAAGTGCTACATTACACACCTTGCAAGTACGACAACAAGTGCTACATGACGTACCTTGGTGGTCTGGGGGTGCTACATTAGAGCCTTTGGGGGTTGCTTTGTTGCCCTCCATGTTCCGGGTTCATGCGTGGGTCACGTGGGCCGGAGGCCTTGGACGACACCGAACCCTTACGTATAAGTAGGACCCCATTCGGTGTAACAGGGGGGTCTCGGCTACACTGAGGGCGGTAATGACCAAAGAGGAGAGGCAGGCGAGGCTACTGGTTATGGCTTTTCTTTTTAGCCATGAATACCTCCCATACCTTGCTATCCGCCAAATAAAGCAAATTAGTGTATATGGAAGCTGGCAGAATCAGCTTTCAGCTAATGTTCAAATCTTGGGGCTTAGCCCAGTGGCTGGCTTAGGGAGCTGCCTAGAAGGTGCTTCTTTGTAGCCGGAAAGATAAGTTATGCTACTGGTATACTTTCCCAGTGGCTGGCTCGGGGAGCTGCCTAGAAGGTGCTGCTTTGTTGCCGAAAAGATCAGTTATGCTACTGGTATTCCTTCCCAGTGACTGGCTAAGGGAGCTGCCTAGAAGGTGCTGCTCGTAGCCGAAAAAGCCGTGGACAAAGGTGCCATGGCGGTTGACAGCGACCGCGGACACTAAAGCGCACCTTTAGGGATTCGAACCCAGCACCTTCATCGGTTCAACGAATGATAAACCATTGAACCAGTTGTTGAAATGGGATATGCCTGCAGTTCTAGGTCCTCCTTGTTTTTTCTTTGTGCTGGGGCACCCACCTCCTTGGGTGAGAATGAATCATAGTTATATGTAGTCATACCGAGACAATGTGGTATGACAGAGCTACATGGTTCATTGAGTCTACCTGCGTGTCACAAGTGTGTGCTTAGAACTATAAAATAGATAGGTATAGTAATGTATGAATTTAAGTTTTGTATACTGATTGTAGTTACATCTAGTTAAACAGATATAATGTGGTTTGGCTGAGCTACATGGTTCATTGAGTCTACCCTCGTGTCACAAGTGTGTGCTTATAACTAACGGTACACAATATTACATTACATTACATGTTAAAGTCTACTTGACACCGCGAGGGTGTATGAGACTCTGTGCTATAATATGCAGGTATAGAAATGTATGACTTATAGTTTTGTATACTTACTGTAGTTACATCTAGTTAAACAGATACAATGTTGTACGACAGCTAAATGATTAATTGAGTCTACCCTCGTGTCTCTAGTGTGTGCTTATAACTGTAAAATATGCAGGTATAGGTATACCTAGTTAAACAGATGCAATGTGGTGCGACAGCTAAATGATTAATTGAGTCTACCCTCGTGTCTCTAGTGTGTGCTTATAACTGTAAAATATGCAGGTATAGGTATACCTAGTTAAACAGATGCAATGTGGTATGACAGCTAAATGATTAATTGAGTCTACCCTCGTGTCTCTAGTGTGTGCTTATAACTGTAAAATATGCAGGTATAGGTATACCTAGTTAAACAGATGCAATGTGGTATGACAGCTAAATGATTAATTGAGTCTACCCTCGTGTCTCTAGTGTGTGCTTATAACTGTAAAATATGCAGGTATAGGTATACCTAGTTAAACAGATGCAATGTGGTATGACAGCTAAATTATTAATTGAGTCTACCCTCGTGTCTCTAGTGTGTGCTTATAACTGTAAAATATGCAGGTATAGGTATACCTAGTTAAACAGATGCAATGTGGTATGACAGCTAAATGATTAATTGAGTCTACCCTTGTGTCTCTAGTGTGTGCTTATAACTATGAAATATGCAGGTATAGGTATATCTAGTTAAACAGATGCAATGTGGTATGACAGCTAAATTATTAATTGAGTCTACCCTCGTGTCTCTAGTGTGTGCTTATAACTGTAAAATATGCAGGTATAGGTATATCTAGTTAAACAGATGCAATGTGGTATGACAGCTAAATGATTAATTGGGGCTACCCTCGTGCCACTAGTGTGTGCTTCGGACTAGATTGAACTAGAACTTGGTTGCATAGCTTCGGCCAGCAATTAGGCTGCTCGCCGTCTTCGGCAGTAAAAAAAGTGTAAACGCGAAAAAAACTTTTTCTTCTTCTTCGAACTAATTAGCAAGTTGTGGGGTGGATTATTGCAATGGATCTGTGGAATCATTAATTTTGTTCAAGGAGGAAGCGTTCCTACAGCTAGCGTTCAATCAGTGATAGCCTACATTGATGATCTTGAGTACGACCTTCAACATGTTACAGGGGATGGAAATTGCCATCGAACATAATGTTTAATCACATGTTCAATGTATGGTAGGGCGCGCAGGGCGTAGGCCCACAGCGCCACTTTTATGTAAGGCTAACCGCGCTTTTGGCGAAAGTCATTTTCCATACTGCCTCAAAGCATGAGTACTTGGGCTCAACTTTAATTGTATCTTCTCAGCCAGCTCCATGTCTGAGGCCAGGCTCGGTTGTGGAGCGATATTGGCACTCCTGTCGGTGTTATAGACCGGTTCTCCCGGTCCAGCTAGAGTGTCTTGGGGCGCCAGGCCTTCTGCCTGGAAGCTTCCATAGTAGTGCCTCCGTCCGTTAGGGCCGGCACCTACCGGCGGCAGTACCCTGAGGTACTGTCGCCTTTCCCTTCTTATACTTTCCATGTCGCTTGACATGCTATCACGATTGTAAGCACACGCCCTAGGTCCTTCCCTGTGAGAGTGCTCAAGACATATCGCTCCAGAAATCTAAAGGTTATCGCCCATCAACGCCGCAACGTGTTCCACTACAGTACTGCAACAGACTTGAGCGCATCAAGCCTGTTACCCTGTCCGTAGATCCCGAGCTCCCGCGCACCTGCAGTGCCTGCTACAGTTGCCGCCGCAACAACCGAAGGAAAAGGATCTCAGTTGCAGAATCTTCTCTGATTGCTAGGCACCCCGCTGGAACACCAGCCCCCCCCCCCCCCCCCCCCCCCCCCCCCCTCCCACTGCGTTAACCCATCGTTCCCTCTCCTCCCTTTCTGCCGACTCCTTACCCCACCGGCCCCGCAAGCCAAACTGTAACCCCCCCCCCCCCCCCCCTCCCGACTTCTACCCTGAATCATCCCAGCCCTTCTCAAATGGATGCACCGTCGGAGTCCAACGCTACAGAGTTCCACCAATGGCTGAAGGACATCTCTCAGGATATTAAGGTGATGGAGGAAAAAAGTATAGACATGCCCCTACCTAAGATAAAACTTAACTCTAAGATCTACATCTTGGACCACATGTCCCCGGCACTCAGGATACAGTACAAGGATTCCATGCACATAGACCTCATGTACTGGCTCAAAGATGTTTATGCAGACTGGTATTTTGAGAACGCAGACCCTGGCACAGATCTTGTGCCATTCCCATGGCTCAACATGAGACCCTTTTACAAAACTAAGGATGAGGAGTCTATACCCCTAACAAACGCCAGCACAAGTACTCAACATCCACAGCAAGACAACAAACCCAGTACTCACTATGCCCTTAATGCAACCAAACACACACGCAGCATATACAAAAACTGGATCATGTACACAGGTGCAACCTCACACATGACTGGAGATGCCAGCCTTCTATATGACATAAAAGACATAAATCCCATAAAAGTCCTCACAGCCTCTGGCCATACCTACATTACAAAGTCTGGCACAGCCCTCATCAGAGGAGAGAATGGCAAACTTCACAACCTCCTCAATGTCCACCTTAACTCAGACCAGAACACACCCAACTTGTTCTCGATGGCATCAGCTATCAAAAATGTACCCAACATGGAAATCAAATTCACCTCTAACGAAGGTACCATGACCATCAATAACAAAATCATCATCTCAGGATCCAAGAAACGTAACCTGCACCTAGTCCCTGTAGTCAAACATGATCCTACACTGATCAGAGGATCAGAATACACGACAGCTGTAGCAATGGAAGCCGTCTCCAGAAAGACACCTATGACAGCTGAACTACAACACATTAGATTAGGACATCTAGCCTACAGTTCCTTAGCAAGAATGGCCTCAGAAGACATGGTCATTGGAAACGACATCACCTCATCTGCATTCAGGAAAATGAGTAAGCAAACCTGTGAGATCTGCATCCTCTCCAAGATGGACAAAAACCCCTACCTCACATCTCACACCAGAGCTACCAGACCCATGGGAATCATTCACATTGACATGAGTGGCAAAATGAAAATTCCTAGCCTGAATGGCAGCCTCTACTTCCAAGGCATTCTAGATGATTACTCAAAATACTCCATTGTTACATTTCACAAAACCAAGAGTGCAGTAGCCAGTGCAACAATCACTGAGCTTGAACGGTATGAAGTCCTCACCCAGAACAAAATTGGAACTATTTTCTGTGACAATGGATCAGAATACATTTGCAACAGATTCAAAAATTGGTGCAAAAGGAAAGGAATCACCCTCAATTTCACAGTTCCAGGCAACCCTTCTACAAATGGTGCAGCAGAACGCCTGAACAGAACCCTGCATGACAGGTCCACAGCTCTCCTCCTCTCATCTAAATTCCCCAACAGATACTGGGCAGAAATGGGCAAAAATGCAAGCATCCTCAGGAACCTCTCACCAACCTCTGAATCCGACAAAACTCCATATGAACTCTTCCATGGCATCAAGCCTAAGATAGATCACCTCAGGACAATTGGCTGTACAGCATATGTACATGTTCCACCTAAGTCAAGAGATTTCAAGTTCTCACCCTCAGCCAAGATTACCAGGCTCATTGGATACTCAGACTCAAGAAAAGCCTACAGAGTGGTAGACTCCTCACACAAATTTTTTGACGCCAGAGACATAACTTTCAATGAATTTGAAAATCTGGCAGGTCAAAAGGGATTCCCAGGTGCAGACGCTGTGGTACTAGGAAGATGATATCCCAGTTGAAGTTGATGAAGATGATCCCACACCACCTGTACCTGCTATCCCCACCCAGTCTGAACTCATAGAAAGAGAGTACATCCTTGCCAGACAAGCTAAGTATCAGACCAACCCACAAGTGTGGGGCCTACCAGACAACCTCTCTTTTAACCCAGACACAGTGTACCAGCCTACCTTCACATTACCAGCATCCAATCTCACACCAGCAGCCAGTACACCCAATAACCAAACTGTTGAACAAGGAGATGAACACATCCCTCAGGAAACTGATGATCCCCCTAACCCCCCATCTCTACCACAACAGGACCTGCCCACACCTCCAAGCCCTGACATTCCCCCACCACTAGAAGTAGACCCATCACTAGTTGAACCTAGAAGAACTGGCAGAGAAAGGCACTCCCCAAACTTTCTAGCATTCCTAGCTGCAGACCAAGTTATCATTCCCAAAAATGAAAAAGAAGCCCCCTCTAGCCCCCAGGCCAAAGAATGGAAAGCTGCTATGCAAGAAGAACTAGCAGCACTTGCACAGATGAACACCTGGTCCCTCTCAGAACTCCCATCAGGAGCCAAGGCTATAAGAACCAAGTGGGTCTTTGACATCAAACAATCAGTTGATGGAGAAATTGTCAGGTACAAAGCAAGACTAGTTGCCAAAGGGTATGCCCAACGCCCAGGCATGGACTATGATGAAGTTTTTGCACCAGTGGCCAAACATGCTACCATTCGTTACAATCCTCTCAATGGCAGCCAACCCCAAGGCATACCTAGCACAGTTGGACGTTTCCACAGCATTCCTCAATGGCATAGTTGAAGAAGAACTGTACTGCACCCAACCACCAGGATTCGAACAGGACCACAGCAGGGTCTGCCGCATGTGGAAATGCCTTTATGGCCTCAAACAAGCTTCTCGCCAGTGGTACCTCAAGGTAAAAGAAGATATGACTGCTATAGGATTCAAAGAAGTAGACGTAGACCAAGGTCTATTTGTACTCCCTAACTCAGCCAACAAGCCCATAATCTGGGTACTCCTCTGGGTTGATGACTTCCTTATGCTGTCCTATGACAAAAGCATCCTAGACAAGTACAAGACCACCATCATGACGCTGTACAAGACTAGAGACCTTGGTGACCCCTCAGTGTTTGTTGGCTATGAGATCACAAGAAATGCATCAACTGGCACCCTACACATCTGCCAGTCCAGGTTCATCCAGGACCTGCTGCGTGCCCACAACATGCTTCCTGAACCCAACAGCACCAACCCATGTGTCCATCCGACCGACCGTCCGACCGTCTGACCGAGACAAAGCCTGACACTTCAGCCAACAGTCTCGTAACTGACTCGCTTCCGTTGCCACCGGCACCTGTCGCTCCATCGCAAACCTTCTCCGCCAAATTTTAGCATCGCATGCGACGCTGCATAGAACTTGTCACCCCACCTCATGTGGTAGCATTAGGAAACATGTTGCACTATTGGGCCATGCAGGGCAAGAGTTATTCTCCCCTTCCTTAGCACTGTTTCGTTTTTGGGCTACACGTAGCAGCTTCTAGGCAGCTCCTAGGGCCAACCTGAAGCAAGCTAGAGTGTCTTAAAGTTGACATGACGGTTGTAGCATTAGGAAACATGATGCACTGTTACTTTATCCCCATAGTACCAGACATGTTTTTTGTGTATGACAAGGAGTCCCCTTAGTACCATCCCCATAGTCCCGGTATTGTTTGTTGTGTGGATGACAAGGAGACCTCATAGTATCGGTCATATTCCCCTTAGTACCGGTACTGGTTGTTGTGTATGGCAAGGAGTCCCCTTAGTACCATCCCCATAGTCCCGGTATTGTTTGTTGTGTGGATGACAAGGAGACCTCATAGTATCGGTCATGTTCCCCTTAGTACCGGTACTGGTTGTTGTGTATGGCAAGGAGTCCCCTTAGTACCATCCCCATAGTCCCGGTATTGTTTGTTGTGTGGATGACAAGGAGACCCCATAGTATCATCCCCATAGTGCCGGTATTGTTTTTTGTGTGTATGACAAGGAGTCACCATAGTATGGGTTATATTCCCCTTAGTACCGGACAAGTTTTTGGCGGAGCCCCCCCTTCGGGGGGGCGGGAGCCCCCAGGGTCACTCCGTTGTCCATTTGTCTGACCACAGGGAACCTGGCTCTAACTGGCTCCTGGCCTTGCCGTAAACCCTGGCTTCGGTCTGCCGCACTCGATTCTGGTGCCACCTGTCACTCCGATAGCCAACACTCTCCGCCAATTTTCCGCGTCGCTTGTGACGCGCCTAGGGCTTGTTTGGATGACAAGGGTGTCCACCTAAGGAGGTGGGTCTTCTTGACATGCTTTTATTTAAAGGTGCTACTCAGTGCTACTAGTAACATAAGTGCTACATTACACACCTTGCAAGTGCTACAACAAGTGCTACATTACACACCTTGCAAGTACGACAACAAGTGCTACATGACGTACCTTGGTGGTCTGGGGGTGCTACATTAGAGCCTTTGGGGGTTGCTTTGTTGCCCTCCATGTTCCGGGTTCATGCGTGGGTCACGTGGGCCGGAGGCCTTGGACGACACCGAACCCTTACGTATAAGTAGGACCCCATTCGGTGTAACAGGGGGGTCTCGGCTACACTGAGGGCGGTAATGACCAAAGAGGAGAGGCAGGCGAGGCTACTGGTTATGGCTTTTCTTTTAGGCCATGAATACCTCCCATACCTTGCTATCCGCCAAATAAAGCAAATTAGTGTATATGGAAGCTGGCAGAATCAGCTTTCAGCTAATGTTCAAATCTTGGGGCTTAGCCCAGTGGCTGGCTTAGGGAGCTGCCTAGAAGGTGCTTCTTTGTAGCCGGAAAGATAAGTTATGCTACTGGTATACTTTCCCAGTGGCTGGCTCGGGGAGCTGCCTAGAAGGTGCTGCTTTGTTGCCGAAAAGATCAGTTATGCTACTGGTATTCCTTCCCAGTGACTGGCTAAGGGAGCTGCCTAGAAGGTGCTGCTCGTAGCCGAAAAAGCCGTGGACAAAGGTGCCATGGCGGTTGACAGCGACCGCGGACACTAAAGCGCACCTTTAGGGATTCGAACCCAGCACCTTCATCGGTTCAACGAATGATAAACCATTGAACCAGTTGTTGAAATGGGATATGCCTGCAGTTCTAGGTCCTCCTTGTTTTTTTCTTTGTGCTGGGGCACCCACCTCCTTGGGTGAGAATGAATCATAGTTATATGTAGTCATACCGAGACAATGTGGTATGACAGAGCTACATGGTTCATTGAGTCTACCTGCGTGTCACAAGTGTGTGCTTAGAACTATAAAATAGATAGGTATAGTAATGTATGAATTTAAGTTTTGTATACTGATTGTAGTTACATCTAGTTAAACAGATATAATGTGGTTTGGCTGAGCTACATGGTTCATTGAGTCTACCCTCGTGTCACAAGTGTGTGCTTATAACTAACGGTACACAATATTACATTACATTACATGTTAAAGTCTACTTGACACCGCGAGGGTGTATGAGACTCTGTGCTATAATATGCAGGTATAGAAATGTATGACTTATAGTTTTGTATACTTACTGTAGTTACATCTAGTTAAACAGATACAATGTTGTACGACAGCTAAATGATTAATTGAGTCTACCCTCGTGTCTCTAGTGTGTGCTTATAACTGTAAAATATGCAGGTATAGGTATACCTAGTTAAACAGATGCAATGTGTGCGACAGCTAAATGATTAATTGAGTCTACCCTCGTGTCTCTAGTGTGTGCTTATAACTGTAAAATATGCAGGTATAGGTATACCTAGTTAAACAGATGCAATGTGGGTATGACAGCTAAATGATTAATTGAGTCTACCCTCGTGTCTCTAGTGTGTGCTTATAACTGTAAAATATGCAGGTATAGGTATACCTAGTTAAACAGATGCAATGTGGTATGACAGCTAAATGATTAATTGAGTCTACCCTCGTGTCTCTAGTGTGTGCTTATAACTGTAAAATATGCAGGTATAGGTATACCTAGTTAAACAGATGCAATGTGGTATGACAGCTAAATGATTAATTGAGTCTACCCTCGTGTCTCTAGTGTGTGCTTATAACTGTAAAATATGCAGGTATAGGTATACCTAGTTAAACAGATGCAATGTGTATTGAACAGCTAAATGATTAATTGAGTCTACCCTTGTGTCTCTAGTGTGTGCTTATAACTATGAAATATGCAGGTATAGGTATATCTAGTTAAACAGATGCAATGTGGTATGACAGCTAAATTATTAATTGAGTCTACCCTCGTGTCTCTAGTGTGTGCTTATAACTGTAAATATGCAGGTATAGGTATATCTAGTTAAACAGATGCAATGTGGTATGACAGCTAAATGATTAATTGGGGCTACCCTCGTGCCACTAGTGTGTGCTTCGGACTAGATTGAACTAGAACTTGGTTGCATAGCTTCGGCCAGCAATTAGGCTGCTCGCCGTCTTCGGCAGTAAAAAAAAGTGTAAACGCGAAAAAAACTTTTTCTTCTTCTTCGAACTAATTAGCAAGTTGTGGGGTGGATTATTGCAATGGATCTGTGGAATCATTAATTTTGTTCAAGGAGGAAGCGTTCCTACAGCTAGCGTTCAATCAGTGATAGCCTACATTGATGATCTTGAGTACGACCTTCAACATGTTACAGGGGATGGAAATTGCCATCGAACATAATGTTTAATCACATGTTCAATGTATGGTAGGGCGCGCAGGGCGTAGGCCCACAGCGCCACTTTTATGTAAGGCTAACCGCGCTTTTGGCGAAAGTCATTTTCCATACTGCCTCAAGCATGAGTACTTGGGCTCAACTTAATTGTATCTTCTCAGCCAGCTCCATGTCTGAGGGCCAGGCTCGGTTGTGGAGCGATATTGGCACTCCTGTCGGTGTTATAGACCGGTTCTCCCGGTCCAGCTAGAGTGTCCTTGGGGCGCCAGGCCTTCTGCCTGGAAGCTTCCATAGTAGTGCCTCCGTCCGTTAGGGCCGGCACCTACCGGCGGCAGTACCCTGAGGTACTGTCGCCTTTCCCTTCTTATACTTTCCATGTCGCTTGACATGCTATCACGATTGTAAGCACACGCCCTAGGTCCTTCCCTGTGAGAGTGCTCAAGACATATCGCTCCAGAAATCTAAAGGTTATCGCCCATCAACGCCGCAACGTGTTCCACTACAGTACTGCAACAGACTTGAGCGCATCAAGCCTGTTACCCTGTCCGTATATCCCGAGCTCCCGCGCACCTGCAGTGCCTGCTACAGTTGCCGCCGCAACAACCGAAGGAAAAGGATCTCAGTTGCAGAATCTTCTCTGATTGCTAGGCACCCCGCTGGAACACCAGCCCCCCCCCCCCCCCCCCCCCCCCCCCCCCTCCCACTGCGTTAACCCATCGTTCCCTCTCCTCCCTTCTGCCGACTCCTTACCCCACCGGCCCCGCAAGCCAAACTGTAACCCCCCCCCCCCCCCCCCCCTCCCGACTTCTACCCTGAATCATCCCAGCCCTTCTCAAATGGATGCACCGTCGGAGTCCAACGCTACAGAGTTCCACCAATGGCTGAAGGACATCTCTCAGGATATTAAGGTGATGGAGGAAAAAAGTATAGACATGCCCCTACCTAAGATAAAACTTAACTCTAAGATCTACATCTTGGACCACATGTCCCCCGGCACTCAGGATACAGTACAAGGATTCCATGCACATAGACCTCATGTACTGGCTCAAAGATGTTTATGCAGACTGGTATTTTGAGAACGCAGACCCTGGCACAGATCTTGTGCCATTCCCATGGCTCAACATGAGACCCTTTTACAAAACTAAGGATGAGGAGTCTATACCCCTAACAAACGCCAGCACAAGTACTCAACATCCACAGCAAGACAACAAACCCAGTACTCACTATGCCCTTATGCAACCAAACACACACGCAGCATATACAAAAACTGGATCATGTACACAGGTGCAACCTCACACATGA
This sequence comes from Chlamydomonas sp. ICE-L, assembly GCA_013435795.1. NCBI lineage: Eukaryota > Viridiplantae > Chlorophyta > Chlorophyceae > Chlamydomonadales > Chlamydomonadaceae > Chlamydomonas > Chlamydomonas sp. ICE-L. The sequence continues at coordinate 34,336,644 of JACBWV010000626.1, forward strand.
CTGGAGATGCCAGCCTTCTATATGACATAAAAGACATAAATCCCATAAAAGTCCTCACAGCCTCTGGCCATACCTACATTACAAAGTCTGGCACAGCCCTCATCAGAGGAGAGAATGGCAAACTTCACAACCTCCTCAATGTCCACCTTAACTCAGACCAGAACACACCCAACTTGTTCTCGATGGCATCAGCTATCAAAAATGTACCCAACATGGAAATCAAATTCACCTCTAACGAAGGTACCATGACCATCAATAACAAAATCATCATCTCAGGATCCAAGAAACGTAACCTGCACCTAGTCCCTGTAGTCAAACATGATCCTACACTGATCAGAGGATCAGAATACACGACAGCTGTAGCAATGGAAGCCGTCTCCAGAAAGACACCTATGACAGCTGAACTACAACACATTAGATTAGGACATCTAGCCTACAGTTCCTTAGCAAGAATGGCCTCAGAAGACATGGTCATTGGAAACGACATCACCTCATCTGCATTCAGGAAAATGAGTAAGCAAACCTGTGAGATCTGCATCCTCTCCAAGATGGACAAAAACCCCTACCATCACATCTCACACCAGAGCTACAGACCCATGGGAATCATTCACATTGACATGAGTGGCAAAATGAAAATTCCTAGCCTGAATGGCAGCCTCTACTTCCAAGGCATTCTAGATGATTACTCAAAATACTCCATTGTTACATTTCACAAAACCAGAGTGCAGTAGCCAGTGCAACAATCACTGAGCTTGAACGGTATGAAGTCCTCACCCAGAACAAAATTGGAACTATTTTCTGTGACAATGGATCAGAATACATTTGCAACAGATTCAAAAATTGGTGCAAAAGGAAAGGAATCACCCTCAATTTCACAGTTCCAGGCAACCTTCTACAAATGGTGCAGCAGAACGCCTGAACAGAACCCTGCATGACAGGTCCACAGCTCTCCTCCTCTCATCTAAATTCCCCAACAGATACTGGCAGAAATGGGCAAAAAATGCAAGCATCCTCAGGAACCTCTCACCAACCTCTGAATCCGACAAAACTCATATGAACTCTTTCCATGGCATCAAGCCTAAGATAGATCACCTCAGGACAATTGGCTGTACAGCATATGTACATGTTCCACCTAAGTCAAGAGATTTCAAGTTCTCACCCTCAGCCAAGATTACCAGGCTCATTGGATACTCAGACTCAAGAAAAGCCTACAGAGTGGTAGACTCCTCACACAAATTTTTTGACGCCAGAGACATAACTTTCATGAATTTGAAAATCTGGCAGGTCAAAAGGGATTCCCAGGTGCAGACGCTGTGGTACTAGGAAGATGATATCCCAGTTGAAGTTGATGAAGATGATCCCACACCACCTGTACCTGCTATCCCCACCCAGTCTGAACTCATAGAAAGAGAGTACATCCTTGCCAGACAAGCTAAGTATCAGACCAACCCACAAGTGTGGGGCCTACCAGACAACCTCTCTTTTAACCCAGACACAGTGTACCAGCCTACCTTCACATTACCAGCATCCAATCTCACACCAGCAGCCAGTACACCCAATAACCAAACTGTTGAACAAGGAGATGAAACACATCCCTCAGGAAACTGATGATCCCCCTAACCCCCCATCTCTACCACAACAGGACCTGCCCAACACCTCCAAGCCCTGACATTCCCCCACCACTAGAAGTAGACCCATCACTAGTTGAACCTAGAAGAACTGGCAGAGAAAGGCACTCCCCAAACTTTCTAGCATTCCTAGCTGCAGACCAAGTTATCATTCCCAAAAATGAAAAAGAAGCCCCCTCTAGCCCCCAGGCCAAAGATGGAAAGCTGCTATGCAAGAAGAACTAGCAGCACTTGCACAGATGAACACCTGGTCCCTCTCAGAACTCCCATCAGGAGCCAAGGGCTATAAGAACCAAGTGGTCTTTGACATCAAACAATCAGTTGATGGGAAATTGTCAGGTACAAAGCAAGACTAGTTGCCAAAGGGTATGCCCAACGCCCAGGCATGGACTATGATGAAGTTTTTGCACCAGTGGCCAAACATGCTACCCATTCGTTACATCCTCTCAATGGCAGCCAACCCCAAGGCATACCTAGCACAGTTGGACGTTTCCACAGCATTCCTCAATGGCATAGTTGAAGAAGAACTGTACTGCACCCAACCACCAGGATTCGAACAGGACCACAGCAGGGTCTGCCGCATGTGGAAATGCCTTTATGGCCTCAAACAAGCTTCTCGCCAGTGGTACCCCTCAAGGTAAAAGAGATATGACTGCTAATAGGATTCAAAGAAGTAGACGTAGACCAAGGTCTATTTGTACTCCCTACTCAGCCAACAAGCCCATAATCTGGGTACTCCTCTGGGTTGATGACTTCCTTATGCTGTCCTATGACAAAAGCATCCTAGACAAGTACAAGACCACCATCATGACGCTGTACAAGACTAGAGACCTTGGTGACCCCTCAGTGTTTGTTGGCTATGAGATCACAAGAAATGCATCAACTGGCACCCCTACACATCTGCCAGTCCAGGTTCATCCAGGACCTGCTGCGTGCCCACAACATGCTTCCTGAACCCAACAGCACCAACCCATGTGGTTCGCATCCGACCGACCGCCGACCGGCCCCTGACCGAGAAAGCCTGACACTTCCAGCAAACAGTCTCGTACTGATCGCTTCTTTCCCCGTTGCCACGCACCTGTCCGTCATCGCAAAACTTCTCCGCCAAATTAGCATCGCATCGACGCTCATAGAACTTGTCACACCCCTCATGTGGTAGCAGTAGAAAACATGTTGGCAATATTGGGCCATCAGGGGCAAGAGTTATCTCCCCTTCCTTACACTTTGCGTTTTGGGCGTACACGTAGCAGCTTCTAGCCGCTCCTAGGGCCAACCGAAGCAAGCTAGAGTGTCCTTAAAGTTGACATGATGACGGTTGTAGCAGTTAGGAACATGAATGCACTGTAACTTTATCCAACGTACCCAGACTTTTTTTTGTGTATGACAAGAGTCCCCTTAGTACCATCCCAATTAGTCCCCGGTAATTGTTTTGTTGTGGGGATGACAAGGAGACCTCAATAGTATCGGTTCATATTCCCCTTATACCGGACTGGTTGGTGGGTATGGCAAGGAGGCCCCCTTATTACCATCCCTAGTCCCGGTATTGTTTGTTGTGTGGATGACAAGGAGACCTCATAGTATCGGTCATGTTCCCCTTAGTACCGGTACTGGTTGTTGTGTATGGCAAGGAGTCCCCTTAGTACCATCCCCATAGTCCCGGTATTGTTTGTTGTGTGGATGACAAGGAGACCCCATAGTATCATCCCCATAGTGCCGGTATTGTTTTTTGTGGGTATGACAAGGAGTCACCATAGTATGGGTTATATTCCCCTTAGTACCGGACAAGTTTTTGGCGGAGCCCCCCCTTCGGGGCGGGTGCCCCCATGGTCACCTCCGTTTCCAGTTGGCGTACCACAGGGAACCTGTGGCTCTAACTGCTCCTGCCTTGCCGTAAACCCTGGCTTGTCTGCGCACTGATGCTTGTGCCACCTTCACTACTCCGATAGCCAACCTCTCCCGCCAATTTTCCTTCCGCGTCGCTTTGACGCGCCTAGGGCTTGTTGGATGACAGGGTGTCCACCGAAGAGGGGGCCTTCTTAGACATCGTTTATTTAAAGGTGGCTACTCATGCCTACTAGTAACATAAGTGCTACATTACACACCTTTGCAATTCTACACAAGTGCTACATTACACAACCTTGCAAGTACGACACAAGTGCCTACATGAACGGACCTTGGTGGGTCTGGGGTCTACAGTAGAGCCTTTGGGTTGCTTTGTTGCCCTCCATTTACAGGTTCATTGCTGGGTCACGTGGCCGGAGGCCTTGGACGACACCGAACCGTATAAAGTAGGACCCCAGTCGGTGTAACGGGGGTCCTCGCTTACACTGAGGGCGGTAATGACCAAGAGGAGAGGCAGGCGAAGCTACTGGTTAGGGCCGTGTCTTTTTAGCCATAATACCTCCCATCCTTGCTATCCGCCAATAAAGCAAAATTAGTGTAGTGAAAGCTGGCAGAATCAGCTTTCGCTAATTTCAAATCTTGGGCTTAGCCCAGTGGCTGGCTTAGGGAGCTGCCTAGAAGGTGCTTCTTTGTGCCAAGAAAGATAAGTTATGCTACTGGTATACTTTCCGCAGTGGCTGGCTCGGGAGCTGGCCTAGAAGGTGCTGCTTTGGTTTGCGAAAAGATTAGTGTTATGCTACTGTAGTTTCTTCCCAGTGACTGGGTAGGGAGCTGCCCTAGAAGGTGCTGCTCGTAGCCGAAAAAGCCTGGAACAAAGGTGCCAGGGCGGTTGAAAACACGACCGCGAACAAACGCCCGTTAGGGATTCGAACCCAGAACCTTCATCGGTTCAACGATGATAACCATTGACCAGTTTGTTGAAATGGGTATCTGCAGTTCTAGGTCCCCTTGTTTTTTCTTTGTGCGGGGCACCCACCTCTTGGGTGAGATGAATCCTAGTTTATATGTAGTCTACCTAGACAATGGTGGATTACAGAGCTTACATGGTTATTGATCGACCTCCTGCGTGTCAGCAAGTGTGTGCTTAGAACTATACATAAATAGGTATAGTAAGGTATGAAGTAGTTTGTATAACTGATGTATTACATCTAGTTAAAACAGATATAATGTGTTTGGCTGAGATAGCATGGTTCAGGAGTCTACCAGCGTGTCACAAGTGTGTGCTTTATAACTAACGGTCACATAGTACATTACCATTACATGTTAAAGTCTACTTACACCGCGAGGGTGTTGAGACTCTGTGCTAGAATATGCAGGTATAGAAATGTTGACTTTAGTTTTTATACTTTACTGTAGGTTACATCTATTTAAACAGATACAATGTTGTACGACAGCTAAATGGAGTAATTGAGTCAACCCTCGTGTCTCTAGTGTGTGCTTATAACTGTAAATATGCGGTATAGGTATAGCCCTAAGTAAACAGATGCAATTGGTGCGACAGCTAAATGATTAATGGGAGTCTACCCTCCGTGTCTCGAGTGTGTCTTATAAATGTAAAATATGCAGGTAGCGGTATACCTAGTTAAACAGATGCAATGTGGTCTACAGCTAAATGATGAGTGAGTCTACCCTCGGTCTCGAGTGGTGTGCTTTATAACGTAAATATGCGGTATAGGTATACCTAGTTAAACAGATGCAATGTGGTATGACAGCTAAATAATTAATTGAGTCTACCCTCGTGTCTCTAGTGTGTGCTTATAACTGTAAAATATGCAGGTATAGGTATACCTAGTTAAACAGATGCAATGTGGTATGACAGCTAATGTTAATTGAGTCCTACCCCGGTTCTAGTGTGTGCTGATAACTGTAAAATATGCAGGGAGAGGTATAACCTAGTTAAAAGTGCAATGTGGTATGACAGCTAATGATTAATTGAGTCTACCCTTGTGTCTCTAGTGTGTGCTTATAACTATGAAATATGCAGGTATAGGTATATCTAGTTAAACAGATGCAATGTGGTATGACAGCTAAATTATTAATTGAGTCTACCCTCGTGTCTCTAGTGTGTGCTTATAACTGTAAAATATGCAGGTATAGGTATATCTAGTTAAACAGATGCAATGTGGTATGACAGCTAAAGGATTAATTGGGGCTACCCTCGTGCCACTAGTGTGTGCTTCGGACTAGATTGAACTAGAACTTGGTTGCATAGCTTCGGCCAGCAATAGGCTGCTCGCCGTCTTCGGCAGTAAAAAAAGTGTAAACGCGAAAAAAACTTTTTCTTCTTCTTCGAACTAATTAGCAAGTTGTGGGGTGGATTATTGCAATGGATCTGTGGAATCATTAATTTTGTTCAAGGAGGAAGCGTTCCTACAGCTAGCGTTCAATCAGTGATAGCCTACATTGATGATCTTGAGTACGACCTTCAACATGTTACAGGGGATGGAAATTGCCATCGAACATAATTTTAATAAAAGCACATGTTCATGGTATGGTAGGAGGGCGCGAGGCGGTAGGCCCACAGCGCCACTTTTATGAAGTAAACCGCTTTTTGGCGAAAGTCATTTTTCCATACTGACTCAACGCATAGTACTTGGGCTCAACTTTAATTGGAGCTTCTCAGCCGCTCCATGTCGGAGGCCAGGCTCGTGGGAGCGATTTGGCACTCCCTGTCGGTGTGATGACCGGTTCTTCTTCCCGGTCCAGCTAGAGTGTCGTGGGGCGCCAGGCCTTCCTCCTGGAAGCTTCCATAGTAGTGCCATCTCCGTTAGGGCCCACCTACCGGCGGCAGTACCCCTGAGGTACTGTCCCCCTTTCCTTCTTATACTTTCCATGTCCGCTTGCAGGCTATCACATAGTAAGGCACACACAGACCCTATGTAGGTGTCCTTCCCTGTGAGAGTCTCAAGACAATCGCCCAGAAATCTAAAGGTTATCGCCCATCAAGCCAGCAAACGTGTCCACACAGGACGGCACAGACTTGAGCACATCAAGCCTGTTAGCCACCCTGTTCCTAGAATCCCGAGCTCCCCGCGCCCTGCATTGCCTCTAACAGTTTGCCGCCGGCAACAAACGAATGAAAAGATCTTCAGTTGCAGATCTTCTCTGATTGCCTAGAGCCACCCCGCTGAACACACCAGCCCCCCCCCCCCGCCCCCCCCCCCCCACCCTCCCCTGCGTTACCCATCGTTCCCTCTCCTCCCTTTCTGCTGCCACTCCTGACCCCCACCCCGGCACCCTCAGCCAAAACTGTAACCGCCCCCCCCCCCCCCCTCCCGCTTCTAAACCTGAATCATCCAGACTTCCTCAAATGGATGCAACCGTCGGAGGTCCCAACGCTCAAGAGTTTCCCCATGCCTGAGACCATCGCCTCAGGATAATTAAGGTGATGGAGGAAAAAAGTATAGACATGCCCATACCTAAGATAAAACTTAACTCTAAATTCTACTCCTTGGACCCATTTCCCCCGGCCTACAGATACAGTACAAGGATCCATGTGCACATAGACCTCTGTACTGGCTAAGATGTCTAAGTGCAACTGGTAGTATTGAAAGCAGACCCTGGCACAGATCTTGTGCCATTCCCATGAGACTCAACCATGAGACCCTTTTAACAAAACTAAGGATGAGGATCGATACCCCACAACGCAAGCACAATACTCAACATCCACAGCAAGACACAAACCCGTACTCACATTGCCCTTAATGCAACAAAACACACCGAACATATACAAAAACTGGATCTGTACACGGTGCACCGCACACTGACTGGAGATGCCAGCCTTCGATATGACATAAAAGACAAATCCCATAAAAGTCCTCAAGTCCTCACAGCCTCTGTCCATCCCTACATTACCCAAGTCTGGCCACAGCCCTCAATGCCAAGGAGAGAAATGGCAACTTCACACCTCACCTCCCTCATGTCCCACCTTTAACTCATACCCAAACACACCCAACTTTGTTTCTCGATGGCATCAGGCTATCCAAAATGGTAAACCCAACATGGAAATCAAATTCCCTCACCTAACGAAGGTAACCAATGGTTTGACCATCCAACTAACAAATCATCATCTTCAGGAATCCCAAACTAACCTGCACGTAGTCCCCCTTCAGTCAAAACATGATCCTACAACTGATTCAGAGGATCAGAATACACGACAGCTGTATCATGAAGCCGGCCTTCCCAGAAAGACACCCCTATGACCGCTGAAAACTACAACTCATTTAGATTAGGACATCTAGCCTACAGTTTCCCTTAGCAGATGGCCTCATAATAACATGGTCATTGGAAACGACACATCATCACCTCATCTGCATTCAGAAAATGAGTAAGCAAACCTGTGAGATTTCTGCAATCTCTCCAATGGCCAAAACCCCCTACCCTCCCACTCAACATCTTCCACACCATAGGCTAACCAAGACCCATGGGATCATTCACATGACATGGTTGGCCAAAAATTGAAAAATTCCTAGCCTGAATGTCAGCCCCTCCTACTTCAAGGCCTTCTAGATGAATTACTCAAATTACTATTCTCCATTGTTACATTTTCACAAAAACCAAGAGTGCAGTAGCCAGTGCAACAATCACTGAGCTTGAACGGTATGAAGTCCCTCACCCAAGAACAAATTGGAAACTATTTTTTTCCTGTGACAATGGAATCAGAATACATTTGTACAGATTCAAAAATTGGTGGCAAAAGGAAAGGAAATCACCTTCAATTTCACAGTTCCCAGGCAACCCCTTCTTACAAATGGTGCAGCAGAAAACGCCCCTGAAACAGAACCCTGCATGGACATGTCCCCCACAGCCCTCTCCTCCCCTCTCCATCTAAATTCCCCAACATATACTGGGCCAGAAAATGGGCAAAATGCAAGCATCCGCAGAACCCTCTCACCAACCTTCTGAATAACCTCTGAAAATGCCGACAAACCCATATGAAACTCCTCCATGGCATCAAGCCTAAGAAGCAATCACCTCAGGACCACTTTGGCTGTACAGCATATGTACAATGTTTTTTCCAACCCTAAGTTCCAAGAGATTTCCAGTTCTTCACCCTCAGCCCAAGAATTACCAGGCTCCATTGTATACTCAAGACTCAAAAGAAAGCCTACAGAGTGTTAGAACCTCCTCCCACCAAATTTTTTTTGACCGCCAGATACATAACTTTTTCAATGAATTTGAAAATGACGAAGTCTGGCAGGTCAACAGGCTTCCCGGTGCAGACCTCGCTGTTGGGTAAACTATGAAAATGATAATCCCAGTTGAAATTTGAATGAAGAATTATCCCACACCAACCTGTTTACCTGGCTAATCCCCACCCAGTTCCTGAACTTCAATAGAAAAGAGAGTACAAATCCTTTGCCATACAAGCTAAGTAAATCACAGACCACCACCCACAAGTGTTGGGCCTACCAGACAACCCTCTCGTTTAAAAACTTAATTTAACCAGACACGTGTACCAGCCTACCTTCACCAATTACCAGCCATCCATCTCACACACCAGCAGCCAGTACACATAACCCAATAACCAAACCCTGTTGAACAGGAGATGAACACATCCCTCAGTAAACTGATGACCCCCCCTAAACGAACGCCCCCCATCTCTACCACAACAGCAACATTACAGGACCTTCCCCACACCTCCAAGCCCCGCTGACATTCCCCCCACCACTAGAAGTGACTCCTCACTAGTTTGAACCTAGAAGAACTGGCAGAGAAAGGCCCCACTTCCCCAAACTTTTCTAGCATTCTAGCTGCATACCAAGTTTTATTCCTTCCCCAAAATGAAAAAGAAGCCCCCTCTAGCCCCCAGGAGACCATGCCAAAGAAATGGAAAGCTTGCTAATGCAAGAAGAACTGCAGCCTTTGCAACAGATGAACACCTGGTCCCTCTCAGACTCCCTCAGGAGCCAAGGGCTATAGAAAACCAAGTGGGTTCCCTTTGACATCAAACAATCAGTTGATGGAGAATTGTCAGTACAAAGCAAGACTTAGTTTGCCAAAGGTATGCCCCACGCCAGGCATGGACTATGATGAAGTTTTTTTTTTTTTGCCACCAGTGGCCAAACATGCTACCATTCGTTACAATCCTCTCAATGGCAAGCCAGTACCCCAAGGCATCCTAGCCACAGTTTGGACGTTTTCCACAGCATTCCTCAATGAATAGTTGTAAGAAGACACGGGTACACACCTAACACAAGGATTCGTTAACAGGGCCACAGGGTTTCCCGCCGGATGTGGACCAATGCCCGTTTATGGCCTACAAGCACAGCTTCTCGCCCAGTTTACCTCAAGGTAAAAGAAGATATGAAAGCTATAGGATACAAGAGTTATGACGTAGAACAAGGTCTACTATTTGTGCCTCCCTAATCGCAACAGCCATAATCTGGGTTATTCCTTGGTGTATGATGACCCTTCCCTTTATTGCTGGTCTCTTTGGACTATAAAGCATCTAGCAAGTACCAAGAACTACAGAGTGACTTGGACACACGGACTAGACCTCGACCTGTGGTGTATCACCTTCAGGTTGTGTTGGCTATGAGATCACAGGGGACTGCATCACCACTGGCACCTACACCACTGTTCCAGTAGCGTTCATCCATATCAGGACTGACTGGTGCACCACCATGCTTCCTGAACCCAACAGCACCACGAATCCCTGCGTACTCTCCCTACCAGATGCTCTCCTGCCATATGCATGGAAAAAGTACCCAGCCACATGGTTCCTTATCCTCCTGCCCCAAATGTGTCGGCCTCCTCAATTCATTACTGCAGTTAAAACAATGCGACTGTCATTTGTCTACAAGCAAGTTCAACAGATGCGCTTCAGGCTCAGTGTTTTCACAACCCATTGCACTCGACACAATGCCGTAAGCACGCACTTGTTTCCCTCAGTAGTCTCTGTCTAATATACACCAGAAATGGCATCACCCGAAACCTTCTCCCACAAGCTCCTCCATGGTACTGTGAGTCGAACATGTATTGCATCGCCCAATCACACGGCACCACATCCCACACATGTATTGTGTTCCTCATACACAAGGGGGCAGCTAATTCATGGCCTCCCCAGTTACGATCCTTTAGGCTATAGCTACAGACCTGTCCACCCTAACAGAGGCTGAGCTACATGGCATGCTACCTCTGCCAGCCCCAGGCCCCGGGAATGCGGTTGACCGGAAACTTACACCACACTCTGCCCCAGGCAGTAGTCACCTGCTCTCACATTAATGGTGAAACAAGTTGCCATAGTGCCTGGACTTCACAGGAGAAAGCTGCAACGCCCCGTACCCATTTTCTCCTCTCGAACCCTGACACATGGAGACAGGTTATAATTCCTCAAGGTACACAGCCCCAAGAAAGAGGTAATCAAATCTCTGAACTGGATCCACTTACATGCTTGCCAACATGTATGACATGCGCCTCAGCTCTGCCCAGGGTCCAATTCTGTTGACTTCTAGATGAGCCAAGAAGGCTGCATTGGCAAGCCTAAAAACCTGGAAGCTATTACCTCTAGAAGTTGACCAATGTTAACCTGTGATTGTTATCCTCCCTATCTCTGATCAGGGTGGAGCGTACTTGCTTCTTGTGTTTCCTCAACCAGCTTCTGAAGATAACTTTACAGTCCACTTTCCCGGACTCTCATCTACCTATGCGCCCGAGTTTCCCTTCCTAGCACTGGATCTCAAATCCTACTTACTGATACTTTATAGATGATACTGGATAGTACCTTACACTCCAGATTTCACCTGCCATCTGGATGTAGCCATGAGCAGCGGGTGACGTCTACTGAATTAGTTGTTCTATCAATGGAACTCACAAACAGATGCATATCCAGCCTAGCTGAAACAAGGTCCAGATGGGCTGTCACCTTACGGGCAGCTCACACAGCATGGCTATCCAGTCTACTAGAGTACATAGAAACACGTCACAGTACTGCCACTGCCCCATTGTTCTTCCCTCTAAAGGTACTTGCATGTGTCCCACAAGGTCACGCTGCGTCCTTAGTGAAAAACTTTGCCCACTACTAGGATGCCTATTATCCACCACCGGCGCTCTCTTGATGACCCCAGTTTATTACTTTACTCTCGTGCTTTACTTCATCATTAGAATCCCTAATTGACAGGACATCCTTACTGAATAATAGAATTACCAGGAATGGGGGGTTATCGTACCAACGACCGGTTCCTCCCACGGGCAAGATAGAGTGCTCGCGGTTTTTTTTTTGTGAGCAGGGCTCTTCGAACCTGGGAGCTTTTTTTCCCATCACCGCTATGTTTCGGCCACCCTTTTTCAGACCCGTCTAGTTGCCGCACGGGCACTCATATCCCCGGCCCGCGTACCCCTTAGCAACTCATTGCCAGGCTCCACTATCGTACCTTTCCCTTCTTATCCATTAATGTGCTGGACATGTCCTATCCACCGATTGTATGCACACGCCACTAGTTACTCCAGGTGAGAGTGCTAAGACATATCGCTCCGGAAATATAATTCCCCTTTTTTCTTTCCCCCTCAGTAATCAACATATACGCACAACAACCTTGGTACCCACACCAAGGATGCCTGGTGTGATTTTATATGGGAGTACCTGTCACAGGAATGAGTAAGTCGATTCCAGGCGTTGTCAAACGTTTCTCCAGTTTCTTCTTCTGAGAGTTGACGTTAGGACACCACGAAGCCCACCTCCCACTTCCCCCCCCCCCCCCACTACGAACCCGCACACGCACACACCACACCACCACCGCACCAATGTGCGTGAAAAAGCATGGAGTTACCGTTTCGACTAATTATATTTTACGTACTTGCCTATTGACTTGACATGCGTCGCGTCCGGACCAGTACGTACATTGACGACGTCATCGCTAACAGATTTTTTACCCAAAATTCCACGGTGATTTATAAGTGGCACCATGTTATTAAGGAGTTGTCAAGGGTCTTTATAATTTCATAACGTATGACCGACACTCAACGTGTTATCCAAATCTCAAGCTTTCCCATGCGAATCTCGTTTATGTGTCCGATCAGCCCAAATGTGCTCATAAGCCCCTCACGAATTTCTTGTCCGTGACACAACCGAACACAGCCTCGTCACCTACCGGTGGGCGTACGAGTCCGCAATACCTGTATCGCAACCTCAACATATTCGAACTATGTTGACGTAGCTGGTGCCAACTGGTCGCTTTCCAATCAGCCACTTATGTGATGAGCGTACGGTGTGCAGCTTTCCCCTACAACCCGACCTTGCCAGGCTGTAACGCCCCCTGCTGTCTTCGTGCTGGCCATCACCGAGGTACATAGCCCCCACAGATTAAACTGAAATATAACTCGACGGGGCCGATATCATTGCCCCCACCCATATCCTTTCTTTTTCAGAACCATGCCTTGACTCGCCTATTTCGATTTTTTGAAGTCCCTCTTCCCCTTTCACCGCACCCCATTTCACCCTGATTTATGCAGAAGATCGATTTGTGGTCACTGACACCCATTTGGAAGTCCCGCCCCAGTGCACCAAGTTCAGGGCTCGACATTTTACGCTTCATGGTGAGAAGTTTCCAGTACCTTTGTCGATCCATAATTCGTCCGCAGGTTTGATTGTTTCTGTCGCGATTGCCCTAGTTCCTTTAGAAGAAGTGATCCTCTTTGTCCAAATGCATAAGGAGACCGCTGTCGCCGAAGGCAGCTGAAATCATCATGACATAGTACCGCATCTGCTTGCGGATGTGCGCACGGTCAACCCTTACCTCAAGGCGCCCAAGATGATGCTCGCAAAGCGTAATACTTGACTACCATGTGCACTACCTATGCATTAACGTCACCTTCTGTCATTGTGTTAGCCCACCCGACACAATTCCCAGTGGAGTGCTCTGCTGCTGCGTCACACTTCTTATACGACGCTGCTAAGAGTAAGTTAGACCCTATAGTTGTATTGATGCCCCCATTTTTTGCAGTACATGCAAGGATGGCCTCTGTCCCCTGATACGCCCATTTTTGTGCGTATTCCTCAGGTGTGTTTATGGTGCAGTACGGTGATCATTTAACTTGCTGCCAAGTTATTTGACGGATTATGCTGATTATCTGAGATCTAATGCTATGACACAGGGGCTGCCTTGTGCATGTAACCCTTTCATCTACCTTGACCACCGGCCTACCATTCGGCTAGTAACATACTGCTGCATGGTGGGAAGGTATACGGTGTGGTTGGGCAGTACAGGGGTCCTGCCCCCCTAGCATCACACACACACACACCTAGTCGTGCACCAGCACCTAGTAGTGCTCCAACAGTGAGGATGGATCTTGGTGAGGTTGTTGGCGCCTCGCATTTTTCAAGCCGGTAGCCAGCATAGGTAGGCACCGCGGTTTATAAGCTATCACATCCGCCCTGACAAAACTGAACCAATTGTGCTACCATCCTTCTGTCTACTGATCCCATTCAGAAGTTCTTGATAAATAACTCTCGTTCTCATTGAGCTGGTGTCTAATGAATGGATGAATGAATGGCTGGATGAGTAAATTGATAGATGGATGGATGGGTATGTTAATGAATGAACAGATTAATGAATCAATGGATGGTTGAATGAATGGGTAGATAGATGGATAGGTTATTTGATAGCCAAAGCACGACTATAGGGTCTCAGTTGCCAAGTTGGATTCTTGTCTGGTTGGGTGTGTACACTGCAGATCACCCTAGTACGCCCCCACTGATAGCCAGCGCTCCGCCGAGTACCGTAGAGCGAGAGCTGATATTGCTGGCTGAGAGCTAAAGCTACTGCTGATCATACAAGCCCCCCGCGACTGCCTTGAGGCATGCAGATCTAGAATCCGTTGATCTGACGTACGCAGCCTTATATGAAGCTATCCCACCCGTTCGCCAATAAATCTCGTCAGTCCATTAGGTATACGCAATTAATACTATTACACTCACAAATCCACCCTCATATTATTCGATACCTATACACCGTGCCTGTATGCATACGACAGGAGGGCACCTATGCGTCATTTTTGCGTTATAACCGTTAACAATGTTAAACTGCCGGCTGAGCTTATTTATGATACTCAAAGGGTGTAGGTCGTTATCCGTTCTTCGCAGTTAGTATATCTGTACAACTTAACCGTCAATGGCCCGATGGATACACAAGCTTGTGCTAACGCCTCTTAACACCGCCTTGTTTGATGTATTGATAATATTTGGCTGTTGTCTGCGCTTAAAAATAGAGCTGCCTATTGACCATCATCGGTCTCGCTGCCATGCCGAGCTGGTGCTGTATTCGCTTGCGATCTGAGCAACCCATTGGCGCCTGGTCAGGGGAGAATAAGGGACAGAAATCTGAACCAGGAGGTTTCTATGATGAGTGCCCTACACTGGTAGAACGACCGGGCAGCAGACATCCCCCATGAGGGCCATGCTGGCGCTCTCATACCAGGAAGAGGCATTCCTCCTGGAAGTGAGCAGCCCACAACGTAAAACAGCTATCAGGATAAAAGGTGGGGACCCATTTTACATAATATTTCCCTCATTTACGCACAACAAGCAAAGTCGCATTGTGCATGATCAGTGCGAGTGCTAGGAGACAGCACATCACACCTCGCACACTTGATGCCTGCGTTGTTGCTAACAAGCATTAGCACATATACATAGACTACCATTGCGCTCATGAGCTCCCGCATCATTACAGACCGGCAACATCTTTGATAGTTAGAAGCTCTGTGCTGTACATAGTTCTGTAATAGGAAGGAGCGCCATGTGGACATCTTTGAATCGATAGAGCAGTGACAGAGTCAGAGTGCAGGAGTGTCCCAACACGTCACAACATTCACGTCTCCATTCCCTCGTTGAAATAGGAGGATCTGTCCATCGCTGTATATCAACAAGGGCATTCCTATAAGTCTTTCAATCCCTTTACCCGCCCTTGTGTGGGGCGTGTATTGAGGTGAGCTTCCCCGTCTTGCCGGCGGGAGGTATATTCGTGGCTGCTACGTTAATGGACATTTAAAGCTTACCATGGAGGTTGCACAAGTTAGCCTGACCGCGAACACCCAACTCGCCACTCCTGTAACAATTATAGGACCGCATGGGGAGATAAAAATGGTAACCTTACGTCGTTCAAAGATTGCTCTGTCTTGAGCATTACGATCGACCAAGGTGGGCCACAACCACAGTGGCCATTCTCTAATGTATGACCAGTGTATCCATGCCATCAACTGATTGCTACAGACTATTTCTGTTCGTTCCACTTTAGTATTGATCAGTAATGTCGTATGTCAAGAGTAATGTTACTATCGCCCTCATGTATACTAACCCCTATACGCACAATAAACCATCGTACCCGTACACATGAGGGCACCTGATTGTATTTCAATGGTTGTGCTGCAGGTTACTGTCAGCGCAATGATTTATGACACAGCTGAGGGAAGAATCCGCCGAATGTTAGCAGACCTGAACGCTGGACTCAAGGTTGTTACCGAAGATGATGGCAGCATTCTTGTGAATCACCGCCAGGGTTCCGATGCAATGGAACGCGTAGTTCACCAAATTTGCATAGGTGGAACCATAAACGGCATGGCACAAGGAAGCATGCAGGACCATGAGTCCGTCCCGTCGTCGTGTTGAACCTCGAACACAAATGAACTGCACTCGCCCCTGGACGGTGTTTGTGGGCTTGCGCCCAAAGTTGCGAGGTCCCACGCGTAACTTCCACCTGCTTTTAGTACTTAGTTTGCGAATCTTGGGTCGCACCCACAAGATTTGTGTTGTTGGGTAGCTATCAACGCTTCACAGGGCATTCAACCACGTTTTGTGCCGGCCGTTGTGCAAAGCTGCGTGGGTTCCACCGGCCCGCCCGGGCCATGGACAGGAGGGTAGGCCAGCATACAATAACCGACCCAAAATTACAAACCAATACCCACTTCCCCCAACAAATACCCAAACAAATTTTCTCCCAAACCAAATTCAACTTAAACCCCCCCCCCAAACTGGCACGGCTTAAGACTTCCAAAGCCCGGGCTGTCCACACTTAGGAGCTCCGCAACAATGGACCCATCATCTGGCAAGGGCCATTCACTTGAATGGGTGGATCAAGATGCAATACGAGCTGCCTGTAATTCAATTTAGCCCAGGACGCTTCTGTCACATACCTTGTATGGGCCCACTAGCACAAAATGGGCATTCTTCCTTGGAAGGGCACCATTCCTTCAAGGCTGGATCAAGTACGACAGTTCAGAAGCTGCTCCCGCCTTCACAAGCAAAGGAGCTGTCCAAACACTGTTATGCCGGGGCCTCGCGAACAACTGGGCATTCCTTGGAAGGGGTCATCTTGTTCCAAGCTGTGCAAGCTACCTGCCAACTCCAGATCCAGCTGCTTCTGACTTCATAAACCCACGGAGCTATCAATTACTTCACTTTATGGGCGCTGGGCAACAGTGGGCATTCCTTGCGAAGGGCATTCCTTGAAGGCCCCTGGATCAAGATATGCATTCCATTCCAGAACCGCTGACTGAGTTCATAAGCCCAGCACTCTGTCCCAACACTTTATGGGTCTTGTAACTCAGAGGCTCCTTTGGAAGGGCATTCTTGAAGGCTGGCTTCAAGCTATGCCACCTCAGACTAGCTGCCTGTTTATTTTAAAAGCACAAAGGAGCTGTCCACACTTATGGGGGCTGGCAACGATGGGCTATTTCATTTGGATACGGGCTCCATCGCCTTGACGCTGGGTTTCACAACGTACTGCACGCTCAGAAGATGATTCTCGACTTCAAATACACAATACGCCAGAAGCCTTGAGCAAACAACCTTTATGTGGCCACTAGCAATCAATGTTCCGCGCATTTCACTTGGAAGGGCCTAGTACTAGAAGATGTGACCTCACAATGTATGCAATTAAGAAGCTGCCTCACGACGTCAAACGCCCAGAACCTGTCCAACACTTTGTGGGCACTGGTAACTTTAGGCATTCCTTTGGAAGGGCCATTCCTTGAAGGCTGGGTCAAGTATGCAATTCAGAAGTTGCCTGACTTCAAAGCCCAGGAGCTGTCCAACACTTTATGGGCGCTAGCAACAATGAGCATTCCTTTGGAAGGGCCATTCCTTGAAGGCTGGATCAAGTATGCAGTTCAGAAGCTGCCTGACTTCAATGCTCAGGACCTGTCCAACACTTTGTGGGCAGCAGCCAATCTGGGTATTGAGGATGAAACTTTCAATGCTGCCTGGTTGAGTGTGGCTAAGCAGAAGCTGCCTGGCTTCAATGCCCAGGAGTTGTTCCAGACTCTGTGGGCAGCAGCCAATCTGGGTATTAAGGATGACGAATTTGCTGCTACCTGGATGACTGTGGCTAAGCTGAAGCTACCTGAATTTGATGTCCAAGCCCTGTCCAACAATCTGTCGTCAGCAGCCGTCCGGGGTACTGAGGCACAAACAGTCCAGGTAGTAGGGGATGCCTCTAACAAAGCCCTGGCAGCCTACACCCCTAATGGTGAGCTAAGACAACCCATCAACCAACCCTTTAGCAAGGGCGAGCTGAAGGCTGTGCAGGAAGGCAAGTGGTCCAGTACTGCAAGGGAGCTGGCTGTTGTGAAGCTAGCACTAGAGGTCATGGAGGAGCAACGTCCCGGGTACTTGTCAGGGAAGAGGTTCCATTATGGGACAGATTGTGAAGTAGCTCTGATGATGATGAGGATGGTTGCATTTCCTGATGCCCCTTCAGACTCCCCTTTCTTGACTAGTTGCAGTGGGGCGTATGCAAAAAATGTGGCCACAGCCATGGGTATGAAAGGAGGGCCAGGCACCGTTCCTTTAGTCAAGGACATTAGGTTGCTGTGCGAGAAGTTGGGGGTAGAGCTAGATGTAGTATGGAGGCGTAGGAATCATCCTGAGCAGCAGGTGGCCGATAACCTGTCCAAGGTAGAAGATAAGGAGGATTGGTCACTACACCAAGGAGTGTACCTGAAGCTGCTCGAGCACCCCTGTCTGCAAGGCAGGAAGCCAACGTTGGATGTGTTTGCCTCAGGGGCCAACACCAAGGTGCAGGGTGCCTACTATTCCAATTATCTGGCGGTAGGCTGTCTAGGGGTGGATGCTTTCCAACACCCATGGGTGAGGGAAGGAGCCCCAAGGGAGGAGCAGTTGGCCTACATCCATGGTCCCTTCCACCTGCTGCCTCAGATCTTGCAGAGAGTGAGTGAGGAGCAGGTGGATTGCATTGTGATTACTCCAGGGTTGAGTGGACCGTGGGTAGCCTTGCTATCAGGGTTACCTGTCCAGGCCACAATGAAATCGCCAAGGAAAGCTGACCTCCTGGTGGCTGGGGCTTTGGTCCCATCGAGGGAGAGGGGGAGGGGGAGTAAGTGCCCCAAGGACCCCCTACAGGCCAGCATCATCCTATGGGGCAACAAGCAAGATCCCTAGGACTAGGGATAGGATGTCTTCCTTGGGTGTGGATACATCAGGACAGTCTTGGGTGGAAGAAGGTTTAAGGTGGAGGGAGGTGGCTTTTGGGCAGTTTAGTTTTCTCAAGGGAATTCCTGTCCGAGAAGGTAGCACGCTCGACACGAACCATTAACCAAGAGTGATGCGAAAGGTTGCAGAGGCTTCATTGCCAACATAGGCAAATCCACATCACAACGTCCATGCTTGAATTCACCCACGCACACCACAATGTCCATGCTTGAACTCAGACACCGACACCACAACTTCCATGTTTGAACTCACTTTGGAAGTAGGGCACTTTGAGGCCCCTTCGAAATGTATGTGTTATGCACCCCCCCTTTAAAGATATCCCACTGGTTTATATTACTCCAGAGGGATTAGGGGCCAAAGTGACAGGGCGCCTCCCACCGACCTACGGGTGCCAACTCCCTTGTTATGTAAGAGTGACTCAGCCGATCACAATGACACAATCCTTGATGCTGGGGCTAGCGCACGGAGACCCACCCTATGAGGTGAACATCTTTTTGTAAATAAAGGGCATTGGGTCTCAAGGGCTCCAGTCCATCTTCCGATCGATCTGGGAATTAGAAGCTTGCTAAGTGGCAATAATCACTGCTAGTTTGGGTGATTTTTGCACCCTTTTATTTGCCTTTAAAGGTTGCATTTTGGGTGAGAGGGGTGCAGAAAAGGGTGATGAAGACCCCCTAATTGTTAGTGAATGTTTGGATAAGTTAAGTCAGTCTACACGAGCTGACTTGATGTTGGTAGGTGCCGGGCGCTCCAAGTGAAGGCGCCTTCAATTTCTTTTTTTAGTTCCCCCTCCTGTGAAGCGGAAGCCCCCAGGGTTACCCATTTGTCCAAGTGTTTGCTAATTTGTCACCCAGGTGGTGGGTTTCATTAAGATGTGTAGGTAGACGGAGGGTGCTGAAACTGACACCCTAGCCCTAACGTAATCCTCAACCCTGGCTTCGGCCCGCTGCAGTCGAGTCTTGTGCCACCTGTCTCTCCGCTTCCTATCTCTGCCAGTCTGCCACTCTTCACCATTTTTAGCTACGCTTGCGATGCACCCTGGGCTTGTTGCATGGTGTTATGTTCAACAGAAACATTGTAATTCCAATCCAAACTGGGAGATGCACTGATAGATAGGCGGCTGGCTCTCCTTCAAGTCTAGAGACTTCAACTGCAATGATGGACTGATGGGATGGCACTGTTGGGATACTAGAGGTTATCACTACTGTAGCACCACACAAACTCAGCCCCCAAGTCAGTTAAACGATTGTTTGGGGTTCTAGTGCATCAGTGCCTTTTCCGTTTTAGCCCCTCCCGAGTTCAAGGTTAGGCAAGTCCCTGTAGCCTATTTGGCTACCTCTGGACTGTAACAACATATACTCTACACATTGCACCACTAAGGCTGTGGTTTGACAGCGAGGATGCCGAGGGATGGTTATGACCAGGGTTGTTCAAAGCCCTTTTTCTTTCTGAGAGTTGACGTGACAAACGAAGCCCCCACCAGGGTAATTCAAAGCGCGCGCTTTTGCGCTTTTGAGCGCTGACTTTTTGACCCCCTCTGAGCTTTAAGCGCAGTTTTTTTTGTTTTCAAGTGCGCTAAAGCGCTGGGCAATTGGGCCATTTGAAGTGCCCTGGCCCCCACCACCACCACCACACACACACACCAATGTTCGTGAACATACGAATGTCTCTCCCTGTCAAAATGTGAGTGAGAACCAGGCCTCAGTCGAAATATGAAACATCTGTCAAAAATGTGCGTGAAAGCACGCTCATCCCAGTTATGGTGTCCCCTCTAGTGTCTGTGTTTTTAGACCTAGTCATGCAAACACGTAAAGTTTGAACTACCCTGCTTATGACAGCTAAGGTTGATGGTATAGCAAGAACTCAACAGTACAGCACTCCTGTCCTCCTGGAGTGTGGGTACGGTATTTAAACCTGGGTCCTCAGCCCGTACGGCTGGACTTGTTGAGATGGACTCATTGCGTGTGTGCCAGGGTTGTTCTGGTGGACTCCCAAATCTGCATCACGTGACGCAACTGGTTTCAAGATCAGCTACCGGTACGGTATGTACTGCCAATCTTGACATGTGTTCGCCATGATACCATACATCGCCGCCGTTTTCTCCTGTAACAAATTTATCAATATAAAAATCCAGCATGAATTTATAAGTGGCAATTTGTTATCCAGGGTTGTTAAAGGATACTGTAAAATCTACGTCTTGCGACTTGTTATCCAAATCTACGTTTCATGAGCCCATCTCTTATTTTCATGGGTCAGAATTAATGTTGCTCAAAGCCCTCTGAGAATCTGCGTGACAAACTGCACACTTCAACTCCTGATGGTGGACGACAGGTTGCAAACTGGCAACATGATAGCAATCAAAACCTATGTTCCCAGTTTTCCACAGCTGGCCTGGTCCATTCAGCCTGTGTGATGAGCGAGGTGAGACTGTGTTAAGCCGCTGCAGCATCAAGTACAACCGACCTGCCAGCCTGTACTGGGCCCGACTGGGCCTGAACTGGCATCATCGAGGCCTGAGCTGGCACAGAAATAACACCTCCGGTTATCATAATACGGTGTCATTCCCGATCCGCCTTGCTGAGACTGTGCCTCGCCCTATTCGCGTTCTCGGCCCCGCCCCTTACTTTATTTCTTACACTTGAGCATATCCATTTGCTGTCCTCCTCCTGCATCGACAGAGGTGGCCCGTGCCAGTTCGGGATCGAGATCGTGTTGGCAGCCCTCGATATTTTTCAGCTGTCGAGGTGAGCGGGATATGAAGAAGAACTGACCCCTTGTCAATGATGCCAGTTGACGCTTTCGCAGAAGACAGTGAATCCATCCTGACAAGTACCGTCTGCTGTGCGGATGTGCGCAGGTTCAATAATCAAGGATGCAGCTGATGCTCAAGGCAAGCCCCATGATGCACTCCAGGATCGCACCTCTGTCATTGTATCAGCCCAGACCACAGTGAAGTACTGCTGCTGCGTCACATGTCATCCGAGCTGCTCAGAGTAAGTAAGCGTCCGTGGCTACAAGTTATGATGCCAACAGGGACCTGATATATGCCATATGCAGTAATGCAGGGGTGGTGTCCTGCTAGATGTACCTAGTCAGAGTGTTGTGGTGTTGATGGTGAGTACGGTTTCATTCAACTTGGCCAAGTATGTACTGGAAATGCATCTGAAATCTCACTGCATGCATATGGTGTCTTATGCACGTAGTCCCTTTTACCTGATTGGCTACCTCAGACTGTAACATACATGCATGCATGTTGAGGATGTATCTCGGTGTGGTTGGGCTGTACAGAGGCCCTGCCCCCCTAGCAGTACACACACACCTAGTCATGCACCAGCACCTAGTCGTGCTCCAACAGTGAGGATGGATGTCGGTGTGGTTGGGGGCTACACTTCAAGGGCAGGCTACCTCGGACTGGAACATACATGCATGGATGGTGAGGATGAATCTCGGTGTGGTTGGGCAGTACAGGGGTCCTGCCCCCTAGCAGTACACACACACCTAGTCGTGCACCAGCACCTAGTCATGCTCCAACAGTGAGGATGGATCACGGTGTGGTTGGGGCTGCACTTCAAGGGTAGCCAGATAGGTAGGCGACTGAGACAAGCTAGAATGTCAAAAATGAAACATTGTGAATCATTACTTTTTCATGATCTGTCAGAAGATCCTGATGACAAACTCTCGTTCTCAATGCGCTGGTGTCTAATGACTGGATGAATGAATGACTGGATGAGTGAATTGATAGATGGATAGATGTGAATGAATCAATGGATGGTTGAATGAATGGGTAGATAGATGGATGGGTTATTTGAGAGCAAAAAGAACAATAGGGTCCCAGTGCCATGTTGGATCTTGCCTGGGTTTTTTGAGTACATGCAAGATGCACTAGCCTGATGCAGCGCTCCGCAGATACCCGTCGATCGAGATAGCTGATATTGCTGGGTGAGAAGTGGCTGCTGATCATCAACATCTTCTCCGCCGATGCCTTCTTGCATGCTGCTCTAGAAAATTCGGATCTGAGGAAATTGACGAGCTGACCTGAAGCTAGCGTCGCCGATAAATCTCACAGATCGGAAGCCAATCGAACTCAACAAACCACCTAATCTTAACCTATAACCCTGCCTATAACCATAACTACAGGGGGGGTATTTATGGTTTTCACGAAAATGGTTAGCTGGGTGAGATATATGACTCAAAAAGTGTCGTGTGAACGCTTCGCAGTTAGTTATCTGTATGACTTAACCGTAACTGGCCGAGATAACCAGCTCATGTAAACGCCCTATAAACAGCCTTGTTTGATGTATTGATGATTTGTTTGGCTGCTTGTCTGGTCAACAATCAAGAGCTGCCTACTGACTCCCTGGCCTGCTTGTGTTGGTTTGCTTGCAGATGAGCGCCCCATTGGGCCTGGGAGGGGAGGAAAAGGGAGGAAATCTGAACTAGGAGGTCATGATGATGCTACCCTTGGTCAGAAGACAGGGCAGCAGACGTCCCCCGTGAAGAGCCCTGCTGGGCGCTCTCAACCAGGAAGAGGAGCATCCTCTGGAAGGAGCAGCCCACAACGTAACAGCTATCAGCAGGATAACAAGGTGGGACCATCTACATAATACCTACGCACACAAGCAAGTCGTATCTGTCATAATCAGTTGAATGCAGGAGACAGAAACCTCACATCTGCTTTGATGCTGGTGTTGCCTAAAGCATGATCACAAAATAGCTACAATTTGCGCTCGTGAGCTCTGCCATTCAGAACGCTTATCTTTGAATATGAAGAGCTGCTATGCTGTACATGTTTGAATAGGAAGAGCTGCTATGCTGTACATATTTGAATAGGAAGAGCTGCTATGCTGTACATCTTTGAATGGGAAGAGCTGCTATGCTGTACATCTTTGAATAGGAATAGCTGCTATGCTGTACATCTTTGAATAGGAAGAGCTGCTATGCTGTACATTATATGTACAACAAGTGAACACTCCTAATCCGGTGCAGTCTCGTGTATTGCGCTGCTTTATTCAGAAGGCATCTTCTCCACGGCCTAATGGATGACCAGGCCAGCTCTGGTTGTCCCAACAGGAGGATCAAGCTCTGGTGCTCTGTGTCCCATAGTACGTTAGACTATCACCACCATCATCACCACCATCACGCTAGCAGCTGTCCCATAGACTAGCATCACCATCACGTTAGCAGCTGTCCTATAGACTATCACCTCCATCACGTTAGCAGCTGTCCCATAGACCATCACCACCATCATCACCACCATCACGTTAACAGCTGCCCAATAGACTATCACCGCCATCACGTTTGCAGCTGTCCCATAGACCATCACCACCATCATCACCACCATCACGGTAGCAGCTGCCCAATAGACTATCACCGCCATCACGTTAGCAGCTGTCCCATAGACTAGCGCCACCATCATCATCACTACCATCACGTTAGCAGCTGCCCAATAGACTATCACCACGATCATGTTAGCAGCTGTCCCATAGGCTATCACCACCATCATCACCACCATCACGTTAGCAGCTGCCCAATAGACTATCACCACCATCACGTTAGCAGCTGTCCCATAGACTGTCACCACCATCGTCACCACCATCACGTTAGCATCTGTCCAATAGACTATCACCACGATCACGTTAGCAGCTGTCCCATAGACTAGCACCACCATCATCACCACCATCACGTTAGCAGCTGTCCAATAGACTATCACCACGATCACGTTAGCAGCTGTCCAATAGACTATCACCACCATCATCATCACCATCATGTTAGCAGCGGTTCCATACACTACCACCATCATCACCACCACCATAATAATTACCTGCCGCCATCACGTTAGCAGCTGTCCCATAGACTGTCACCACCATCATCACCACCATCATGTTAGCAGCTGTCCCATGCACTAGAACCACCATCACCACCACCACCACCACCATCATCACCACCTTCACGTTAGCAGCTGTCCCATAGACTATCACCACCATCATCACCACCACCATCACCATCCCATGCCCAAGCTAACATTTGTGTTCATAAAAATCCTTGCTTGCTTGCTGCAATAATGCCTAATTGATATTTATGAAGTTGGAAGACCCCTCCTGTACGTTTCCCTTACTTAGGATGGTGAGTCATATGAGGAGCTCGCCCCTAGATGTGGATTTATGTCTCGTGCAAGTTTCACTTATTTTGATTAATTCTTGGATTGAATTTTTTCTGTAGCACAAACTCAGGGCCCCTGACTGTAAAACTAATGTTTGGGGTTCAGTTCATCAGTGCGTTTCCTTTAAAGCCCCCCTGCCATGGTTGGGCAAGTCCCTTTCGCCTATTTGGTCTACACCTGGACTGGAACAACTAACTAACTAATTACAATTGATGTAAAGTACTGATTGTTCCATTTTATCATGACTGGTCCTGTCATATGCAAGTGAAGTGCTACTATGCCCATGTATGCATATAACCATGCATATACACATGACGGGCGCATGAAGCAGACATGCACTTTTCCCAAATGGTGTGCGCAGGCCTCAGGAAGCTCTGCACAGCTGATGGGAAGAATCATGGCATGTACAGACCTGAACAGCTTGGATCAACTTGTCACCGCTGATGGGCAGCGCTTGAACTACCAACTGGTGTCCGCTGCAATGACCAAGGTAGTCAAATTGCAAAGGTGGAACCAAAAGGCCATGGCACAACAGATGATGCAGAATCTGAGTGTCTTGGCCGTTGTTGAACTGAACAACATGAATGCTCGCACCCTGGCCAGTATTTTGTGGGCATTGGCCAAGTTTGGAGGTCCAGTCAACCCTGCTTTAGTACATGGGATCTTTTTGCGCACCAAAGAGGAGTTGGCTAGCTTCAACGCTCATGAAATTTCAAATGTTTTGTGGGCAATGGCGAAGCTTCGTGTTCCATCCGATGACCTGGTCCATGACATTATGGATGCAGCAAAAAGGAGGCTGCCTGACTTCAAAGCCCAGGAGCTGTCCAATACTGTATGGGCACTAGCAATAATGGGCATTCCTTTGCAAGGGCCATTCTTTGAAGGCTGGATCAAGCATGTAGTTCAGAAGCTGCCAGACTTCAATGCCCAGGATCTGTCCAACACTGTATGGGCGCTAGCAACAATGGGTATTATTTTGGAAGGGTCATTTCTTGAAGGCTGGGTCAATTATGCAGTTCAGAAGCTGCCTGCCTTTAATGCCCAGAACCTGTCCAACACTGTATGGGCGCTAGCAACAATGGGCACTCCTTTGGAAGGACCATTCCTTGAAGGCTGGGTCAAGTATGCAATACAGAAGCTGCCTGACTTCAAAGCCCAGGAGCTGTCCAACACTGTATGGGCGCTGGCAACAATGGGCATTCCTTTGCAAGGGCCATTCCTTGAAGGCTGGTCAAGCATGCAATTCAGAAACTACCTGACTTCAATTCCCAGGACCTGTCCAACACCTTGTGGGCGCTAGCAACAATGGACATTCCTTTGGAAGGGCCATTCCTTGAAGGCTGGATCAAGTATGCAATTCAGAAGCTGCCTGACTTCAATGCCCAGGGTCTGTCCAACAGTCTATGGGCAGTTGCCAATCTGGGTATTGAGGATGGAGCTTTTACTAATGCTTGGTTGAGTGTGGCTAAGCAGAAGCTACCTGGCTTCAATGCCCAGGGACTGTCCAACACTTTGTGGGCAGCAGCCAATCTGGGTATTAAGGATGATGACTTAGCTGCTACCTGGATGATCGTAGCTAAGATGAAGCTACGTGAATTTGATGTCCAATCCCTGTCCAACAATCTGTTGTCAGCAGCCGTCCGGGGTACAGAGGCACCAACAGTCCACATAGTGGTGGATGCCTCTAACAAGGCCCTGGCAGCCTACACCCCTAATGGTGAGCTGAGACAACCCATCAACCAACCCTTTAGCAAGGGCGAGCTGAAGGCTGTGCAGGAAGGCAAGTGGTCCAGTACTGCCAGGGAACTGGCTGTTGTGAAGCTAGCACTAGAGGTCATGGAGGAGCAATGTCCAGGGTACTTGTCAGGGAAGAGGTTCCAGTATGGGACGGATTGTGAAGTAGCTGTGATGATGATGAAGATGGTTGCATTTCCTGATGCCCCTTCAGACTCCCAATTCGCTCATGGCTTGACTAACAATTCAAGCGGGACATATTCAGATGCTATGGCTACAGCCATGGGTATGAAAGGAGGGCCTGGCACTGTTCCTTTATTTGGTCAAGGACATAAGGTTGCTGTGCGACAAGTTGGGGGTAGAGCTAGATGTAGTATGGAGGCGTAGGAATCATCCTGAGCAGCAGGTGGCCGATGACCTGTCCAAGGTAGAAGATAAGGAGGATTGGTCACTACATCAAGGAGTGTACCTGAAGGTGCTAGAGCACCCCTTTCTGCAAGACAGGAGTCCAACGCTGGATGTGTTTGCCTCAGGGGCCAACACCAAGGTGCAGGGTGCCTACTATTCCAATTATCTGGCGGTTGGCTGTCTAGGGGTGGATGCTTTTCAACACCCATGGGTGAGGGAAGGAGCACCTAGGGAGAAGCAGTTGGCCTACATCCATGGGCCCTTCCACCTGCTGCCTCAGATCTTGCAGAGAGTGAGTGAGGAGCAGGTGGATTGCATTGTGATTACTCCAGGGTTGGGTGGACCGTGGGTAGCCGTGCTATCAGGGTTACCTGTCCAGGCCACAATGGAGCTGCCAAGGAAAGCTGACCTCCTGGTTGCTGGGGCTTTGGTCCCATCCAGGGGGAGGGGGGGCAAGCGCCCCAAGGACCCCCTACAGGTCAGCTTCATCCTATGGGGCAACAAGCAAGATGCCCAGGCCTAGGGTACCTTCCCTGGGTGTGGATACATCAGGACTGTCTTAAGTGGAAGGAGGCGTAAGGTGGAGGGTGGTGGCTTAAAGGCAGTTATGTTTTCTCAAGGGAATTCCTGTCCCAGAAGATGGCATGCTAGACACAAACCATTGATCCAGAGTGATGCGGAAGGTTGCAGACGCTACATTGCCAACTTAGACAAGCCCAGACCACAATGCCATGCTTGAACTCACCCATCCACCCAACCACTTATACCACAACTCCCAAGTTCGAACTCTCTTTGGAAGCTGTTAGTTTTGGAGTATGTAGACTGCGGAAACTGAGAGGCAGATAGCATAGGGGTATTACAAGATGAGCAGTCGGCGTGGAAGCTGGCTGATGAAGGAAACGACAGTACCGCAGATGGTACTACGTGGCAAGGCACGTGGCCATAGCTGGCAACGGCACAGCAGGAGGCACGCCAGGTAGTGAGACCTGCGTGCTCTATGTCACTCTAGAGACGGCATGAACGCCGGACAATAACAGAAGCTGGGAATTTTGAGGCCCCTTAAAAATATTTGTGTTCTGCCCCCCCCCCCCCACCCCACCCCCACCCCCACCCCCTTCAAAGATGTCCCCCTGGTTTATATTACCCCTTTAGAGATATCCCCCAGGTTTATATTACTCCAGAGGGATTAGGGGCCAAATTGACAGGGCGCCTCCCGCCGACCTACGGGTGCCTACTCCCTCGTTATGTAGGAGTGACTCCGCCGATCATATTGACAAAATCCTTAAGTCTAGGGCTAGCGCACGGAGACGCACCCTTTGAGGTTAAAATCTTGTTATACAAAAAAGGGCATCGGGCCTCCAGGGCTCCAGCCCATCATCCGATCGATTAGGAAAACTAGAAGCTTGCTAAGTGGCAATAATCACTGCTAGTTTGAGTGTTTTTTTGCACCCTTTACTTGACTTGAAAGCCTCTTGAAAGGTTGCCTATAGGGTGAGAGGGGTGCAGAAAAGGATGCCGAAGACCCAAAAATTGTCAGTGAATAGTTGGGTGAGGTAAATCAGTCTACACTAGCTGACTTGATGTTGTTACTTCATGACTGGTGTTGACGGCCGAGCTGGTCCGTATCAGGGTTGTTCAAGCGTGCCTCAAAATCTACGCCTCGAGGCGGAAAGATCATTAAAATCTTCGTTTCATGGCCCCAACACACACGAGTCGTGAGCCAGAATCTGCGTTTGCAACGTTGTGGGGACTTCTAAATCTGTGTTCGAGACGGAAGGCGTCTCCTTTTGAACAACCTTGGTCCTTATTCCCTGCTGAAGTACTTCACGCATGCGACACTCTTGTTTTCTTTGCCACTTGCTTCAATAATGTCCATGTTAGGGAGTTGAAGAGCTTAGCTGGGCACTACTTGAATACGGGTGTGGTAGGTTCAGGGCGTTATGGCCGTTATGTGGTTGGTTGTGGTTGGCCGTTATGGGGTAAGTGAAGGAGCCTTCAAAATTTGCATTTTTTGCGGAGCCCAGGACGGGGGTCGGGAGCCCCCAATGTTAACCATTTGTCCAAGTGTTTGCTTATTTTTTACCCCGGTAGTGGATTTCATCGAAATTCAGTTCTGCCTTGAAATTGGTAGGTAGACGCAGGGGGCGTAAACTGTCACCCTGTCCCTAACCTAATCGCAAAACCTGGCTTCTGCCCGCAGCAATCGAGTCTGCCACCTGTCGCTCCAATTCCTATCTCTGCCACTCTTCACAATTTTTCCGCTTTGCTTGCGACGTGCCTTGGACTTGTTGCATGTTGTTTTGTTCTTCAGGGGCATAGTAATTCCAATCAAAACTGGAACATCCACTGATAGATAGGCGGCTGGCTCTCCTACACGTCTAGAAACTACAATTGCAATGATGGACTGATGGGATGGCACTGTTGGAATACTTGAGGTTATCACTGTAGCACCACACAAACTCAGGGCCCCCGTTGGTAAAACTATTGTTTGGGGTTCAGTGCATCAGTTTTTGTTTTGTTTTAGCCCCTCCCGATATCATGGTTGGTCATTGGGCAAGTCCCTTTAGCCTATTTGGCTACCTCTGCACAGGACAACACTGAGGCTGTTGTGTGACAGCCAGTATGCAGAAGAATCATTATAACCAGGGTTGTTCGAAGCCCTCTTTTTCCCAGAGAGTTGACGTGACACTCGCAAAGCCCCCCCCCCCCCCCCCCCCCCCCACACACACACCACCTCCACCACACACACACACACACACTCAAATGTGCGTAAACATACGCTCGTCACTCCCTGTCAAAATGTGACTGAAACCCGGTGAAACGCGCACGCGCGTGCGCCTCGGTCAGAAAATGAGACATCTATCAATAATGTGCGTGACATGCACCTCCCAGTCAAAGTGTCCCCTCAATATAAAACATCCAGCATGAATTTATAAATGACTATTTGTTATCCAGGGTTGTTTAAGGGTACTGTAAAATATAAGTCTTGAGACACAAGTGTTATCCAAATCTATTTTTCATGAGCCCATCTCTTCGTTTCATGGGTCAGAATCAGTGTTGCTCAAAGCCCTCAAAATCTGCGTGACAAACTGCACACTTAAACTCCTGATGGTGGACGAGAGGTTGCAAACTGGCAACATGATAGCAATACAAACCTAACAAGTTGCCATAGCTGGCCTGGTCCATTCAGCCTGTGTGAGGAGCGAGGTGAGATTGTGTTAAGCCGCTGCGGCATCAAGTATAGGCTGGGCCTGGATTACCCGTATTTCTATTTATTTTTGTATATCCTATGTACAGAAGGATACATCCCCTTGGATATGGTTTGCAGTTAGGACCTTTTACAAGGAATTTAATGTCGTGTTGCATGTCCATCCTTCTGTAAGCTGAGCCTTCTCTCCCCATGCCCCAAATGGAATGTAAATAGGCTATTGACATTGCACACACGCCACTCGACTACAGCTTAAAAAATGAAAGTGAGCGGACCAAGTTGCAAGCTTTGTTTGGGTAGCCACATGGCATGTTTGGGGCATGCATGGAGTACACATACATGATAGGTAGAGCTGCCAGGTGTGTGCCGTGGGCCACACACTTGCTAGTATGTGCCAGATTACACTAGCTAAGCAGCCCTATTTGGGCATACCAAGATTATAAGCACACATGGTGTCCATGAGGCATATCCAGACCTCCCCGCCCACATTTGTGTGTACTCAATGCACCCCCCAAGTATGCCATGTGGCATCCCAAACCAACCTTTCAACTTGGTCCGATGACTTCACCATTTAAACGTCGCATCCCGGTTATAGATCACCAAGCGGGGCCGGCCCGAGTGCCGATCTCACGCGACCATCGAGCCTGGCCTTAGACATGAAGAAAACTGAGAGGGTAGAGGACACGCTCAGCCTAGGTTGTGCAGAAATGGTGCGGTATGGAAGATGAAATTCGCCAGAAACGTCGATGGGGTTGGTTACAAGTCTAACCATACGGGTAATCCTGGTACGCCCTAGTACAACTGACCTGCCAGCCTGTACCCGGCCTGTACTGGGCCTGAACTGGCATCACCAAGGCCTGAGGCCTCACCGACACATCCTTCCCTTACCCCCACCTTTCCTCCCACCTTCTACCCCTCCCCACCCTTCCTCCAAATGCCCAACCTGGGGCCCCCCTACAAAATTCCGCTCACTCCCGGACCCTCGTCCTCACCCCCCACCCATTTACTCCCCCACCCTCTGCCCTGCGATTCCCTCTTGCCTTCACCTTTTCCCCTCCAACAACCTCCCTTCTCACCTACCGTCTCACATCTCCTACTACACGGACGGTTCTGCCGTCCCCGATCATAACGGCTCTACACACACTGGTGCCGCTTTCCTCCACTCACCTTCTTCCTCAGTCCACCATATCCATCCTGGTGGTACTGCCGAGATCAACACCATCCTACGCGCAGAACTCTCAGGCATTCTTGCCGCCCTCCAGCACGCCGGCACACACCACCCTCTGGACCTAGTTCGCATCTACACAGACTGCCTCTCCAGTCTACACCTTATCCGCCGCATCGTCTATCTTCCCAACTCCATCCCCTTTCATGAACACCTTCCCATCC
This sequence comes from Chlamydomonas sp. ICE-L, assembly GCA_013435795.1. NCBI lineage: Eukaryota > Viridiplantae > Chlorophyta > Chlorophyceae > Chlamydomonadales > Chlamydomonadaceae > Chlamydomonas > Chlamydomonas sp. ICE-L. The sequence continues at coordinate 34,368,518 of JACBWV010000626.1, forward strand.
TCCTTTCCATCCGCCAACTCCTCTTTGACCGCCTTCACTCCTCCACCCCCACGATTTTCTACAAAGTGCGATCCCACACCGGCATCCTAGGCAACGACATTGCTGACGAGGGTGCCCGCTATGCCCTCGATAACCCCTCCTCTTGTACCTTCGACTTCTCTATTTCTCACCCGAGCCACCTCCACAGCCTCCCAGCCTGGCCATGCTTCCAACCTCTACCTACGCCCTCCAACCCACACCCGCCTTACCGCCTTCTCTCCGACATCACGGACTCCCTAACAACCTTTCTCAATACCTATAGCACACACATGACCTTACCAAATTCCCCTTGCCCCTCAGTCGCTCGTGTCTTCTCCGCTGTACCCCCTTCACCCACCACTCTCCCAACCCCCCTGCCCCCCCTCCCACCCCCCCACACCTACAACTCCTCCGACCCAACAGCCTCTCCCACCCCCACCAGCCATGATCCTTCCCGAACACTCCTCTCATATGTGGCGCTCCTGCTCCTTCCCTCAAATCCGCACAATCCTCAAATTCCGTTTCAACATGTTTTGGACGGCCTCTGTCCCTCACAAACGCATACCCCCCGAACCCTATACTCAATGCAACCCACCCATCCTCGATGGATCTTGCCATTTTTGCCACTCCCATGACACATCGGCCCACCTTCTTGCCTCATGCTCCCACCCGAAGTTCGCTGCCCTCTACATTGCCCGACACAACGCCGCTGTCCTTCAAATCTATGACGCCATATGTGCTGGCTCCCTCGGCCGCTCCACATTCTATGTTGACGCATCTTCGAGAAACGCCCTCCCACTCGGTGTCTCCAACACCCGCCTACCCCCTTGGCTCCTCCCACACCTCCCACCCACTTGTGCATGCCTCCACCCTTGCTCTTGTACCCCTGTCGCCAAATTGCGCCCCGATATCCTCTTCCTTTCCGGTCTCTCCCCTTTTGACGCCCCCTCCCACGACGCCACCCTCACCCCGTCAGAACTTTCCACCCTCCAGGCCGCCCACACTGTCTATCTCTGTGATCTCACATACACTTGGGACGCCCGCTATCATACCACCCTTGCCATTAAACGCGCTCAGCATTCCACCCTCCGTTCGGCTCTTCTCGCTGCTGGTTGGCGGGTCATCTCCCCGGACCCCATCATCCTCGGCTCCTTCGGTACCCTCTTCGCCTCCCTTATTCCCATTTTTTCTTCTCTCGGTATCCATCCTACTGACACCACCCGCCTCCTCCACTCCCTCCACCTGCATGCCGTCCGATGCGCACATACCATTGTGTGTACCCGCCGGCGCATGGAATCTGCTACACACTCGTCCCACACTCCTTCTTCCGCCACCGGCTATCGTGGGGGGTACCGCCCCCCCTAGCCATGCCCCCGGTTTGATGGTGTTGTCCGAGGACCCCCTTTGGACAGCTTCCTAAATCACGCCGACTCGGCATACTGCTTTTCTTTTCTTTTGAGCTGGCACCGCACAAAATGGAAATAACACCTCTGGTGGATACGTTGTCATTCCCGATCCGCCTTGCTGAGACTGTGCCTCGCCTATTCGCGGTCTCAGCCCCGCCCCTTCCCTGATTTCTTACACTTGAGCAGATCCATTTGCTGTCCTCCTCCTGCATCGACAAAGGTGGCCCGTGCTAGTTCGGGATCGAGATCGTGTTGGTAGCCTTTTATATTTTTCTGCTGTCGAGGTGAGCGAAACGTTTAGAAGAAGGGGTCCCTTGTCAATGATGCCAGTTGACGCTTTCGCAGAAGACAGTGAATCCAACCTGACAAGTACCGTCTGCTGTGCGGATGTGCGCAGGTTCAATCATCAAGGATGCAGCTGATGCTGAAGGCAAGCCCCATGATGCAATCCAGGATCGCACCTCTGTCATTGTTCCAGCCCAGACCACAGTGGAGTACCGCTGCTGGGTCACATGTCATCCGAGCTGCTCAGAGTAAGTATGTGTCCATGCAGTAATACATGGATGGTTTCCTGCTAGATGTACCTAGTCAGGGTGTGTATGGTGTTTAGGGTATCATTTAACTTGGCCAATTATGTACTGGAAGTGCATATGACATCTCACTGCATGCATATGGTGTCTTCTGCATGTCAAGGCCAGGCTACCTCGGACTGTAACATACGTGCATGGATGGTGATAATAGATCTCGGTGTGGTTGAGCAGTACAGGGGTCCTGCCCTTAGCAGTACACACACACCTATTCGTGCACCAGCACCTTGTCGTGCTCCAACAGTGAGGATGGATCTTGGTGTGGTTAGGGGCTACACTTCAAGGGTAGCCAGATAGGTAGGCGACTGGGACAAGCTAGATTGTCCAAAATATAACATAGTTAATCATTAGTTCTTCGTGACCTATCAGAAGTTCCTGATTACTAACTCCCGTTCTCAATTAGCTGGTGTCTAATGAATGAATGACTGGATGAGTAAATTTATAGATAGATGGATGGGTGTGTAAATGACTGAATATGCTAATGAATCAATGGATGGATTCATGAATGTATAGATATATGGATGGGTCCTTTGATAGCAAAGAGAACAATAGGGTCTCAGTGCCATGTTGGATCTTGCTTGGTGTGTGTGTACACGCGAGATACCTAGCTAGCCTGACGCAGCGCTAAGCAGAGACGCGTCGATCGAGATAGATGATATTGTCGGGTGAGAACTGAGAAGTGGCTGCTGATCATCAGCATCTTCTCCGCTGATGCCTTCTTGCATGCTGCTCTAGAAAATTTGGATCTGAGGAAATTAGCGAGCTGAGCTGAAGCTAGGGTCGCCAATAAATCTCACAGATCAGAAGCCAAACGAACTCAACGAACCACAGAACCTTCACCTATAACCCTGCCTATATATATAACCATAACTAACGGGGGGGGGGGAGGGGGGGGGGGGGGGGGGGGGGGGGGGGAGGATAGTTATGGTTATCTCGAAAACATATCAACTGGGCAAAAGAACTGACTCAAAAAGTGCCGTGTAAACGCTTCGCTGTTAGTAATCTGTACAACTTACCTGTTACTGGCCGAGATAACCAGCTCGTGTAAACGCCCTCTTGACATATCTTGTTTGATGTATTGATGATTTGTTTGGCTGCTTGTCTGGTTAACAATCAAGAGCTGCCTACTGACTCCCTGGCCTGCTGGTGTTGGTTTGCTTGCAGATGAGCGCCCCATTGGGCCTGGGAGGGGAGGAAAAGGGAAGAAATCTGAACCAGGAGGTCATGATGATGCTACACTTGGTCGAAAGACCAGGCAGCAGCCCTCCCCCGTGAAGGGCCCTGCTGGGCGCTCTCAACCAGGAAGGGGAGCATCCTCTGGAAGGAGCAGCCCAGAACGTAACAACTATCAACAGGATAACAAGGTGGGCCCATCTACATAATACCAACGCACACAAGCAAGTCATATCTGTCATGACCAGTAGAGTGCAGGAGTCAGAAACATCACACATGCACTTTGATGCTGGTGTTGCCTAAAGCATGATGACAACATAGCTACCATTTGCGCTCATGAGCTCTGCATCCATTCAGAACGCATATCTTTGAATAGAAAGAGCTGCTATGCTGCACATCTTGGAATAGGAAGAGCTGCTATGCTTTACATCTTGGAATAGGAAGAGCTGCTATGCGGTTCATCTTTGAATAGGAAGAGCTGCTATGCTGTACATCTTTCAATACCGGTAGTAAGAGCTGCTATGCTGTACATCTTTGAATAGTAAGAGCTGCTATGCTGTACATCTTAGAATAGGCAGAGCTGCGAGGCTGTACATCTTTGAATAGGAGTATCTGCAAGGCTGTACATCTTTGAATAGGAAGAGCCGCTATGCTGTACATTATATTTACAACAAGTGAACACTCCTTATCCGGTGGAGTCTCGTTTATTGCACTGCTTTATTCAGAAGGCATCTTCTATACAGCCTAATAGATTACCAGGCCAGCTCTGGTTGTCCCAACAGGAGTATAAAGCTCCAGTGCTCCGCCCCATGCCCGAGCTAACATTTGTGTTGATACAAATGCTTGTTTGCTGCAATCTTGCTAACTTGCTGCAATATTGCCTACCTAATTTTGATGAAGTTGAAAGACCCCTCCTGTTTGTCGTGGAATGGGATCATGGTCCACAATGGCCTGTTGATGGCAAAGTAATGTTATGTTATCTTGCCCACGGCACGCGTCATTACTTAGGATGGTGACTCATACGAGGAGCTCGCCTTTAGATCTGGATTCTTGCCTTGTACGAGTTTCACGTAATTTGATGAATCATTTAATTTCATTTTCAATGTAGCACTGAGCAGGGCCCCCGTCGGTAAAACTATTGTTTGGGCAGGTTGGGGTTCAGTACATCAGTGCTTTTTCTTTATAGCCCCTCCTGTCATGGTTGGGCAAGTCCCTTTAGCCTATTTGGTGTACCCATGGACTGTAACAACTAACTAACTAATTGCAATTGATGTACAGTACTGATTGTCCCCTTTGTGTACGATCAGTCCTGTCTGCATGCAAGGGTAGATGCCAATATGCCCATGCATACATATAGCCATACATGTACGCATGACAGGCACGTGAATCAGGCATGAACATTTTCCAAATGGTGTGCGCAGGCCTCAGGAAGCTCTGCACAGCTGATGGGAAGAATCATGGCATGTACAGACCTGAACAGCTTGGATCAAGTTGTCACCGCTGATGGGCAGCGCTTTGACTACCGCCAGGTGTCCGCTGCAATTACCAAGGTAGTCAAATTGCATAGGTGGAACCAAAAGGCCATGGCACAACGGATGATGCAGGACTGAGTGTGTTGGCCGTTGTTGAACTGAACAGCATGAATGCTCGCAGCCTGGCCAGTGTTTTGTGGGCTTTGGCGAAGTTTGGAGGTCCAGTCAACCCTGCTTTAGTACAGGGGATCTTTGTGCGCACCAAAGAGGAGTTGGGTAGCTTCAACGCTCAAGGCATTTCCAATGTTTTGTGGGCGATGGCAAAGCTGTGTGTTCCATCCGATGACCTGGTCCAAGACATTATGGATGCAGCAACAAGGAGGCTTCCTGACTTCCAAGCCCAGGAGCTGTCCAACACTGTATGGGCGCTAGCAACAATGGACATTCCTTTGGATGGGCCATTCCTTGAAGGCTGGGTCAAGTGTGCACTTAAGAAGCTGCCAGACTTCAATGCTCATGGCCTGTCCAACACTGTATGGGCGCTAGCAACAATGGGCATTCCTTTGGAAGGGCCATTCCTTGAAGGCTGGATCAAGTATGCAATTCAGGAGTTGCCAGACTTCAATGCCCAGGGCCTGTCCAACACTGTATGGGCGCTAGCAACAATGGACATTCCTTTGGAAGGGCCATTCCTTGAAGGCTGGGGCAAGTATGCCATTCAGAAGCAGCCAGACTTCAATGCCCAAGGCCTGTCCAACACTGTATGGGCGCTAGCAACAATGGACATTCCTTTGGAAGGGCCATTCCTTGAAGGCTGGGGCAAGTATGCCATTCAAAGCTGCCAGACTTCAAGGCCCAAGGCCTGTCCAACACTGTATGGGCGCTAGCAACAATGGACATTCCTTTGGAAGGGCCATTCCTTGAAGGCTGGGGCAAGTATGCCATTCAGAAGCTGCCAGACTTCAATGCCCAGGGCCTGTCCATCACTGTATGGGCGCTAGCAACAATGGACATTCCTTTGGAAGGGCCATTCCTTGAAGGCTGGGGCAAGTATGCCATTCAGAAGCTGCAAGACTTCAATGCCCAGGAGCTGTCCAACACTGTATGGGTGCTAGCAACAATGGGCATTCCTTTGGAAGGGCCAATTTCCCTTGAAGGCTGGATCAAGTAAGCAGTTCAAAGCTGCCCTAACTTCGAACCTCAGCATCTGTCCAACAACTGTATGGGTGCTAGAAATAATGACATTCCTTTGATAGGCCATTTCCTGCAAGGCTGGATCAAGTATGAAGTTCAGAAGCTGCCCGACTTCGAACCTCAGTATCTGTCCAACACTGTATGGCCGCTAGCAACAATGGGCATTCCTTTGGATAGGCCATTCCTTGAAGGCTGGATCAAGTATGCAATTCAGAAGCTGCCAGACTTCGAACCTCAGCATCTTTCCAACACTGTATGGGCGCTAGCAACAATGGGCATTCCTTTGGAAATGCCACTCCTTTAAGGCTGGATCAAGTATGCCATTCAGAAGCTGCCAGGCTTCAATGCCCAGGAGCTGTCCAAAATCTGTATGGGCGCTAAGCAACAATGGGCATTCCTTTGGAAGGGCCGTTCCTTGAAGGCTGGATCAGTATGCACTTCAGAAAGCAGAAGCTGCCACACCTTCAATGCATCCTAGGGCCTGTCAACACTGTAGGGCGCTTAGCAAAAACCATGGCATTCCTTCAAGGGCCCATCTTGAAGGATTGGTGGATCAATTATGCAATTCAGAAGCTGCCGGACATTCAATGCCAGGGCCTGTCCAACACTGTATGGGCGCTAGCAACAAAGGGCATTTCCTGGAAGGGCCATCTTGAAGGCTGGGCAAGTATTTTGCCATTCCGAAGCTGCCAGACTTCAATGCCAAGGGCCGTCCAACAACGGTATGGGCGCTAGCAACGATGGCTCCTTGGAAGGGCATCCTTGAAGGTTGGGGCAAGTATGCCATTCGAAGAAGCTGCCAGACTTCAGACCAGGGAATGTACAATCACTGTATGGGCGCTTAGCAACATGGACATTCCTTTGGAAGGGCCATTCTTGAAGGCTGGGGGCAAGTGTGCCATTCAGAAGCTGCCACAATTCAATGCCCAGGAGCTGTCCAAACACTGTATGGGCGCTTAGAAACAATGCGACATTCCTTTTGGAAGGGCCCATTCCTTGAAGGCTGTCAAGTATTATGCAGTTAAGAAAAGCTGCCTGACTTCGAACCTCAGCACTGTCCAACACTGATGGGCGGCTAGCAACAAATGGACATTCCGTTGGAAGGGCCATTCCTGAAGGCGGGATCAGTATGCAAGCAGAAGCTGCCAGGACTTTCCATTGCCCAGGCCGTCCCAACACTATTATGGGCGCTAGCAACAATGGGCATTCTTTGGGAAGCGGCATTCTTGAAGGCGGGGCAAGTATGCCATTCAAGCTTGTCAGACTTCAATGACAAGGCCTGTCATCACTGTATGGGCTGCTAGCAACAATGGACATTCCTTTGGAAGGGCCATTCCTTGAAGGCTGTATCAAGTATGCAATTCAGAAGTTGCCAGAATTCAACGCCCAGGGCCTGTACAACAACGTATGGGCGCGGCTAGCAACACAATGGGCAGTCCCTTTGGGAAGGGCCATTCCTTGAGCTGGATCAAGTATGCAATTCAGAAGCTGACAGACTTCAAGACCAGGGCCCGTCCAAACATTAGGGACGGCAGCAACCACTGGGCTTCTTGGAAGGGCCATTCCTTCGAAGGCTGGGGAAAGTATGCCATTCAGAAGTGCAGACTTCAATGCCCAGGGCCTGTCCAACACTGTATGGGCGCTAGCAACAATGGGCATTCCTTTGGAAGGCCATTCCTTGAAGGCTGGGGCAAGTATGCCATTCAGAAGCTGCCAGACTTCAATGCCCAGGTCCCTGTCCATCACTGTATGGGCGCTAGCAACAATGGACATTCCTTTGGAGGGCATTCCTTGAAGGCTGGATCAAGTATGCAGTTTCAGAAGCTGCCTGACTTCGAACCTCAGCATCTGTCCAACAATGTATGGGCGCTAGCAACAATGGCATTCCTTTGGAAGGGCCGTTCCTTGAAGGCTGGATCAAGTATGCCACTTCAGAAGCTGCCAGACTTCAATGCCCAGGGCCTGTCCAACACTGTATGGGCGCTAGCAACAATGGGCATTCCTTGGAAGGGCCATTCCTTGAAGGCTGGATCAAGTATGCAATCAGGAGTTGCCAGACTTCAATGCCCAGGGGCCTGTCCAAACCACTGTATGGCGCTAGCAACAATGGAAATTCCTTTGGAAGGGCCATTCCTTGAAGGCTGGATCAAGTATGCAGTACAGAAGCTGCCTGACTTCGAAACCCTCAGCATCTGTCAACACTGTATGGCGCTAGCAACAATGGGCATTCCTTTGGAAGGGCCATTCCTTGAAGGCTGGGGCAAGTATGCCATTCAGAAGCTGCCAGACTTCTTGCACAGGGCCTGTCCATCACTGTATGGGCGCTAGCAACAATGGGCATTCCTTTGGAAGGGCTGTCCTTGAAGGCTGGATCAAGTATGCAATTCAGAAGCTGCCAGACTTCAATGCCCAGGAGCTGTTCCAACACTGTATGGGCACTAGCAACAATGGGCATTCCTTTGGAAGGGCCATTCCTTGAAGGCTGGATCAAGCATGTAATTCAGGAGTGCCAGACTTCAATGCCCAGGGCCTGTCCAACACTGTATGGGCGCTAGCAACAATGGGCATTCCTTTGGAAGGGCCATTCCTTGAAGGCTGGGGCAAGTATGCCATTCAGAAGCAGTTAGACTTCAATGCCCATGGCCTGTCCAACACTGTATGGGCGCTAGCAACAATGGACATTCCTTTGGAAGGGCCATTCCTTGAAGGCTGGATCAAGTATGCAGTTCAGAAGCTGCCTGACTTCGAACCTCAGCATCTGTCCAACAATGTATGGGCGCTAGCAACAATGGGCATTCCTTTGGAAGGGCCGTTCCTTGAAGGCTGGATCAAGTATGCACTTCAGAAGCTGCCAGACTTCAATGCCCAGGGCCTGTCCAACACTGTATGGGCGCTAGCAACAATGGGCATTCCTTTGGAAGGGCCATTCCTTGAAGGCTGGATCAAGTATGCAATACAGGAGTTGCCAGACTTCAATGCCCAGGGCCTGTCCAACACTGTATGGGCGCTAGCAACAATGGACATTCCTTTGGAAGGGCCATTCCTTGAAGGCTGGATCAAGTATGCAGTACAGAAGCTGCCTGACTTCGAACCTCAGCATCTGTCCAACACTATATGGGCGCTAGCAACAATGGGCATTCCTTTGGAAGGGCCATTCCTTGAAGGTTGGGGCAAGTATGCCATTCAGAAGCTGCCAGACTTCTTGCACAGGGCCTGTCCATCACTGTATGGGCGCTAGCAACAATGGGCATTCCTTTGGAAGGGCTGTTCCTTGAAGGCTGGATCAAGTATGCAATTCAGAAGCTGCCAGACTTCAATGCCCAGGAGCTGTCCAACACTGTATGGGCGCTAGCAACAATGGGCATTCCTTTGGAAGGGCCATTCCTTGAAGGCTGGATCAAGCATGTAATTCAGGAGTTGCCAGACTTCAATGCCCAGGGCCTGTCCAACACTGTATGGGCGCTAGCAACAATGGGCATTCCTTTGGAAGGGCCATTCCTTGAAGGCTGGGGCAAGTATGCCATTCAGAAGCAGTTAGACTTCAATGCCCATGGCCTGTCCAACACTGTATGGGCGGTAGCAACAATGGACATTCCTTTGGAAGGGCCATTCCTTGAAGGCTGGATCAAGTATGGAGTTCAGAAGCTGCCTGACTTCGAACCTCAGCATCTGTCCAACACTGTATGGGCGCTAGCAACAATGGGCATTCCTTTGGAAGGGCCATTCCTTGAAGGCTAGGGCAAGTATGCCATTCAGAAGCTGCCTGACTTCAATGCCCAGGGCCTGTCCAACTCTGTATGGGCGCTAGCAACAATGGGCATTCCTTTGGAAGGGCCATTCCTTGAAGGCTGGATCAAGTATGAAGTTCAGAAGCTGCCCGACTTCGAACCTCAGCATCTGTCCAACACTGTATGGGCGCTAGCAACAATGGGCATTCCTTTGGAAGGGCCATTCCTTGATGGCTGGATCAAGTATGCAATTCAGAAGCTGCCAGACTTCAATGCCCAGGAGCTGTCCAACACTGTATGGGCGCTAGCAACAATGTGCATTCCTTTGGAAGGGCCGTTCCTTGAAGGCTGGATCAAGTATGCACTTCAGAAGCTGCCACATTTCAATGCCCAGGGCCTGTCCAACACTGCATGGGCGCTAGCAACAATGGGCATTCCTTTGGAAGGGCCATTCCTTGAAGGCTGGGGCAAGTATGCCATTCAGAAGCTGCCAGACTTCAATGCCTAGGGCCTGTCCAACACTGTATGGGCGCTAGCAACAATGGGCAATCCTTTGGAAGGGCCATTCCTTGAAGGCTGGGGCAAGTATGCCATTCAGAAGCTGCCAGACTTCAATGCCCAGGGCCTGTCCATCACTGTATGGGCGCTAGCAACAATGGGCATTCCTTTGGATGGGCCATTCCTTGAAGGCTGGGGCAAGTCTACCATTCAGAAGCTGCCAGACTTCAATGCCCAGGAGCTGTCCAACACTGTATGGGCGCTAGCAACAATGGACATTCCTTTGGAAGGGCCATTCCTTGAAGGCTGGATCAAGTAAGCAGTTCAGAAGCTGCCTGACTTCGAACCTCAGCATCTGTCCAACACTGTATGGGCGCTAGCAACAATGGGCATTCCTTTGGAAGGGCCATTCCTTGAAGGCTGGGGCAAGTATGCCATTCAGAAGCTGCCAGACTTCAATGCCCAGGGCCTGTCCAACACTGTATGGGCGCTAGCAACAATGGACATTCCTTTGGAAGGGCCATTCCTTGAAGGCTGGATCAAGTATGCAATTCAGGAGTTGCCAGACTTCAATGCCCAGGGCCTGTCCAACACTGTATGGGCGCTAGCAACAATGGGCATTCCTTTGGAGGGGCCATTCCTTAAAGGCTGGGGCAAGTATGCCATTCATAAGCAGCCAGACTTCAATGCCCAGGAGCTGTCCAACACTGTACGGGCGCTAGCAACAATGGACATTCCTTTGGAAGGGCCATTCCTTGTAGGCTCGATCAAGTATGCAGTTCAGAAGCTGCCTGACTTCGAACCTCAGCATCTGTCCAACACTGTATGGGCGCTAGAAACAATGGGCATTCCTTTGGAAGGGCCATTCCTTGAAGGCTGGATCAAGTATGCAATTCAGAAGCTGCCCGACTTCAATGCCTAGGGCCTGTCCAACACTGTATGTGCGCTAGCAACAATGGGCATTCCTTTGGAAGGGCCATTCCTTGAAGGCTGGGGCAAGTATGCCATTCAGAAGCTGCCGGACTTCAATGCCCATGGCCTGTCCAACACTGTATGGGCGCTAGCAACAATGGACATTCCTTTGGAAGGGCCATTCCTTGAAGGCTGGATAAAGTATGCAATTCAGAAGTTGCCAGACTTCAATGCCCAGGGCCTGTCCAACACTGTATGGGCGCTAGCAACAATGGGCATTCCTTTGGAAGGGCCATTCCTTGAAGGCTGGATCAAGTATGCAATTCAGAAGCTGCAAGACTTCAATGCCCAGGGCCCGTCCAACACTGTATGGGCGCTAGCAACAATGGGCATTCCTTTGGAAGGGCCATTTCTTGAAAGCTGGGGCAAGTATGCCATTCAGAAGCTGCCAGACTTCAATGCCCAGGGCCTGTCCAACACTGTATGGGCGCTAGCAACAATGGGCATTCCTTTGGAAGGGCCAATCCTGGAAGGCTGGGGCAAGTATGCCATTCAGAAGCTGCCAGACTTCAATGCCCAGGTCCTGTCCATCACTGTATGGGCGCTAGCAACAATGGACATTCCTTTGGAAGGGCCATTCCTTGAAGGCTGGGGCAAGTATGCCATTCAGAAGCTGCCAGACTTCAATGCCCAGGAGCTGTCCAACACTGTATGGGCGCTAGCAACAATGGACATTCCTTTGGAAGGGCCATTCCTTGAAGGCTGGATCAAGTATGCAGTTCAGAAGCTGCCTGACTTCGAACCTCAGCATCTGTCCAACAATGTATGGGCGCTAGCAACAATGGGCATTCCTTTGGAAGGGCCGTTCCTTGAAGGCTGGATCAAGTATGCACTTCAGAAGCTGCCAGACTTCAATGCCCAGGGCCTGTCCAACACTGTATGGGCGCTAGCAACAATGGGCATTCCTTTGGAAGGGCCATTCCTTGAAGGCTGGATCAAGTATGCAATTCAGGAGTTGCCAGACTTCAATGGCCAGGGCCTGTCCAACACTGTATGGGCGCTAGCAACAATGGACATTCCTTTAGAAGGGCCATTCCTTGAAGGCTGGATCAAGTATGCAGTTCAGAAGCTGCCTGACTTCGAACCTCAGCATCTGTCCAACACTGTATGGGCGCTAGCAACAATGGGCATTCCTTTGGAAGGGCCATTCATTGAAGGCTGGGGCAAGTGTGCCATTCAGAAGCTGCCAGACTTCTTGCACTGGGCCTGTCCATCACTGCATGGGCGCTAGCAACAATGGGCATTCCTTTGGAAGGGCTGTTCCTTGAAGGCTGGATCAAGTATGCAATTCAGAAGCTGCTAGACTTCAATGCCCAGGAGCTGTCCAACACTGTATGGGCGCAAGCAACAATGGGCATTCCTTTGGAAGGGCCATTCCTTGAAGGCTGGATCAAGCATGTAATTCAGGAGTTTGGCCAGACTTCAATGCCCAGGGCCTGTCCAACACTGTATGGGCGCTAGCAACAATGGGCATTCCTTTGGAAGGGCCATTCCTTGAAGGCTGGGGCAAGTATGCCATTCAGAAGCAGCCAGACTTCAATGCCCATGGCCTGTCCAACACTGTATGGGCGGTAGCAACAATGGACATTCCTTTGGAAGGGTCATTCCTTGAAGGCTGGATCAAGTATGGAGTTCAGAAGCTGCCTGACTTCGAACCTCAGCATCTGTCCAACACTGTATGGGCGCTAGCAACAATGGGCATTCCTTTGGAAGGACCATTCCTTGAAGGCTGGATCAAGTATGCAATTCAGAAGCTGCCAGACTTCAATGCCCAGGGCCTGTCCAACACTGTATAGGCGCTAGCAACAATGGGCATTCCTTTGGAAGGGCCATTCCTTGAAGGCTGGATCAAGTATGAAGTTCAGAAGCTGCCCGACTTCGAACCTCAGCATCTGTCCAACACTGTACGGGCGTAGCAACATGGGCATTCATGGAAGGGATGTTCCTGAGGCGGATCAAGTATGCACTTCAGAAGCTGCCAGACTTCAATGCCCAAGGCCTGTTCAACACTGTAGGGCGCTAGGGCCACAATGGGCATCCTTTGGAAGGGCCATTCCTTGAAGGCTGGATCAAGTATGCAATTCAGGAGTTGCCACACTTCAATGCCCAGGGCCTGTCCAACACTTTATGGGCGCTAGCAACAATGGGCATTCCTTTGGAGGCCATTCCCTTGAAGCTGGGGCACAAGTATGCAATTCAGAGCAGCGAGACTTAATGCCCAGGCTGTCCAAACACTGTATGGACGCAAGCAACAATGACATTCTTTGGAAGGGCCATTCCTTGAAGGCTCGGATCAAGTATGCAGTTCAAGAAGTGCCTGACTTCGCACCTCAGCATCTGTCCAACCACTGTATGGCGCTAGAAACAATGGGCATTCCTTTGGAAGGGCCATTCCTTGAAGCTGGATGGCAAGTATGCAATTCAGAAGCTTGCCACACTTCAATGCCCAGGGCTGTCCAACCACTGATGGGCGCTAGCAACAATTAAGGCATTTCCTTTGGAAGGCCCTTCCTGAAGGCTGGGGCCAAGACGCCATTCAGAAAGCAGCCGACTTCAATTGCCCAGGGCATGTCCAACACTGTATGGGCAAGCAACAATGCGGCATTCCTTTGGAAGGGCCATTCCTTGAAGGCTGGATCAAGTATGCAGTTCAGAAGCTGCCTGACTTCGAACCTCAGCATCTGTCCAACACTGTATGGGCGCTAGAAACAATGGGCATTCCTTTGGAAGGGCCATTCCTTGAAGGCTGGATCAAGTATGCAATTCAGAAGCTGCCACACTTCAATGCCTAGGGCCTGTCCAACACTGTATGGGCGCTAGCAACAATGGGCATTCCTTTGGAAGGGCCATTCCTTGAAGGCTGGGGCAAGTATGCCATTCAGAAGCAGCAAGACTTCAATGCCCAGGAGCTGTCCAACACTGTATGGGCGCTAGCAACAATGGACATTCCTTTGGAAGGGCCATTCCTTGAAGGCTGGATCAAGTATGCAGTTCAGAAGCTGCCTGACTTCGAACCTCAGCATCTGTCCAACACTGTATGGGCGCTAGAAACAATGGGCATTCCTTTGGAAGGGCCATTCCTTGAAGGCTGGATCAAGTATGCAATTCAGAAGCTGCCACACTTCAATGCCTAGGGCCTGTCCAACACTGTATGGGCGCTAGCAACCAATGGGATGTCCTTTGGAAGGGCCATCCTGAAGTGCTGGGGCAAGTATGCCATTAGAAGCTGCCGCGACTTCAATGCCCAGGCCTGTCCAACACTGTATGGGCGCTAGCAACAATGGACATTCCTTTGGAAGGGCTGTTCCTTGAAGGCTGGATAAGATGAAATTAGGAGTGGCCAGACTCACATGCCCAGTGCCTGTCCAACACTGTATGGGCGCTAGCAACAATGGACATTCCTTTGGAAGGGCCATTCCTTGAAGGCTGGGGCAAGTATGCAATTTAGAAGCTGCCGGACTTCAATGCCCAGGGCCCGTCCAAAAATGATGGGAGTAGCAACAATGGG
>JACBWV010000626.1:34384000-34450078 GCA_013435795.1 Chlamydomonas sp. ICE-L
CATTCCTTTGGAAGGCCATTCCTTGAAGGCTGGGGCAGTATGCCATTCAGAACTGCCAGACTTCATGCCCAGGGCCTGTCCACACGTATGGGCGCTAGCAACAATGGGCATTCCTTGGAAGGGCCATTCCTTGAAGGCTGGGCAGTATGCATTCAGAGCTGCCACTTCAATGCCCAGCCTGTCCACTGTATGGCGTCGCAAAATGGCATTCCTTTGGAAGGGCCATTCCTTGAAGGCTGGGCAAGTATGCCATTCAGAAGCTGCCAGACTTCAATCCCAGGACTGTCCAACACTGTATGGGCGCTAGCAACAATGGCATTCCTTTGGAAGGCCATTCCTTGAAGCGGATCAAGATGCATTCAGAAGCTGCCTAATAAGGGCTACAGGGCGACACACAAGGAAGCAAGGCTGCCGAGCAAGTACCAGCAGCAGACTTCAATGCCCAGCCTGTCCAACACGGTATGGGCGCTAGCAACAATGGGCATTCCTTTGGAAGGGCCTTCCTTGAAGCTGGATCAAGTATCATCAGAAGCTGCCAGACTTCAATGCCCAGGCCTGTCCAACACTGTATGGGCGCTAGCAACAATGGCATTCCTTTGGAAGGGCCATTCCTTGAAGGCTGGATCAATTATCAATTCAGAGCTGCCAGACTTCAATGCCCAGGGCCTGTCCAACACTGTATGGGCGCTAGCACAATGGCATTCCTTTGGAAGGCCATTCCTTGAAGGCTGGATCAAGTATGCATTCAGAAGCTGCCTGACTTCAATGCCTCAGGACTGTCCAACACTGTATGGGCCTAGAAACATGGCATTCCTTTGGAAGGGCCATTCCTTGAAGCTGGATCAAGTATGCATTCAGAAGCTGCCGACTTGAACCAGCTCTGTCCAACACTGTATGGGCCTAGCAACAATGGCATTCCTTGGAAGGGCCATTCCTTGAAGGTGTCAAGTTGCATTCAGAAGCTGCCACTTCATGCCAGGGCCTGTCCAACACTGTATGGGCGCTAGAAACAATGGGCATTCCTTTGGAAGGCCATTCCTTGAAGGCTGGACAAGTATGCAATTCAAAACTGCCACACTTCAATGCCTAGGCCTGTCCAACACTGTATGGGCGCTAGCAACAATGGGCATTCCTTTGGAAGGGCCCTTCTTGAAGGCTGGCAAGTATGCCATTCAACCGAGACTTCAATGCCAGGGCCTGTCCAACACTGTATGGGCGCTAGCAACAATGGGCATTCCTTTGGAAGGGCCATTCCTTGAAGGCTGGCAAGTATGCAATTCAGAGTGCCAGACTTCAATGCCCAGCCTGTCCAACCTGTATGGGCGCTAGCACAATGGGCATTCCTTTGGAAGGGCCATTCCTTGAAGGCTGTCAAGTATGCATTCAGAACTGCCGGACTTCAATGCCCAGGCCTGTCCAACACTGTATGGGCGCTAGCAACAATGGGCATTCCTTTGGAAGGGCCATTCCTTGAAGGCTGGATCAAGTATGCATTCAGAAGCTGCCTACTTCGAACCCAGCTCTGTCCAACACTGTATGGGCGCTAGCAACAATGGGCATTCCTTTGGAAGGGCCTTCCTTGAAGCTGGTCAAGTTGCCATTCAGAAGTTGCCAGACTTCAATGCCCAGGGCCTGTCCACACTGTATGGCGCTAGAACAATGGGCATTCCTTTGGAAGGGCCATCTTGAGGCTGGATCAAGTATGAAGTTCAGAAGCTGCCTGACTTCAACTAGCATCTGTCCAACACTGTATGGGCGCTAGCAACAATGGGCATTCCTTTGGAAGGGCCATTCCTTGAAGGCTGGATCGTATGCATTCAGAAGCTGCCAGACTTCAATGCCAGGAGCTGTCCAACACTGTATGGGCCTAGCAACAATGGGCTTCCTTTGGAAGGGCCATTCCTTGAAGGCTGATCAAGTATGCAATTCAGAAGTTGCAGACTTCAATGCCCAGCCTGTCCAACACTGTATGGGCGCTACAACAATGGGC
Organism: Chlamydomonas sp. ICE-L; assembly: GCA_013435795.1. Lineage (NCBI taxonomy): Eukaryota > Viridiplantae > Chlorophyta > Chlorophyceae > Chlamydomonadales > Chlamydomonadaceae > Chlamydomonas > Chlamydomonas sp. ICE-L. Next base: position 34,385,991 of record JACBWV010000626.1, read on the forward strand.
ATTCCTTTGGAAGGGCCATTCCTTGAAGGCTGGACAAGTATGCAATTCGAAGCTGCCAGACTTCAATGCCCGGGCCTGTCAACACTGTATGGGCGCTAGCAACAATGGGCATTCCTTTGGAAGGGCATTCCTTGAAGGCTGGATCAAGTATGCAATTCAGAGTTGCCAACTTCAATGCCCAGGGCCGTCCAACACTGTATGGGCGCTACAACAATGGGCATCCTTTGGAAGGCCATTCCTTGAAGGCTGGGCAAGTATGCCATTCAGAAGTCGCCAGACTTCAATGCCCAGGGCCGTCCAACACTGTATGGGCGCAAGCAACAATGGACATTCCTTTGGAAGGGCCATTCCTTGAAGGCTGGTCAAGTATGCAGTTCAGAAGCTGCCTACTTCGAACCTCAGCATCTGTCCAACACTGATGGCGCAGCAACAATGGGCTCCTTGGAAGGGCCATTCCTTAAGGCTGGGGCAGTATGCCATTCAGAAGCTGCCAACTTCAATGCCCAGGCCCTGTCCATCACTGTATGGTCAAGTATGCCATTCAGAAGCAGCCAGACTTCAATGCCCAGGGCCTGTCCAACACTGTATGGGCGCAAGCAACAATGGACATTCCTTTGGAAGGGCCATTCCTTGAAGGCTGGATCAAGTATGCAGTTCAGAAGATGGCCTGAATTCGAAATCAGAATCTGTCCAACACTGTATGGGCGCTAGAAACAATGGGCATTCCTTTGGAAGGGCCATTCCTTGAAGGCTGGATCAAGTATGCAATTCAGAAGCTGCCACACTTCAATGCCTAGGGCCTGTCCAACACTGTATGGGCGCTAGCAACAATGGGCATTCCTTTGGAAGGGCCATTCCTTGAAGGCTGGGGCAAGTATGCCATTCAGAGCAGCAAGACTTCAATGCCAGGAGCTGTCCAACACTGTATGGGCGGGGCTAGCACAATGGACATTCTTTGGAAGGGACATCCTGAGGCTGGATCAAGTATGCAGTCAGAAAGCTGCCTGACTTCGAACCTCAGCATCTTGTCAACACGTATGGCGCTAGAAACAATGGGCATTCCTTTGGACGGGCCATTCTTGAAGGCGTATCAAGTATGCAATTCAGAAAGCTGCCACACTTCAATGCATAGGGAATGTGCTCAACACTGTGGGGCGCTTTGTAGTGGCGCTAGCAACAATGGGCATTCCTTTGGAAGGGCCATTCCTTGAAGGCTGGGGCAAGTATGCCATTCAGAAGCTGCCGGAATTCAATGCCCATGGCCTGTCCAACACTGTATGGGCGCTAGCAACAATGGACATTCCTTTGGAAGGGCCGTTCCTTGAAGGCTGGATCAAGTATGCAATTCAGGAGTTGCCAGACTTCAATGCCAGGGCCTGTCCAACACTGTATGGGCGCTAGCAACAATGGGCATTCCTTTGGAAGGGCCATTCCTTGAAGGCTGGGGCAAGTATGCAATTTAGAAGCTGCCAGACTTCAATGCCCAGGGCCCGTCCAACATTGTATGGGCGCTAGCAACAATTGGGCATAATTTGGAAAGGGGCCATTCCCCCCTGTGAAAAAAAAGGGGGGGGGGGGGGCTTGAGGCAGGATGCAATTCAGAAGAAGCTGCCAGACTCAATGCCCAGGGCCTGTCCAACACTGTTGGGGCGCTGCAACATGGGCATTCCCTTTGGAAGGGCCATTCATTGAAGGCGGGGCAAGTATGCCATTCAGAAGCTGCCCAGATTCAATGCCCAGGTCCTGTCCATCACTGTAGGGCGCTAGAAAAATGGAACATCTTTGGAAGGGGCCATTCCCTTGAAGCTGGGGCAAGTATGCCATTCAGAAGCGGCCAGACTTCAATGCCCAGAGCTGTCCAAACACTGGTGGGCGCTAGCAACAAGACATTCTTGGAAGCGGCCATTCCTGAAGGCTGGATCAGTAGCCAGTTCAGAAGCTGCCTGACTTCGAACTCAGCATCGGTCCAACACTTATGGGCGCCTAGCAACAATGGGCATTCCCTTTGGAAGGCCGTCTGAAGGCCTGGATCAAGTATGCACTTAGAAGCTGCCAGACTTCAATGCCCAGGCCTGTCCAACACTGTATGGGCGCTAGCAACAATGGGCATTCCTTTGGAAGGGCCATTCCTTGAAGGCTGGATCAAGTATGCAATTCAGGAGTTGCCAGACTTCAATGCCCAGGGCCTGTCCAAACACGTATGGCGCTAGCCCAAAAATGGACATTCTTTGGAAGGCCATTCATTGAAGGGCTGATTCAAGTATGCGTTTTTTTCAGAAGCTGCCTGACTCATGCCAGGAGCGTCCAACACTGTATGGCGGGTAGCAACAATGGACATTCCTTTGGAAGGGCCATTCCTTGAAGGCTGGATCAAGTATGCAGTTCAGAAGCTGCCTGACTTCTGAACCTCAGCATCTGTCCAACACTGTATGGGCGCTAGAAACAATGGGCATTCCTTTGGAAGGGCCATTCCTTGAAGGCTGGATCAAGTATGCAATTCAGAAGCTGCCACACTTCAATGCTAGGGGGGGGGGGGGGGGGGGGAGGGGCCTGTCCCAACAATGATATGGGCGCTAGCAACAATGGGCATTTCTTTGGAAGGGCCATTCCTTGATGGCTGGGGCAAGTAAGCCATTCAGAAGCAGCCAGACTTCAATGCCCAGGTCCTGTCCAACACTGTATGGGCGCAAGCAACAATGGACATTCCTTTGGAAGGGCCATTCCTTGAAGGCTGGATCAAGATCAGTTCAGAAGTGACTTTGACTCGACCTCAGAATCGTCCAACACTGTATGGGCCGACCTAGAAACAATGGCATCTGTGGATAGGCCATTCCTTGAGGCTGGATCAAGTATGACAATTCAGCAGGGCACACTTCAATGCCTAGGCCTTCCAAAACTGTATGGGCCTAGCACACAAGGGCATTCCTTGGAAGGGCCATTCCTTGAAGGCTGGGCAAGTATTGCAATCAGAAGCACCCAGACTCCAATGCCAGGGCCTGTCCAACACTGTATGGGCGCAAGCAACAATGGAAGTCGTTGGAAGTTGCCAGTCCTTGAAGGCTGATCAGTATGCAGTAGAAGCTGCTGACTTCGAACCACAGCATCTGTCCAACACTGCATGGGCGCTAGAAACAATGGGCATTCCTTTGGAAGGGCCATTCCTTGAAGGCTGGATCAAGTATGCAATTCAGAAGCTGCCACACTTCAATGCCTAGGGCCTGTCCAACACTGTATGGGCGCTAGCAACAATGGGCATTCCTTTGGAAGGGCCATTCCTTGAAGGCTGGGGCAAGTATGCCATTCAGAAGCAGCCAGACTTCAATGCCCAGGGCCTGTCCAACACTGTATGGGCGCAAGCAACAATGGACATTCCTTTGGAAGGGCCATTCCTTGAAGGCTGGATCAAGTATGCAGTTCAGAAGCTGCCTGACTTCGAACCTCAGCATCTGTCCAACACTGTATGGGCGCTAGAAACAATGGGCATTCCTTTGGAAGGGCCATTCCTTGAAGGCTGGATCAAGTATGCAATTCAGAAGCTGCCACACTTCAATGCCTAGGGCCTGCCACACTGTATGGGCGCAGGCAAAATGGGCATTCCTTTGGAAGGGCCATTCCTTGAAGGCTGGGGCAAGTATGCCATTCAGAAGCTGCCGGACTTCAATGCCCAGGTCCTGTCCAACACTGTATGGGCGCTAGCAACAATGGACATTCCTTTGGAAGGGCCATTCCTTGAAGGCTGGGGCAAGTATGCAGTTCAGAAGCTGCCTGACTTCAATGCCCAGGAGCTGTCCAACACTGTATGGGCGCTAGCAACAATGGGACATTCCTTTGGAAGGGCCATTCCTTGAAGGCTGGATCAAGTATGCAGTTCAGAAGCTGCCTGACTTCGAACCTCAGCATCTGTCCAACACTGTATGGGCGCTAGCAACAATGGGCATTCCTTTGGAAGGGCCGTTCCTTGAAGGCTGGATCAAGTATGCACTTCAGAAGCTGCCAGACTTCAATGCCCAGGTCCTGTCCAACACTGTATGGGCGCTAGCAACAATGGGCATTCCTTGGAAGGGCCATCCTGAAGGGCTGGGATCAAGTATGCCATTCAGGAGTTTGCCAGACTTCAATGCACAGGTTGGTCCAACACTGTATGGGCGCTAGCAACAATGGACATTCCTTTGGAAGGGCCATTCCTTGAAGGCTGGATCAAGTATGCAGTTCAGAAGCTGCCTGACTTCAATGCCCAGGTCCTGTCCAACACTGTATTGGGGGGGGCGCTAGCCAACATGGGCATTCCTTGAAAGGGCCTTCCTTGAAGGCTGATCAATATGCAATTCAGGAGTGCCAGACTTCAATTGCCCAGGCTTGTCCAACACTGTATGGGCGCTAGCAACAATGGAATCCTTTGGAAGGGCATTCCTTGAGGCTGGGGCAAGTATGCCTTCAGAGCGCCGGAATCAATGCCCATGGCCTGATCCAACAAGGTATGGGCGCTAGAAACAATGGACCATTCCGTGGAAGGGCCGATTCCTTGTAGGCGGATAAGTAGCCAATTAGAGGTGCCAGACTTCATGCAGGGCCGTCCAACACTGTATGGGCGCTAGCAAACAATGGGCATTCCTGGAGGGCCATTCCTGGAAGCTGGGGCAAGTATGCAATTTAGAAGCTGCCAGACTTCAATGCCCAGGGCCCGTCCAACATTGTATGGGCGCTAGCAACAATGGGCATTCCTTTGGAAGGGCCATTCCTTGAAGGCTGGGGCAAGTATGCCATTCAGAAGCTGCCAGACTTCAATGCCCAGGGCCTGTCCAACACTGTATGGGCGCTAGCAACAATGGGCATTCCTTTGGAAGGGCCATTCCTTGAAGGCTGGGGCAAGTATGCCATTCAGAAGCTGCTTGCTTTTCTCTCTCCCCCTTCCCGTTCTCCTCTACCGTATTCTTTGCCCATTCGTTACTTTCTGTCTCCCTATTTTTCTCCCCCCCTTCGTTCCCCCCCAGACTTCAATGCCAAGGTCTGGCCATCACTGTATGGGCGCTGCAACAATGGACATTCTGGAAGGGCCTTCCTGAAGGCTGGGGCAAGTATGCAATTCAGAAGCTGCCAGACTCAATGCCCAGGAGGCTGTCAACACTGTAGGGAGTATCAACAATGACATTCCTTTGGAAGGGCCATTCCTTGAAGGCTGGTCAAGTATGCAGTCGAAGCTGCCGACTTCGAACCCAGATTGTCCAACCTGTATTGGGCGCTAGCAACAATGGGCATTCTTGGAGGGCCGTTTCCTGAGGCTGGATCAAGTATGCACTTCAGAAGCTGCCAGACTTCAATGCCCAGGGCCTGTCCAACACTGTATGGGCGCTAGCAACAATGGGCATTCCTTTGGAAGGGCCATTCCTTGAAGGCTGGATCAAGTATGCAATTCAGAAGCTGCCAGACTTCAATGCCCAGGAGCTGTCCAACACTGTATGGGCACTAGCAACAATGGGCATTCCTTTGGAAGGGCCATTCCTTGAAGGCTAGATCAAGTATGCAATTCAGAAGTTGCTAGACTTCAATGCCCAGGGCCTGTCCAACACTGTATGGGCGGTAGCACAACAATGGACTTCTTGGAAGGGCCATTCCTGACGGCTGGATCAAGTATGCAGTTTCAGAAGATGCCTGACTTCGAAACCTCCGCATCTGGTCCAAACACTGTATGGGCGACTAGAAACAATGGGCATTCCTTTGGAAGGGCCTTCCTTGAAGGCTGGATCAAGATATTGCAATTCAGAAGCTGCACATCAATGCCCTTATATAAGGCTGTCCAACACTGTATGTGCGTAGCAACAAGGGCATTCTTGGAAGGGCCATTCTTGATTGGCTGGGCAAGTATGCCATTCAGAAGCAGCCAGACTTCAATGCCCAGGTCTGTCCAACACGTATGGGCGCAAGCAACAATGGACATTCCTTTGGAAGGGCCATTCCTTGAAGGCTGGATCAAGTATGCAGTTCAGAAGTTGCCTGACTTCGAACCTCAGCATCTGTCCAACACTGTATGGGCGCTAGAAACAATGGGCATTCCTTTGGATAGGCCATTCCTTGAAGGCTGGATCAAGTATGCAATTCAGAAGCTGCCACACTTCAATGCCTAGGGCCTGTCCAACACTGTATGGGCGCTAGCAACAATGGGCATTCCTTTGGAAGGGCCATTCCTTGAAGGCTGGGGCACTATGCCATCAGGCAGCCAGGATTAATGCCCAGGGTCTGCTCCAACACTGTATGGGAGGCAAGCAACAATGGACAGTCCTTGAAGGGCCCATTCTTGGAAGGCTGGTAAAGTATGCAGTTCCAGAAATGCCTGACTTGAAACCCTCAGCATCTGTCCAACACTGCAGGGCGTGCTAGCAACAAGGGCATTCATTTGAAGGGCCCTTCCTGAGGACTGGGGGCAGTATGCCATTCGAAGCTGCCAGACTTTCAATTGCCCATGGCCTCATCAATTGTATGGGCCGCTTAGCACAATGGGCCATCCTTGGGGATGGGCCATCCTTGAAGGCTGGGCCAGTATTGCCATTCAGAAGCTGCCAGACTTCAATGCAAGGAGCTGTCAACACTGTATGGGCGCTGCAACAATGGACATTCCTTTGGAAGGGCCAGTCCTGAAGGCTTGGAACAAGTAAGACAGTTCAGAAGCTGCCTGACTTCGAACTCAGCCATCTGTCAAACACTGTATGGGCGGCTAGCCAACAATGGACATTCCTTTGGAAGGGGCCATACTTGAAAGGCGGGGCAAGTATGCCATCAGAAAAGCGCCAGACTTCAATGCCAGGAGCGTCAACACTGTTATAAGGGCGCTAGCAACAATGGACCTTCTTGGAAGGGCCAGTCCTTGAGCGGATCAAAGTATGCAATTCAGAAGCGACGACTTCGAACATTCGCATCGGTCCAACAAGTTTATGGGCGCTAGCAACAATGGGCATTCCTTTGGAAGGGCCATTCCTTGAAGGCTGGATCAAGTATGCCCTTCAGAAGCTGCCAGACTTCAATGCCCAGGGCCTGTCCAACACTGTATGGGCGCTAGCAACAATGGGCATTCCTTTGGAAGGGCCATTCCTTGAAGGCTGGATCAAGTATGCAATACCGGAGTTGCCAGACTTCAATGCCCTGGGCCTGTCCAACACTGTATGGGCGCTAGCAACAATGGGCATTCCTTTGGAAGGGCCATTCCTTGAAGGCTGGGGCAAGTATGCCATTCAGAAGCAGCCAGACTTCAATGCCCAGGGCCTGTCCAACACTGTATGGGCGCTAGCAACAATGGACATTCCTTTGGAAGGGCCATTCCTTGAAGGCTGGATCAAGTATGCAGTTCAGAAGCTGCCTAACTTCGAACCTCAGCATCTGTCCAACACTGTATGTGCGCTAGCAACAATGGGCATTCCTTTGGAAGGGCCATTCCTTGAAGGCTGGGGCAAGTATGCCATTCAGAAGCTGCTTGACTTCAATGCCCAGGAGCTGTCCAACACTGTATAGGCGCTAGCAACAATGGGCATTCCTTTGGATAGGCCATTCCTTGAAGGCTGGATCAAGTATGAAGTTCAGAAGCTGCCCAACTTCGAACCTCAGCATCTGTCCAACACTGTATGGGCGCTAGCAACAATGGACATTCCTTTGGAAGGGCCATTCCTTGAAGGCTAGATCAAGTATGCAATTCAGAAGCTGCCAGACTTCAATGCCCAGGAGCTGTCCAACACTGTATGGGCGCTAGCAACAATGGACATTCCTTTGGAAGGGCCATTCCTTGAAGGCTGGATCAAGTATGCAGTTCAGAAGCTGCCTGACTTCGAACCTCAGCATCTGTCCAACAGTGTATGGGCACTAGAAACAATGGGCATTCCTTTGGAAGGGCCATTCCTTGAAGGCTGGGGCAAGTATGCCATTCAGAAGCTGCCAGACTTCAATGCCCATGGCCTGTCCAACACTGCATGGGCGCTAGCAACAATGGACATTCCTTTGGAAGGGCCATTCCTTGAAGGCTGGATCAAGTATGCACTTCAGAAGCTGCCACACTTCAATGCCCAGGGCCTGTCCAACACTGTATGGGCGCTAGCAACAATGGGCATTCCTTTGGAAGGGCCATTCCTTGAAGGCTGGGGCAAGTATGCCATTCAGAAGCTGCCAGACTTTAATGCCCAGGGCCTGTCCAACACTGTATGGGCGCTAGCAACAATGGGCATTCCTTTGGAAGGGCCATTCCTTGAAGGCTGGGGCAAGTATGCCATTCAGAAGCTGCCAGACTTCAATGCCCAGGGCCTGTCCATCACTGTATGGGCGCTAGCAACAATGGGCATTCCTTTGGATGGGCCATTCCTTGAAGGCTGGGCCAAGTATGCCATTCAGAAGCTTCCAGACTTCAATGCCCAGGAGCTGTCCAACACTGTATGGGCGCTGGCAACAATGGACATTCCTTTGGAAGGGCCATTCTTTGAAGGCTGGATCAAGTAAGCAGTTCAGAAGCTGCCTGACTTCGAACCTCAGCATCTGTCCAACACTGTATGGGCGCTAGCAACAATGGACATTCCTTTGGAAGGGCCATTCCTTGAAGGCTCGGGCAAGTATGCCATTCAGAAGCTGCCAGACTTTGAACCTCAGCATCTGTCCAACAATGTATGGGCGCTAGCAACAATGGGCATTCCTTTGGAAGGGCCGTTCCTTGAAGGCTGGATCAAGTATGCACTTCAGAAGCTGCCAGACTTCAATGCCCAGGGCCTGTCCAACACTGTATGGGCGCTAGCAACAATGGGCATTCCTTTGGAAGGGCCATTCCTTGAAGGCTGGATCAAGTATGCAATACCGGAGTTGCCAGACTTCAATGCCCTGGGCCTGTCCAACACTATATGGGCGCTAGCAACAATGGGCATTCCTTTGGAAGGGCCATTCCTTGAAGGCTGGGGCAAGTATGCCATTCAGAAGCAGCCAGACTTCAATGCCCAGGAGCTGTCCAACACTGTATGGGCGCTAGCAACAATGGACATTCCTTTGGAAGGGCCATTCCTTGAAGGCTGGATCAAGTATGCAGTTCAGAAGCTGCCTGACTTCGAACCTCAGCATCTGTCCAACACTGTATGTGCGCTAGCAACAATGGGCATTCCTTTGGAAGGGCCATTCCTTGAAGGCTGGGGCAAGTATGCCATTCAGAAGCTGCTTGACTTCAATGCCCAGGAGCTGTCCAACACTGTATAGGCGCTAGCAACAATGGGCATTCCTTTGGAAGGGCCATTCCTTGAAGGCTGGATCAAGTATGCAGTTCAGAAACTGCCTGACTTCGAACCTCAGCATCTGTCCAACATAGTATGGGCGCTAGCAACAATGGGCATTCCTTTGGAAGGGCCATTCCTTGAAGGCTGGGGCAAGTATGCCATTCAGAAGTTGCCAGACTTCAATGCCCAGGGCCTGTCCAACACTGTATGGGCGCTAGCAACAATGGGCATTCCTTTGGATAGGCCATTCCTTGAAGGCTGGATCAAGTATGAAGTTCAGAAGCTGCCCGACTTCGGACCTTAGCATCTGTCCAACACTGTATGGGCGCTAGCAACAATGGGCATTCCTTTGGAAGGGCCATTCCTTGAAGGCTAGATCAAGTATGCAATTCAGAAGCTGCCAGACTTCAATGCCCAGGAGCTGTCCAACACTGTATGGGCGCTAGCAACAATGGGCATTCCTTTGGAAGGGCCATTCCTTGAAGGCTGGATCAAGTATGCACTTCAGAAGCTGCCACACTTCAATGCCCAGGGCCTGTCCTTCACTGTATGGGCGCTAGCAACAATGGGCATTCCTTTGGAAGGGCCATTCCTTGAAGGCTGGGTCAAGTATGCAATTCAGAAGTTGCCAGACTCTAATGCCCAGGGCCTGTCCAACACTGTATGGGCGCTAGCAACAATGGGCATTCCTTTGGAAGGGCCATTCCTTGAAGGCTGGATCAATTATGCAATTCAGAAGCTGCTACACTTCAATGCCCAGGGCCTATCCAACACTGTATGGGCGCTAGCAACAATGGACATTCCTTTGGAAGGTCCATTGCTTGAAGGCTGGGGCAAGTATGCCATTCAGAAGCTTCCAGACTTCAATGCGCAGTGCCTGTCCAACACTGTATAGGCGCTAGCAACAATGGGCATTCCTTTGGAAGGGCCATTCCTTGAAGGCTTGGGCAAGTATGCCATTCAGAAGCTGCCAGACTTCAATGCCCAGGGCCTGTCCAACACTGTATGGGCGCTAGCAACAATGGGCATTCCTTTGGAAGGGCCATTCCTTGAAGGCTGGATCAAGTATGCAGTTCAGAAGCTGCCCGACTTCGAACCTTAGCATCTGTCCAACACTGTATGGGCGCTAGCAACAATGGGCATTCCTTTGGAAGGGCCATTCCTTAAAGGCTGGGGCAAGTATGCCATTCAGAAGCTGCCAGACTTCAATGCCTAGGGCCTGTCCAACACTGTATGGGCGCTAGCAACAATGGGCATTCCTTTGGAAGGGCCATTCCTTGAAGGCTGGAACAAGTATGCACTTCAGAAGCTGCCTGACTTCAATGGCCTGGGCCTGTCCAACACTGTATGGGCGCTAGCAACAATGGGCATTCCTTTGGAAGGGCCATTCCTTGAAGGCTGGGGCAAGTATGCCATTCAGAAGCTGCCTGACTTCAATGGCCAGGGCCTGTCCAACACTGTATGGGCGCTAGCAACAATGGGCATTCCTTTGGAAGGGCCATTCCTTGAAGGTTGGGGCAAGTATGCCATTCAGAAGCTGCCAGACTTCAATGGCTTGGGCCTGTCCAACACTGTATGGGCGCTAGCAACAATGGACATTCCTTTGGAAGGGCCATTCCTTAAAGGCTGGATCAAGTATGCAGTTCAGAAGCTGCCTGACTTCGAACCTTAGCATTTGTCCAACACTGTATGGGCGCTAGCAACAATGGGCATTCCTTTGGAAGGGCCATTCCTTGAAGGCTGGATCAAGTATGCACTTCAGAAGCTGCCAGACTTCAATGCCCAGAGACTGTCCAACACTGTATGGGCACTAGCAACAATGGGCATTCCTTTGAATGGGCCATTCCTTGAAGGCTGGATTAAGTATGCAGTTCAGAAGCTGCCCGGCTTCGATGCCCAAGACCTGTCTAATACTTTGTGGGCAGCAGCCAATCTGGGTATTGAGGATGAAGCTTTCAATGATGCCTGGTTGAGTGTTGCTAAGCAGAAGCTGCCAGACTTCAATGCCCAGAACTAGTCCAACACTTTGTGGGCAGCAGCCAATTTGGGTATTAAGGATGATGACTGTGCTACTTCCTGGATGATCGTAGCTAAGCTGAAGCTACCTGAATTTGCCGTCGAAGCCCTGTCCAGCAATCTGTTGACAGCAGCCAACCGGGGTACTGAGGCACCAACAGTCCAGGTAGTAGGGGATGCCTCCAACAAGGCCCTGGCAGCCTACACCCCTACTGGTGAGCTGAGCCAACCCATCAACCAACCCTTTAGCAAGGGGGAGCTGAAGGCTGTGCAGGAAGGCAAGTGGTCCAGTACTGCAAGGGAGCTAGCTGTTGTGAAGCTAGCACTAGAGGTCATGGAGGAGCAACATCCAGGGTACTTGTTTGGGAAGAGGTTCTAGTATGGGACAGATTGTGAAATAGCTGTGATGATGATGAGGATGGTCACATTTCCTGATGGCCCTTCGGACTCCCCTTTCTTGACTAGTTGCAGCGGGTCGTATGCAGATCAAATGGCTACAGCCATGGGCATGAAAGGAGGGCCAGGCACTGTTCCTTTAGTCAAGGACATTAGGTTGCTGTGCGACAAGTTGGGGGTAGAGCTAGATGTAGTATGGAGGCGTAGGAATCATCCTGAGCAGCAGGTGGTTGATGACCTGTCCAAGGTAGAAGATAAGGAGGATTGGTCACTACACCAAGGAGTGTACCTGAGTGTGCTAGAGCACCCCTGTCTGCAAGGCAGGAGTCCAACGCTGGATGTGTTTGCCTCAGGGGCCAACACCAAGGTGCAGGGTGCCTACTTTTCCAATTATCTGGGAGTAGGCTGCCTAGGGGTTGATGCTTTCCAACACCCATGGGTGAGGGAAGGAGCACCTAGGGAGGAGCAGTTGGCCTACATCCATGGGCCCTTCCACCTGCTGCCTCAAATCTTGCAGAGAGTGAGTGAGGAGCAGGTGGATTGCATTGTGATTACTCCAGGGGGGAGTGGACCCTGGGTAGCCTTGCTGGCAGGGTTACCTGTCCAGGCCACAATGGAGTTGCCAAGGCAAGCTGACCTCCTGGCTGGGGCTTTGGTCCCATCTAGGGAGAGGGGGAGGGGGAGCAAGTGCCCCAAGGACCTCTTGCAGGTCAGCTTCATCGCATGGGGCAACACGCAAGATGCCCAGGCCTAGGGTGTCTTCCCCGGGTGTGGATACGTTAGGACAGTCTTGAGTGGGTGGAGACGTAAGGTGGAGGAAGATGGGTTGTACGCACTTTAGTTTTACTCAAGGGAATTCCTGTCTGAGAAGGTGGCACGCCTGGCACCAACCATTGTATGTATGTTGTTACAGTCCAGGGGTAGCCAAATAGGCTGAAGAGACTTGCCCAGCCAAGATATCAGGAGGGGGTAAATAGACAAGGCACTGATTAACTGAGCAAGTTTTACTGACGCAGGCCCTGAGTTCGAGCTACAGTGCTAACATAATTGTTTGATTCTCCCCGCTCTTTGAAGTCCTTCAAAGGATAAAATTGGGAAAACACGCTCACCGCTCTCATTGCTGCTGCCATGGTGCCTGCTGCCCTCGAGAGCGTCTGCCAGCGAGCAAAAGGGTGCGAGCAGAAAGCTGGGCCTGCCGGCATCAAACCCGTGACCCCAAAAAGAGACGTCCTAGATATGTAGGCCGAGTTGGAAATACTATTTTTCTGCCCCTGTCCCTGTTGTATTCGTGAGCAGCCTCGTGCTAGACCTCTTAATGAGTCAGGGTTCCTTATCGCCAGAAACAAGGTAACTCCAATCCAAATTGGAACTTCGGCTGATAGATAGGGGGCGAAAACTATCAACTTGGCCCTAACGTAATGGCCCTGGCATCAGCCGCTCCGGTTCCTATCTCTGTCTTATCTCGCTCCATTTCCCCGCTTCGCTTGCGACGCGCCTTGGACTTGTTGCATGTTGTTTTGTTCTACAGAAACATTGTAATTCCAATCCAAACTGGAACATCCACTAATAGATAGACGAGTGGCTCTTCTACAAGTCTAGATACTACTTGGACTTGTTGCATGTTGTTCTACTGAAACATTGTAATTCCAATCCAAATTGGAACCTCGGCTGATAGATAGGCGGCTGGCTCTCCTACAAGTCTAGAGACTGCTTGGACTTGCTGCATGTTGTTTTGTTCTACAGAAACATGGAAAGTTATATCTTCACTGGAACATGCACTGATAGATAGGCAGCTTGCTCTCCTACCTCTAGAATTCTACAGCTGAAATGATGGAATGGCTCTGCTGGAATATTGGAGGGTATCACGGTAGTACGAAACTTAGGCTGTGGTGCGACATCGAGGAGGCCTCGTGGACAGCTAATAATATCATGGTTGGGCAAATCCCTTTAGCCTATTTGGCTACCCCTGGACTGTAACAACATACATAGTACGACACTGAGGCTGTGGTGTGACAGCGAGGAGGCATAGGAATGAGGATAACAGCTAATATCAATGGTATTTAAGTGGTCAGTACTGAGTAATACAGCCCCCCTGCCCTCCTTCAGTGTGTGTACTGAGTAGTACAGCCCTCCTGCCCTCCTTGAGTGTGGGTACGGTATTGTAAGTGGTTGGTTCTCAGCAGTATAGTCCTCCTGCCCTCCTGGAGTGTGGGTACGGTATTTAAACCACGGTCCTCAGCCCGTACGGCCATACCTGTTGACTTGAGTTCCTGTCCACTGATATGGCTGATCGTTACTCAGCTGAGTAATGCATACCGTGCCATCGTCATCAATTCAACTTATGGCCCTTAGACAATAGTGGATCTCCGTGCATGTTTTTTTTGGTTGTGAAAGGAATTTCACCCCAGGAGGCGGGTCTCCCGACATAAACCAGCGACACCGAGGATTCAGTTCGAATGGCGTTGCCACTCCTATAAAATAGTAGGCGCACTTCTGGGGTGGTAAACGCAGCGCAAAGGGACCGGCCTAATCATCTGAATAGGGGCCTAGTTCCTTACTCAGTTTCTAATAATCATTTCTGGTTTAAAAAAAGAATCCGCCCATGTGTACTGGACTTCTACCAGAAGTTTTCTAGTACTTGGTCTTGATGCGGAGTTGGGAGGGCTACTTAATTGTTGGACTCTTTGTTTGTGTATGTTGTTACAGTCCAGGGGTAGGCCAAATAGGATAAAGGGACTTGCCCAAACGTGGCAGGAGAGGCTTAAAACGCTACCCAGGAGGCCAAGACTCTCATTATAAAAAGGACTGACAGTGGATACAAATGAAAAACACCACCACGCACTGGCACACACCATCATAACAAGCACACCACTTTTCCTTGAAGTTGACCTTGGTTACATCATTACACGGCCCCAGCCAGCAATTTGTCCGCTCGCTGTGTTCCGCAGTAACTTAAATAATTCGAAGCGAAGGACTTCTAATCCCAAATTCCCAATGGTTCGCAGCCAACAGCAATGATTAGAATGGCTTGATTCCCTTTACATCTGCCTTACATAAGCAGGATCAGATTCGTTCTATACCACAGTTTAGAATGGGTTCCCGTTGGCTGAACACAGAAAGAATGAGGGTGGTGGATAGAGCACACATCCGTCGTTCAATGAGACATTGTCAAATGTGTGGGTTCCAAAAACCTGAGGATGAAATGCATATGTTTGAGTGCCCTTTTTATAATGATATTCGCCTCCGCTACCAGAAGCTGCTTACAGATATTTTATAGGCATGTCCATGAGGAGACCGACTTAACCGTATGGAATGTGGAATTCTGCGATTCCACATTCAGAACCTTTATGAATGGAAATGGCACTAAGACTTTCTGGAGCAACCTAGACGACTATCTTTCTACTTGTAGAAGAGCAAGACAGGAAGCCCTGGACTGCTTAGTGGCACCGTAATTTATTATCCCCTTTTTTCTTCTTGTGACTTCTCATTTGTTAGCTTCTGACCTCCGCCACTGTAAATGGTTGAGATCTGGGTCCTGCTCTAGGGGGTTTAATACCTACGCCACCAAAACGGTGGTTGGGAGTTTGGTTTGTTTGTCCTCGACACACCCCTGATGTAATGGTTTTTTTTGCTTTGTGGGTGCTTTTTCTTTTTGTTTAAAGCACAGAGTCTCATACACCCTCGCGGTGTCAAGTAGACTTTAACATGTAATTTAATGTAATGTAATGTAATGTTATGTAATGAGGTGGCAGACGTCAGCAATGCAAACAAATGATTTCGGAAGTGATATTTGAATTAATCAACCAAGACATTGAAAGATTGACTGATTTATAGTGCCAGCAAATGCGACTTTTTTGAGCACGCCATTGGCCCCAACACCAGGGCAAGCCATTCAAACTGAATACTTGGTGTCGATGGTTCGTGTAAGGAGACCCACCTCCTGGGGTGAAAAAACTTTCACAACTATTAAAAGGTCACCAATTCACACAAGCAAGACAGGTTCTATAATAACTAATAAATGGTGAAAACAGTAGGTTGTATAACAACCTGTACGTTTACAGTGTCCGTCTTCATATGGCACAGTATGGCATGTAAATGTCTTAGTCATAGGATGACAACACCCACAACACCCCACAGCAACACAACTGGTTATTAATTTTACTGCCGAACTGTGCCCCACAAAGGACTTGTTGAACAGTATATATATATATATATATATATATATATATATATATATATATACAAATCATGGTCGTGGTCGTGGTCGTGGTGGTGTCATCGCGTAACCGACTTAACCGACTTCCCGCCCAGCCAATTCCCGCTCAGCCAATTCCCGCTTTTAATCCCTCCTGCTTCAACTTCTGCCTGATTGGCCTCCTGCGAATTCTGCCTTATGCAACCTTCGCCTCCTGCGTATTCTACCTGATGTGCATCCCGCCCGATTTCTCCTTTTCCCGCCTAAGTTCATCCACCTGATTTCGGTAGCGCTACAGTTCGTCTTCCTACAACCTTTTACCCCTGCATCTCTGCAAGACCTTTCCCTTGCGTCAAGAGACCTGTCGCTGCGCACAACGGGAGGTGACGTGGTGAGTCAGCTGACCTGTCAGAAATGTCCGAATCGCATCCATCCCATGTCACTAACTTGACTGCAAATTCTTCCCACTGCATTGAGAAACATGTCGCTCCGCATTGTGCCTTAGCAAGTACGCATCAAAGTTGACCGAATGAAAAATCTCGCTGAGAATTCTCGCCCTAACTTGACCGAACATCTCAAATCAGCAACTTGACTGCAACTTCTTCCCACTGCGGCACTGCATTGATAAACATGTCGTCGCTGTGCATTGTGCTATAGCGAGCACGCGGCAAAGTTGAACGGATGAACCTAGCGATGTTTCCAAGTCTCAGATCGAGTTGACTTCGGGAGCAGTTGCGGTGAACAGGATTGTTCTTCGGCCGAACTGAATACATGCTCGCTAAGAAGAAGCTTTAGTTATGTACAGTTGCGATTGCGCAGGTTAAGCTTTTTCAGTGGGGTCGACTATCGATCACAGCTGAGGTGGCAGGGAAGTCGATGCTCTTCGTCCCGTTTGCCTTTCAGCTATGGCAAAGCCCACAGCTGAAGTGGAGGGAGGCAGATATGGAGTATGTGTGTGCTGGTGGGTGCTTGTAGGAGGGAGGGGAGGGATGAGAGTGGGGAGAGGGTGGGGGCTGGTGGGATGGCTTGGGTGGGGGAAGGTATGGAGTCAGGAAATATGTCAGGAAGAGTAAGGGAGTATGTTTGTGTGCGGGGGTGGGGGTGGAGATAACTGGGGGGGGGGGGGGGGGGGGAGTACGGTGGTGTTTGTGTGCTTGTGGGTGCACAAGAGAGACCATCGCAAGGGATATGCGTCCGTCATGTTTTAAGTTGCATGCACTGCAGAAAAAACCGTTTTGCAACCCAGCCCAAAACAGGTGTGGCCAACGGGAGGGAAGGGGGGGGGGGGCGGATAATGGTTTGGTGGTGGTGGTGTGTGAATGGGGGGGGGGGGGGGGGGGGGGGGGGGAGGGGGGGGGCTTCAAGTGTCAACCATTATGTAACCAGCCCCAATAGGTGTGCCAAAGGCCAAACGGGCACCGTACTTTGATTGGGGGGGGGGGGGGGGGGGGGGGGGGGGGGGGGGGGGTCTTCGTGAGAGTAGGTGTGGCCACCTGCCACACGGGCTACCGTACTAGTATGTATATATATATATATATATATATATATATATATATATATATATATATATATATATATATATATATATATATATATATATATATATACATACTAGTACGGTAGCTATATATATATATATATACATATGTATACATATATATATATATATATATATATAATATATATATATATATATATATATATATATATATATATATATATATATATATAAAGAAATCATGGTCGTGGTCGTGGTCGTGGTGGTCGTGGTGGTGTCATCATCACGTACCCACGTGCCATGGGCGTGCGAAGTGTAACCGACTTGCAACCGACTTTCCGTCAAACCCAACTCGCAACACCCCGCCCAGCGAAATTTTCAAATACCGAAACTGCAGATGCGCAAAGCTAAGCACGCGCGCTCATTTCGTCCCCACATTTGCTTTGCCTCCCATACTATGACTGCAAGCAATTTATATCCAGAAGATCCTCTCCTCGGAGGTCATCTGCTGACCCTCGCTTTGCATGGCGCTCAGAATAATCGTTTCAGTTCATTGCTTCTTCACGGAGCATGCGACCATGTTGCATGCCCACGGTCCTAATGGACAGGAGGGCTTGCAACACCGCCAGCCAGCGCTCAAAGCGAGCTTGCATGAGCAAGGAAGAACTGGACAGAGCCGGGAAGAGCCAACAAGAGTCGACGTGATGCCCACGCTGCCGGACCCCAGGAGTTACGCCAGGCTCATAATCAAGCCGGACGTGAACAACGCGGTCCCATGCCTCAGGATGAACGCGAAGCTGCTAAGCTGCTCTTAACCAAGCCAGGCGTGAAGACTTTGCTTTCCAACCTCAGGAGTTACGCCAGACTCATAATCAATCCAGACCCTCAGATCGTCATGCTTTTTTTCTCCGCCTGCGAGCGTCGCCATCGTTCGTCTCACGCATGCGCACTTTCGCCATGCCATCGCATCGCCTTCGTCATGGTTGGCTGGTTGTTGCGATTAATTCGACTTTGCTCAGATCGCCACGGCCATTCCGTCCCTCTGCACACTCTCGCGCTTGCACCTCTCATCCCTTATCTGAAAGCTCTTTTCGTTGTATAGAATATCGTGAAATACGATTTGTGCTGTTCCAAGAGTTGACAGAGTATCAACTGGGGCACTGCACGAGAAGATGAAACTGCAAGTTTGTAGCTTAGGAATTGCACTGGTCCGGTGTTCTCGGGGTGATCGGGATCTGAGCGTTCCCAAGTTGTTGGTCTGCACTTTCCCCTCTTTCTGCAAGATTAAATCCCACAGCCGAAGTGAAGGGTACGAAGTAGGGAGGAGGAGAGTGTGTGTGCATGTTGGTTGGGGGAAGGGAGGCTTTTGGGGGCGAAGGTGAGAGAAATAGAGTGTGTGTGGATTGGGTAGGAAGAGGCCGGGGGAAGTGGAGGATGCTGTGGGTCTGTATGTGTGTGGGGTGGTGTGTGGTGTGTGTGTGTGTGTGTGTGTGTGTGTGGGGGGGGGGGGGGGGTGGGGGGGGTGGGGGGGGGGGGATGGAATACGTGTATGACAGGGGGGGAGGCCACAGCTTAAGCAGAAGGGGAAAAGGTAGAGAGAAGAGGTGTGCGTCTGAGAGTGCGGGAAGAGAGGGAGGGTTGGTGTGGCCACCGGCCACACGGGCTACCGTACTAGTATATATATATATATATATATACACATACATATATACACATATGTATATGCTGTTCAATGATACACAGATCGATAACATCTCAACCAGCATTGAGTAAATCTCATGCACATCACAGGTCCATATTGATGTATGCTTTCTGGTTTCCGTTGGTATCGCACGGGGGGACTTGGCATTGGGAGATAGTGAGCAGCCCATAGTTGGCTGAAAAACCATGTAACAATCCAATCCAATATGTTGACACGAGATGCACTGTGCGTTCTTGACTGAATGTGAATCAACATTAAATACTCATCCCACTAGCTATCACATTTTCCAGCTGTTTCCTGTTTCCAACTGTTTCCTGTTTCCAACTGTTTCCAGCTGGTACCACTGTTACCAACTGTTTCCACCTGTTACCAGTGTTTCCACCTGTTACCAGTTTCCACCTGTTACCACTGTTACCAACTGTTTCCACCTGTTTCCAGATGTTTCCTGTTTCCAACTGTTTCCTGTTTCCAACTGTTTCCAGCTGGTACCACTGCTACCAACTGTTTCCAACTGTTTCCACCTGTTACCAGTTGTTTCCAGATGTTTACTTTTTCCAACAGTTTCCAGCTGTTACCAGTTTCCAACAGTTTCCAGCTGTTACCAGTTTCCAATTGTTTCCAGCTGTTACCAGTTGTTTCCAACTGTTTACAACTGTTACCAGTTATTTCCAACTGTTATCAGTTGTTACCAATTGTTTCCAACTGTTACCAGTTGTTTCCAGCTGTTTCCTGTTTCCAGTTGTTTCCAACTGTTGCCAGCTGTTTCCAGCCGTTACCAGTTGTAACCAGCTGTTTCCTGTCTCCAGCTGTTACCAACTGTTTCCAGCCTATACCAGTTGTAACCAGCTGTTTCCTGTTTCCAGCTGTAACCAACTGTTTCCAGCCGTTACCAGTTGTAACCAGCTGTTTCATGTTTCCAGCTGTTACCAACTGTTTCCAGCCGTTACCAGTTGTAACCAGCTGTTTCCTGTTTCCAGCTGTTACCAACTGTTTCCAACTGTTTCCAACTGTCACATTTCCAACATTTCAAAAGAATACTCATCCCACTAGTCACCAGCCTAACTCGCATAAAGAAGACATATGTTTAACGGAGCCCCCCTTTCTGGGGGGCGTGAGCCCCCAAATTCACTCTGTTGTCCGTTTGTCCGTCCGTCCGACCGAGGACCGAGACGAAGGCTGACACGTCAGCCAACCGTCTCGTAACTAAATGGCTTTGGTCCGCTCCATTCCGTTGCCACCTGTTGTTTCGATACCCAACACTCTCCACCAATCTTCCGCATCGCTTGCGATCTTTCCTAGGACTTGACATCTCTTCATTTTATTTTCGACTGTTTATTTTCAACTGTTCCAAACCGTCACATTCCCAGCTCTTGTGATTCGATTTCTGAGGCTCCTCATCCCCCATCGCCCATTTCGGTAAAATTGAAAATTAGTACGACGTGCCACAGGCGTGAAATTGAGGGAACCCTCCCGTTTGCATGCATGTGTACATACTAGAGAATAGCTACCATGTTAGGTTTATTTGGTTTTGCAGACCCTCTGCGCCTGAGCTTGGACTACCGTGCGACAGCACGGAGGGAAGTTCTGAGGCTCCTCATCCCCCATCGCCCGTGTTGGTAATACATTTCCAAGTATGGTGTTCCCACAGCACCTTCCAACGCCTTCAATCGTAATATAACCTGCCAAGGTCTGACGTGGTCATCAGTGCCTTCCAACACTTCCAATTGTCATAGCAGCTGCCAAGGTCTGACATTGTCATAGCACCTGGGAAGGTCTGACATTAACACAGCCCCATTACCCATCAACTGTCATAGTGCCTGGAAATGTCTGACATTATCCTAGCTCCTGCCAACATTTGACATTATCACAGCACCTGCCAACGCCTTCAATTGTGATAGTGCCTGGCAATGTCTGACAATATTCTAGCACCTGCCAACGTCTGACATTATCACAGCACATGCCAATGCCTGACATTGTCATAGTGCCTGGCAATGTCTGACAATATTGTAGCACCTGCCAACGCCTTCAATTGTCATAGTTCCTGGCAATGTCTGACAATGTCACAGCAACTGCGAATGCCTGACATTGCCATAGCAGCTGCCAAGGTCTGACAAAATCCTAGCACCTACCTGCCAACGTCTGACATTATCACAGCAGCTGCCAACGTCTGACATTGCCATAGCACCAGGCAATGTCTAACAATATCCAAGCCCCTGCCAACACCTTCATTTGTCATAGCACCTGGGAAGGTCCGACATTATTACAGCACCTGGCAGTGCCTGACATTATCACAGCACCTGCCAACGCCTTCATGCGTCATAGTACCTGGTAAGGTCTGACAATAACCTAGCACCTGCCAACGCCTGACATTATCATAGTGCCTGCCAATGCCTGGCATTGTCATAGTGCCTGCCAATGCCACATAAACATAATCACTGCACCTGCCAGCGCCTGAAGCTATCATAGTACCTGCCAATGTCTGACATTGCATTAGCACCTGTCAACGTCTGACATTATCACACCAACTGGCAAGGTCTGACAGTTTCCTAGCACCTGCCAGCGTCTGACATTATCACAGCACCTGCCGATGCCTTAAACTGTCATAGAACCTGCCAATTGTCATAGCAGCTGCCAGCATCAGGGTACTACAAAGCACGCGCGGCACGCTTTTTGAGCCCCACTGCGCGTTTTGAGCAGTTTTTTCATCCCCCTGTGGGTGCAGCGCGCAGTTTTTGCGCTTTTTGCACTACAAAGCGCTGACCAATTTGACGTTTGTGCGCTTTAAGTGCTGACCAATTTGACAAAATGTAGTACCCTGGTCAGAGATGGGTGATTGTCGGGGAGTGGCAGGTCAGTTCGGCTTGGCGGTTTGGTGTACCCCCGTGGTCAGATGTCGGGACAAAAGCCAGCCAGGTGAGCTCACCAGGGCCAACCACATTCTAGGTGCCCAAAGAACTTTACCCTGGCCAGCATATCCTCTTTCGGTGAATGGATCAATGGTTGAGCTCGTTGAACCGATGAAGCTGCTGGCTTCGAATTCCTACGGGTGTGCTTTAGTGTTCGCAGTCGTTGTCAACCGCCATGGTAGCCTTGCCCAGGTAAAGTAGCAGCCCGTTCTCTACCGCCGTAAGAAGGGGCTCCCTTAATACGACGCCCAACCAAGCGTTCTCATTACTAGCAGCTTCCAACACCTCCAATGGTCATTGCAACTGGCAATGTCTGACGATATCCAAGCACCTGTCAATGCCTGACATTATCACAGCAACTGCCAATGCCTGACATTGTCATACCACCTGGTAAGGTCTGACATTGTCATAGTGCCTGGCAACGTCTTCAATTGTCATAGTGCCTGCCAATGTCTGAAATTGTCATAGCATAGCACCTGCCAACGTCTTATATTATCACAGCAAATGCTAACGCCTTGAACTGCCTTAGTACCTGCCAATACCTTGTCACAGCCTTTACTCGCCATAATACCTGGCAGGGTCTGGCACAGTCATCAGTGACTAACCCCGGTCCTGCAGGGCATTCAAATAGTGGAGTATTTGCGTTGATCATCGTGCCCACGCCACCTGCCATTACTCAGGAGGGTGACTCTGGTCCTGCAGGGCATAGAGGATTAGAGTATTTGTGTCGATCATCGTGCCCAAGGCACCTGCCATTACTCAGCAGGGTGACTCTGATCCTGCAGGGCACTAGAGGAGGGGAGTATTTGTGTTGATCATCGTGCCCAAGGCACCTGCCATTACTCAGGAAGGTGACTCTGGTCCTGCAGGGCATAGAGGATTATAGTATTTGTGTTGATCTTCGTGCCCAAGGCACCTGCCATTACTCAGGAGGGTGGCTCTGGTCCTGCAGGGCATTAGAGGAGTTGAGTATTTGTGTTTATCCCCCCCCCCCTTCCAACCTTCCTTCCCTCCCGAATTCCACCCTCATAAAAAAAAGATAACGCCTTGAGGGGCGTGGTGTTAAGGGGGCCCTCTCGTACGCCACAGCTGGGGAAAGTCACCATGGCAGACATAGTAAGTGTCGGTAGGGACTCCTTCATGCGCCGTGTGGCAATAATGCTTGTACAGGAGGCAACCCCCTCATGACCTTACTAAAGCTCACATGGCACTAGCTCCATCATAGTGCATGCTCTTCGATAGATGAATGCATGGCTAAAGGGATTCGCCCAAATTTAAATGATCACGATAGTTTGATTGAATTATATTGCCCTGCCTCACATTCGTCAACTTTTCTAATGCCAGCCATAAGTTCTGCTCTTCGATAAATTAATGAATGGGTGAAAGGATTGCCCAAATTCAAATAATCACGATACTTTGATTGATAAATATTGCCCTGCCTCACCTTCATCAACGTTTCCAATGCCAGCCGTAGGTTCTTCCCCTTCAATAGATGAATGAATGGGTAAAGGGATTCGCCACAATTCAATTAATCGTGCTTGTTTGATTGAATCCTATCCTCCCTGCCTCACCTTCATTGACTTTTCCAATGCCAGCTACAAGTTCTGCTCTTCGATAGATGAATGACTGGCTAAAGGGATTCGCCCAAATTCAAACAATCACGTTAGTTTGATTGAATTATATTGCCTAATCACTACTGTTCCGTCAATTGGCTCTATGGTTGAGCTCCTAGAAAGATCGAAGAAGTTGCTGGGTTCGTACCCCCCCGGGTGCGACTTAGTGTTTGCGGTCGCTGTCATCCGCCATGGTAGCTTTGTCCAGGTAAAGTAGCAGCCCGTTCCCTACCGCCGTAAGACAGGGCTCTCTTAATACCACGCCCCACCAGGCGTTATCATTGTTTTCTATAGCCCTGCATCGCCTTCATTGACATTTCCAATGCCAGCCATAAGTTCTGCTGTTCGATAGACGAATGAATGACTAAAGGGATTCGCCAAAATAAAAAAATCACGACTGTTTGATTGAATCCTATAGCCCTGCCCCATCTTCAATGAATTTTACAATGCCAGCCATAAGTTCTGCTGTTCGATAGACGAATGAATGACTAAAGGGATTCGCCAAAATAACAAAAATCACGATTGTTTGATTGAATCCTATTGCCCTGCCCCATCTTCAATGAATTTTCCAATGCCAGCCATAAGTTCTGCTGTTCGATAGACGAATGAATGACTAAAGGGATTCGCCCAAATAAAAAAAATCACGACTGTTTGATTGAATCCTATTGCCCTGCCCCATCTTCAATGAATTTCCAATGCCAGCCATAAGTTCTGCTCTTTGATAGATGAATAAATGGCTATAGGGACTTGCCCAAATCCAAATAATCATAGTATTTGATTGAATCCTATCCTCCCTGCCTCACCTTGATTGACTTTTACAATGCAAGCCGAAGGTTCTGCTCTCTGATAATATAAGGTCCTGATAACGCCTGGTGGGGCGTGGTGTTAAGGGAGCCCATCGTACGCCCTGGTAGGGAGCAGTCTTCTACCTCAACTGGACAAGCTACCATCGCGGCTGACAACGACCTGCAATGCCAAGAGTGACCAAAGGGGGAATCGAACCCCCGAATCTTCATCCTCAAAGTGATTTGGTCTACCACTAAACCAGACTCACTTTGCGGTGTCAAGCAGAGTACTACTTCTTGCCAAATTGTTCAGCGCTTAAAGCGCACAGACGTCAAATTGGTCAGCGCTTTTAAGTGCAAAAAGCGCAATAACTGCACGCTGCGCCCACAGGGGGTTGAAAAAACTGCGCAAAACGCGCAGAGGGGCTCAAAAAGGCAGCGCGGCACCGCGCTGCTGCGCGCGCTTAGTAGTACCCTAGTGCCAAGTAGAATTTAACATGTAATGTAATGTAATGCAATGTTATGTAATGTAATGTAATGTAATGTAATGTAATGTAATGTAATGTAATGTAATCACAGAAAGGGGCTGCTCTCCGATAGATGAATGACTGGCTTAAGGGATTTGCCCAAATTCAAAGTATCATAGTATTTGATTGAATCCTATCCTCCCTGCCTCACCTTAATTGACTTTTCCAATGCAAGCTGTAGGTTCTTCCCTTCAATAGATGAATGAATGGCTCAAGGGATTCGCCCAAATTCAAATTATCCTAGTATTTTATTGAATCATATCCTCCCTGCCTCACCTTGACTTTTCCAATGCCAGCTGTAGGTTCTGCTCTTCGATAGATGATTGAATGACTTAAGGGACTCACCCAAATTCAAAGTATCACGACAGTTTGATTGAATCCTATCCTCCCTGCCTCACCTTCATCGACTTTTACAATGCCAGCCATAGGTTCTGCTCTTCGATAGATGAATGAATGGCTAAAGGGATTCGCCCAACCTCAAATAATCACGATAGTTTGATTGAATCCTATCCTCCCTGCCTCACCTTCATCGACTTTTCCAATGCCAGCCGTAGGTTCTGCTCTTCGATAGATGAATGAATGGCTAAAGGGATTCGCCCAACCTCAAATAATCACGATAGTTTGATTGAGTCCTATCCTCCCTGCCTCACCTTCATCGACTTTTCCAATGCCAGCTGTAGGTTCTGCTCTTTGATAGATGAATGAATGGCTAAAGGGATTCGCCCAAATTCAAATTATCGTAGTATTTGATTGAATCCTATCCTCCCTGCCTCACCTTAATCGACTTTTCCAATGCAAGCCGTAGGTTCTGCTCTTCAATAGATGAATGGATTGCTTGCCTCACATGCTCATCCTCCTCCTCCAAGCGCAGCTGGCTGGATTTGCTTTCAGCCTAGGGCAAGTGGAGGAGGGCATAGAGTGAGTGGTTGGTTGTAGAGGTACTGGATCATTGGATGTTTCTGGAGAACAGAGAATGGCCACCAACCCTACTTCTGTGTGAAGGAGGGCATAGAGTGAGTGGTTGGTTGTAGAGGTATTGGATCATTGGATGTTTCTGGAGAACAGAGAATGGCCACCAACCCTAGTCCTGTGTGGAGGAGGGCATAGAGTGAGTGGTTGGTTGTAGAGGTATTGGATCATTGGATGTTTCTGGAGAATGAATGGATTGCTTCACACGTTTATCCGCCTCCTCCAAGCAGAGCTGGTTGGATTTGCTTTCAGCCTAGGGCAAGTGGAGGAGGGCATAGAGTGAGTGGTTGGTTGTAGAGGTATTGGATCATTGGATGTTTCTGGAGAATGAATGGATTGCTTCACACGTTTATCCGCCTCCTCCAAGCAGAGCTGGTTGGATTTGCTTTCAGCCTAGGGCAAGTGGAGGAGGGCATAGAGTGAGTGGTTGGTTGTAGAGGTATTGGATCATTGGATGTTTCTGGAGAATGAATGGATTGCTTCACACGTTTATCCGCCTCCTCCAAGCAGAGCTGGTTGGATTTGCTTTCAGCCTAGGGCAAGTGGAGGAGGGCATAGAGTGAGTGGTTGGTTGTAGAGGTATTGGATCATTGGATGTTTCTGGAGAATGAATGGATTGCTTCACACGTTTATCCGCCTCCTCCAAGCAGAGCTGGTTGGATTTGCTTTCAGCCTAGGGCAAGTGGAGGAGGGCATAGAGTGAGTGGTTGGTTGTTGAGGTATTGGATCATTGGATGTTTCTGGAGAATGAATGGATTGCTTCACACGTTTATCCGCCTCCTCCAAGCAGAGCTGGTTGGATTTGCTTTCAGCCTAGGGCAAGTGGAGGAGGGCATAGAGTGAGTGGTTGGTTGTAGAGGTATTGGATCATTGGATGTTTCTGGAGAATGAATGGATTGCTTCACACGTTTATCCGCCTCCTCCAAGCAGAGCTGGTTGGATTTGCTTTCAGCCTAGGGCAAGTGGAGGAGGGCATATAGTGAGTTGTTGGTTGTAGAGGTATTGGATCATTGGATGTTTCTGGAGAACAGAGAATGGGCACCAACCCTATTACTGTGTAAAGGAGGGGATAAAGTGAGTGGTTGGTTGTAGGAGGTATTGGATCCAATTCTAAACTCCTCCTACTCCTCCCTGGCTGGAGTTATTTTCAGCCTAGGGCAAGTGGAGGAGGGCATAGAGTGAGTGGTTGGCAGTAGGAGGTAGTTGATCATCGGATGCTTGTGAAGATCGGAGAATGGCCACCAACGCTAGTACTGTGTAAAGGAGGGGATAAAGTGAGTGGTTGGTTGTAGGAGGTAGTTGAGCATTGGATGTTTCTTGAGAACATAGAATGGCCACCAACCCTAGGACTGCGTGGAGGAGGGGATAGAGTGAGTGGTTGGTTGTACGAGGTATTGGATCCAAATACAAACTCCTCCTCCTCCTCCTTGGCTGGAGTTATTTTCAGCCCAGGGAAAGTGGAGGAGGGCATAGAGTGAATGGTGCTACGTTACTGTCCAGCCTCCCACCCCCCAAGTGGAACCCTAAACCCTTCTCCCCCAATAGCACTGCACCTCAGACCAGCCCCTCCAGACCATCCCAGCCCCTCCCAACCCAACCCAGCCCAGCCCCTCCAGACCATCCCAGCCCCTCCCAACCCAGTCCCTCCCAGCCCCTCCCAACCCAACCCATCCCAGCCCCTCCAGACCATCCCAGCCCCTCCAGACCATCCCAGCCCCTCCCAACCCAGCCCCTCCCAACCCAGCCCCTCCCAGCCCCTCCCAACCCAACCCAGCCCCTCCCAACCCAACCCAGCCCCAGCCCCTGCCAACCCAACACAGCCCAGCCCTTCCAGATCATCCCTCATACCTGTCCTACGTTACATTCCACCTTTGCACCCCCAAAGTGAAACCCTAAACCACCCAATAGCACCACACCTCAACCCAGCCCCTCCCAATCCAGTCCCTGCCAACCTAACCCAGCCCAGCCCCTCCAGATCATCCCTGATACCTGTCCTACGTTACATTCCACCCTCCCACCCCCCAAGTGGAACCCTACCCCCCCCCAGTAGCACCACACCTTAGACCAGCCCCGCCAGACCATCCCAGCCCTTCCCAACCCAACCCAGCCCCTCCCAACCCAACCCAGCCCAGCCCCTCCCAACCCAACCCAGTCCCTTTCAACCCAGACCAGCCCCTCTAGATGATCCCTCATACCTGTCCTAAGTTACATTCCACCCTCCCACTCCCCAAGTGGAACCCTAACCCTCCCAATAACACCGCACCTCAGACCAGCCCCTCCATACCAACCCCAGCCCCCTCCCAACCCAACCCAGTCCCCTCTCAACCCAGCCCCTGCCAACCCAACCCAGCCCCTCCCAACCCAGCCCCTGCCAACCCAACCCAGCCCCTCCCAACCCAGCCCCTGCCAACCCAACCCAGCCCCTCCCAACCCAGCCCCTGCCAACCCAACCCAGCCCCTCCCAACCCAGCCCCTGCCAACCCAACCCAGCCCCTCCCAACCCAGCCCCTGCCAACCCAACCCAGCCCCTCCCAACCCAGCCCCTGCCAACCCAACCCAGTCCCTCCCAACCCAGCCCCTGCCAACCCAACCCAGTCCCTCCCAACCCAGACCCTGCCAGCCCAACCCAGTCCCTCCCAACCCAGCCCCTGCCAACCCAACCCAGCCCCTGCCAACCCAACCCAGTCCCTCCCAACCCAGCCCCTGCCAACCCAACCCAGCCCATGCCAACCCAACCCAGCCCCTGCCAACCCAATCCAGTCCCTCCCAACCCAGCCCCTGCCAACCCAACCCAGCCCCTCCCAACCCAGCCCCTGCCAACCCAACCCAGTCCCTCCCAACCCAGCCCCCCAGACCAACCCAGTCCCTTCTAACCCAGACCAGACTTCCAAAAACTCCAAACCAACCCAACCCAGACCCTCCAGACCCTCAAACCCAACCTAGCCCCTGCCACACCAACCCAGTCCCTCCCAACCCAGCCCAGTCCCTCAAACCAGCCCAGTCCCTCCTAACCCAGCCCAGCCCCTCCAAACCCAACCCAGCCCCTGCCAACCCGCCCAGTCCCTCCCAACCCAGCCCAGTCCCTCCTAACCCAGCCCAGTCCCTCCTAACCCAGCCCAGCCCCTCCGAACCAACCCAGCCCCTGCCAACCCAGCCCCTCCAGATCAACCCTCATACTTGTCCTATTGGTACATTTCACCCTCCCACCCCCCAAGTGGAACCCTACCCCCCCAATAGCAACACACCTAACACCAAGCCCCTCCAGACCATCCCAGCCCTCCCAACCCGGTCCCCTCCAACCCTCCCCTCCAACCCACCCCTCCCAACCCAGCCCCTCCCAACCCACCCTCCCATCCCAGCCCCTCCCAACCCAGCCCCTCCCAACCCAGCCCCTCCCAACCCAGCCCCTCCCAACCCAGCCCCTCCCAACCCAGCCCCTCCCAACCCAGCCCCTCCCAACCCAACCCCTCCCAACCCAGCCCCTCCCAACCCAGCCCCTCCCAAACCAACCCCTCCCAACCCAGCCCCTCCCAACCCAGCCCCTCACAACCCAGCCCCTCACAACCCAGACCAGCCCCTCCAGACCAACACTCATACCTGCCCTGTCGGAACTACTTGATTGCTTCTTGGAGAGCTAAGGAAAGCAGCCCCCCTAGCGTTCTGTTGACCTGCGCCCCCCCCTGGGACCCCATTTGGTACGGGCTTCAGATCAGCACCAGATCTGAGATCTTGCGCAGCATCTGACTTCTTGCGGCGGAGGTACAGGAACATCCACAGACCGCCCAACAACAGGACGCCAACACCAACTGCAAAACGAGGCAGATTAAATTAGATGAGATGAGATAATATGGTAATACAGGAACATCCACAAACATCCCAACAGCAGGATGCCAACAGCAACTGCAAAACGGGGCAGATGATATTAGATGATATGAGATAACATGGTTATACACGAACATTCACATACATCCCAGCAACAGGATGTTTGTGGATGTTCGTGTGCTAGCAACTTCTTGCGGCAGTAATACAGAAACATCAACAAAACCTCCCAATAACAGGATGCCAACACCAACTGCAAAACGGGCAGATTATATTAAATGAAATGAGATACAAGTTCGATGCAGCGTCGCCTGCGACGCTAAAAATTGGCGGAGAGTGATCGCGAGGGAGCGACAGGTGGCAACGGAAGCGAGTTAGTTACGAGACCGTTGGCTGACGTGTCGGGCTTCATCACGGTCAGACGGATGGATGGATGGATGGTTGGTTGGACGGACAAATAGGTAACCCTGGGGGCTCCCGCCCCCCAGAAGGGGGGGCTCCGCCAAACATGGTAATACAGGAACATCTACAAACCTCCCAACAATAGGATGCCACCAGCAACTGCAAAACGGGGCAGATTATATTAGATGTGATGAGATAACATGGTTATACAGGAACTTTCACATACATCCCAGCAACAGGATGTTTGTGGATGTTCCTGTACTACCAACATCTTGCTGCGGTAATACAGGGACATCTACAAAAATCCCAACAGCAGGATGCCAACACCAACTGCAAAATGGGGCAGATTATATTAGATGAGATGAGATAAACTTACATTATATTGGATTGGATAATACTAAATTGGATTGGACACACTTCTGAAGTGCCTTCATGGTTTTAGCGGCGTCAAAGCACTACAATGAGCAATACAGTGCAAAAGCAGTGCAGCTACAGGGTACGACCAACTAAGGAATCAGCATGAGGACATAGCGATGTCAAAGCACTACAATGAGCAGTACAGTGCAAAATCAGTGCAGCTTTAGGGTACGACCAACCAAACAATCAGCATGAGGACATAGCGATGTCAAAGCACTACAACGAGCAATACAGTGCAAAAGCAGTGCAGCTACAGGGTACGACCAAGTAAGGAATCAGCATGAGGACACAGCGATGTCAAAGCACTACAACGAGCAATACAGTGCAAAATCAGTGCAGCTTTAGGGTACGACCAACCAAACAATCAGCATGAGGACATAGCGATGTCAAAGCACTACAATGAGCAGTACAGTGCAAAATCAGTGCAGCTTTAGGGTACGACCAACCAAACAATCAGCATGAGGACATAGCGATGTCAAAGCACTACAATGAGCAGTACAGTGCAAAATCAGTGCAGATACAGGGCACGGCCAACCAAGCTATCAGCATGAGGAGATTCATTTAGATGAACAAACAACAGGAAGACAGGAAAAGGGAACAGAAACAGACAGGATGCAAATATAAATGCATAGGCCTATGCAAAGATGCAACCCAACCCAATGAGGACATACATACATACATACATATATACATACATACATACATACATACATACATACATACATACCTGATACTACGATGATGATGATCAGATTTCTGGTGCTGTTGTTGCTGCTCTTCCCCACAGATCCACTGGGATCAGTATCGACCCAGAAAGTATAGGCCTCTGAAGGCTCTCCAACATTCCCAGACAGGTCCACTCCTCGCGCCTGTGCAGGTATCGTTTGGGGTTCAGTTCATGGTGGGGTGGGCTGGGGTGAGTGGATTGGGAGTATCGGACGGAGGGGGGTGCCAGGGGCATAAAGACAGCGGCAGCAGTTCACGTCAGCCTCACCGGCAACGGGGATGGTATCGAAACTGCATGGCCAGGTGGGGGGTGGGAGGGTGGTATGTGGGTGAGTGGGCGTCGGGTGGGGTGGGGTCGGGTGAGTGGATTGGGAGTATCGGACGGAGGGGGGTGCAGAGATTGTTTGGTTGGCCGTACCGAAGCAAACCTGTTAGAACAAAGCTGGATTAGTGCCAATGGTTGGGGGATTAGCTTTGCAGTTTTGGGGGGGTTCAGTTCATCATTGCTTTTCATTTTTAGCCCTTCCTATCAAGGTTGGGCAAGTCCCTGTAGCCTATTTGGCCTACCCCTGGACTGTAACATACATGGGGTGGACCACAAGCCTCTCAAAATATGTGCAGTTGCGTGGGGCTGTTGGGGTGGCCAAACCTCGGACCTCTTCAGGTATTGTTTGGGGTTTGGGGATTCTTGCCTCATGCTAGCTTCACTGATTTTGACGAATCATAAAATTAAATGATCACTGTAGGACGAAGTCAGGGCCCCCGTCCACTCCTCAGACCTGTACAGGCATTGTATGGGTTTCAGTTCAATTCATTATGGGGTGGGGTTGGGTGGGGTGAGTGGATTAGGAGTGTCTGACAGAAGGGGGTGCCAGGGGCAAACAGCCAAGGACAGTAGAAATCGCCAGCATCACCGGATGATCCATGATCACAGTAGCACTAAGTCAGGGCCACTGTCAGTAAAACAATTGTTTGAGGTTCAGTTCATCAATATTTGCTCTTTTTAGCCCTTCCTATCATGGTTGGGCACTTCCCTTTAGCCTATTTGGCCTACCCCTGGACTGTAACATACATGCAGGGGAGGCAATAGAAGTTGGTTTAGATGGTTGGATTGGTTGGCATGGACTGTAAATTGTACCACTAGAACTACCAATATAACTATAATTAGAATTGTACCACTAGAAATACCAATAGAAATACCAATAGAACTAGAATTGTACCACTAGAACTACCAATATCGTTGTTGCTTCCTCCTTCTCCTCCTCCTCCATGGTGATGGGGCTGGTTCCATTGGTCCACTCCTCCAGCCACCACCACCACCAACTCCCCCCCCCCCCCCCCCCTCCCCCCCTCTCACTGCCCCCCCCCCCCTCTCACCTGAAAATAGTACATTCCCGTTACAAGGTTCTCCATGGTGATGGGGCTGGTCCCATTGGGTCCAATTTCCCAGCCACCGCCCCCCCCCCCCCTCCCCCCTCTCATTGCCCCCCCCCCTCTCACCTGAAAAGAGTACATTCTAGTTACAAGGTTCTCCATGGTGATGGGGCTGGTCCCATTGGGGTCCACTTCCCCAGCCACCGCCCCCCCCCCCCCTCTCATTGCCCCCCACCATCTCAACTGAAAAGAGTACTTCCCGATACAAGCTTCTCCTTGGTGATGGGGCTGGTCCCATTGGTCCACTTCCCCAGCCCTTTCTCCCCCCCACACACACCCCCTTCTCATTGCCCCCACCATTCTTACCTGAAAGGAGTACATGCCCGTTACAAGCTCTCAATGGTGATGGGGCTGGTCCCATTGGTCTACTCCCCACCCACCACAAACCACCAACTCCCCCCCCCCTTCTCATTGCCCCCACCATTCTTACCTGAAAGGAGTACATTCCCGTTACAAGCTTCTCAATGGTGATGGGGCTGGTCCCATTGGTCCACTTCCCCAGCCCCTCCCCCCCCCCCGCCCTTTCATTGCCCCAACACTCCCACCTGAAAGAGTACATTCCGTTTACAAACTTCTCCAATGGGTGATGGGGCTGGTCCATTGGTCCACTCCCCCAGCACAACAAACACCAATCCCCCCCCCCCACCACCCCCCCCCCCCCCCCACCCCCCCCCCCTCCACCCCTTTCATTTGCCCCACACATTCTCACCTGAAAGGAGTACATCCCCTCCTCCCAACCAAAACACCCCACCACTCCACATACAACACACACACTGACCCCACCATTCTCACCTAAATTAAAAGGAGTAATTCCGTTACAAGTCTCCATGGGTGTGGGGCTGGCTCAATGGTCCACCCCCCACGGTCAAAGCCAACCCCCAACAACCAACAAACAACCCAACTTCAACCCTGTCCGGCCCAACACCACAACGTCCCAGCTCCTCCCATGCCCCCTCCCCATACCCACAGACCCACACATTCTCACCTGAAGGAGGTAGTCCCGGGCCAGGGTTCTCCACACCAACCCCACCCCCCCACCACCCCACCACACCCCACCACACCCCCACCCCCACCACCACCACCACACACATACACACACAACGACACACCATATCACTGAAGGAGAACCATTCTGTTTCCAAGGTCTCCACTGGTGATGGGGATGGTTCCAATGGTCACTCCCACAGTCACGCCACCCATACACATAACAACACCCCAAATAACCCCGTCCCGGTCCCCCAACCCCACAACCGTCCCAGCCCCTCCAATGCCCCCTCCCCGACACCACAGCCCCCCACCATTCTCACTGAAAGGAGTAGTCACGTGCCAGGGGTCTCCACCACCAATCCCCCCACCCCCACAACCACCACACCACAACCACCACCACCAACCACACCACCACCACCACACACATACCACACACTGTGACCCACATTCTCACTGAAGGAGTAGTCCGTGCCAGGGTTATCCACCACCAATCCCCCCCCACCCACCCCACCCCCCACCACCCACCCCCACCCCACCAAAAATACACACACACTGCCCCACCATTCCACAGAAAGGAGTAGTCCCGGGCAAGGGTCTCCACAACCAATCCCCCCCCCACACCCCACCCCACCACCAAAACACACACATACACCACACGACCACACCATTATCAACCTGAAAGGAGTAACAGTTAATTCCGGTGACAAGGTCTCCACCACCAATCCCCCCCCCCACCACACACCACCAATTCTACACCTGGAAAGGAGTACAATTCCGGTGGACAAGGTTCCCACCCACCCAATCCCCACCCCACCACCACCACACCACATTCTCAATGAAAGGAGACATTCGGGTGACAAGGTTCTCCACCACCAATCCCCCCCCCCCAACAACCACCACCACCACCATTCTCACCTGAAAGGAGTACATTCCGGTGACAAGGTTCTCCATTGTAACCGGGCTGGTACCATTGGTCCACTCCCCCAGCACGATCACCTGTCCACCCTGGAGCTGCGGTGCTCCCGAGATGAGCTGGCGACGCTGTTGATCGTGTTGCATGTTGTCATTTTGAGGGAGCAGCGAAGAGAGCAGGCCACGCCGTCTGGGCGCTGTGGAGCATATTGATTAGGGTTTAGGGTTGGAGTTTGATTTTTGTTTTTTAAGAAAGAAGGCAGGCCATGGTCAGCTAGCGACGCTGTTGATCGTGTTGCACGTTGTCTTTTCGAGGGAGCAGCGAAGAGAGCAGGCCACGACGTCTAGGCGCTGTGGAGCATATAGTTCAGGGTTTACAGTTTAGGGTTTAGGGTTTAGGGATGCAGTTTTTTTAATAAAGCAGGCCAGGAAGCAGGCCACGCATTTATAAAGCAGGCCATGCCGACTGGACGTGGCGGAGCATATTGATTATGGTTTAAGGTGTAGGGTTTTTGTGGATCACAATGGTTGTGTTGTCTGCTGGGTTGGTTAGGTTTCTGTGGATCACAATGGTGTATTTGTCTGCTGGGTTGGGTTGCGTGGATCACAATGGTGTATTTGTCTGCTGGGTTGGGTTGCGTGGATCACAATGGTGTATTTGTGCTGCTGGGTGGGTTGCGTGTATCACAATGGTGTTTGTTGTCCTGCTTGGTGGTTTGGGTTTCGTTGATCCAGATGGTGTATTTGTCGGCCTGGGTTTGTGCGTGGATCACATGGTGTTATTTGTCTTCTGGGTTGGGTTGGCGTGGATCACAATGGTGTATTTGTCTGCTGGTTTGGTTTGCGTTGATCCAATGGGTATTTGTCTGCTTTGGGTTGGTTTGCGTGGATCACAATTTTGTAATGGTCTGCTGGGATGGGGTTGCGTGAGTCACAATGGTGTAATTTGTCTGCTGGTTGGGTTGGCGTGGAGCACCATGGTTATTTGTCCTGCTGGTTGGTGGCGTGGATCACAATGGTGTATTTGTCTGCTGGGTTGGGTTGCGTGGATCACAATGGTGTATTTGTCTGCTGGGTTTGGGTTGCGTGTGGATCACAATGGTGTAATGGTCTGCTCTGGGTTGGGTTTCGTGGATCACATGGGTATTTGTCTGTCTGGTTTTGGTGCGTGATCACAATGGCGTATTTGTCTGCTGGGTTGGGTTGCGTGGATCACATGGTTTTTGTCTGCTGGGTTGGGTTGCGTGGATCACAAGGGTGTCTATGTTTGTTCTGCTGGGTTTGGTTGCGTGGAATCACTTGGGTTGGTGTCGGCTGGGCTTGGTTTGCCGTGGAATCACAATGTGTATTTTGTCTGCTGGGATTGGGTTGCCGTTGATCACAATGGTGTCATTTTGGTCTGCTGGTTGGTTGCTTGGTATCACACTGGTGTATTTGTCTGCTGGGTTTTGGTTGCTGGATCACAATGGTGTTTTGTCTGCCTGGGTGGGTTGCGTGGATCAACGAATGAGTGTATTTTGTCTGCTTGGTTTGGTGCGTGGATCACAATGGTGTATTTGTCCTCTGGGTTTGGGTTGGCCGTGTATCACATGGTGAATTTGTCTGCTGGTTTGGTGCGTGGATCAACAAATGGTGTATTTGTCCTGCTTCTGGTGGGTTGCGTGGTCATCACATGGTGTATTTGTCTTCTGGTTGGTTTGCGTGGAACGCAATGGTGTATTTTGGGTCTGCTGGGTTGTTTGGGTTCGTGAATCACAATGGCGTAGTGATGTATGCTGTTGGGTTTCGTGGATCACCAATGCGTATTTTGTCTGCTGGGTTGGGTTTGCGTGGATCACAATGGTGTAGTTGTCTGCTGGGTTGGGGTTGCGTGGATCACAATGGTGGTAATTTGTCCCTTGCTGGTTGGGGTTGCGTGATCACAATGTGTATTTGTCTGCTGGGTTGGGTTGCGTGGATCACCATGTGTATTTTGTCTGCTGGGTTGGGTTGCTTGGATCAACAATGGTGTATTTGTCCTGCTGGTTGGGTTGCGTGACACACTGGTGTATTTGTTCCTGCTGGGTTTGGGGTTGGCGTGGATCACAATGGTTGTAATTTGTCTGCTTGGTTGGTTGCGTGGATCACAAGGCGTATTGTCTGCTGGGTTGGGTTGCGTGGATCACAATGCGTATTTTCTGCTGGTTTGGGTTGCGTGGAATCACAATGGTGTATTTGTCTGCTGGGTTTGGGTTGCGTGATCACATGGTGTATTTGTCTGCTGGGTTGGGGGTTGCGTGATCACATTGGTGTTATTGTCCTGCTGGGTTTGGGTTGCGTGGATCACAATGGTGTAGTTGTCCCTGCTGGGTTTGGTGTTTCGTGGATCACAAATGGTGTATTAGGTCTGCTGGTTGGGTGTTGGTGGGATCACATGGTGTATTTTGGCTGCTGGATTTGGGGTTTGCGTGGATCACGATGTTGCTTTGTCTGCTGGGTTTTGGGTTGCGTCGATCACAATGTGTATTTGTCTGCTGGGTTTGGTTGCGTGGATCAACAATAGGTTGTATGTTTTGTCTGCTGGGGTTTGGGTTGCGGTGATCACATGGTGTATTTGGGTCTGCTGGGTGGGTTGCGTGGATCAAATGGTGGTATTTTGGTCTGCTGGTTTGGGGTGCGTGATCACAATGGTGTATTTGTCTGCTGTGGTTTTTGGTTGCGTGGATCACAATGGTGTATTTGGTCTGGCTGGGTTTGGTTGCGTGGATCACAATGGCGTATGTTGGTCCCTGCTGGTTGGGGTTTGCCGTGATCAACAATGGCTTATTTGTCTGCTTGGGGTTGGGTTGCGTGGATCACAGTGGTATTTGTTTGCCTGGGTTTTGGTTGCGTGTATCACAATGGTGTAATTGTCCTGCTGGGTTGGGTTCCGTGGATCACAATGGTGTATTTGTCTGCTGGGGTTGGGTTGCGTGATCACAATGGTGTATTTGTCTGCTGGTTTGGGTTTGCCTTGTGTCACAATGGTGTATTTGTCTTTGCTTGTTGGGTTGGCGTGGATCACAATGGGTGTATTGTCTGCTGGTCTTGGTTTGCGTGATCACAATGTGTATTTGGTCTGCTGTGTTTGGGGTTGCGTGGTCACAATGGCCGGATTTTGTCCTGCTGGGGGTTTGGTTCGTGGTTCACAATGGCGTATTTGTCTGCTTGGGTTGGGTTTGCTTGGATCAACAATGGGTGTATTTGTCCTGCGGTTTTGTGGTTGCGTGATCACAATGGTGTGTTGTCTGCTGGTGGGGTTGCGTGGATTCAACAATGGTGGTATTTGTCTGCTGGGTTTGGTGTTTTGCGTTGGATCACAATGGTGTATTTTGGGTTCTTGCTTGGGTTTGGGTTGCGTGGATCACAATGGGTATTTTGCTGCTGGGTTGGTTGCGTGAGCAAATGGGTGTTGTTGTCTGCTGGGTTTGGGTTGGCGGGCTCACATTGGTATTTGTCTGCTGGGTTTTGGGTTGCGTGGCTCACAATGGGTGCTATTTGGTCGGCTGGGTGGGTTGCGTGGATCAAATGGCCGTATTGGTGGCTGGTTGGGTTTGGCGTGGATCCAATGGCGTATTTGTCTGCTGGTTGGGTTTGCATGGATCACAATTGCGTATTTGTCTCTGGGTTGGGTTAGTGGATCACAATGGTGTATTTGTCTGCTGCCCTGGTTGGGTTGCGTGGATCACCAAATGGTGTATTTGTCCTTTGCTGGGTTTGGTTTGCGTGGATCACATGTGTTATGTCTGCTGGTGTTTTGGGTTTTGCGGTGGATCACAATGGTGTCTTTGTCTGCTGGGTTTGGGGTTGCCGGGGATCACGATTGTTGTATTTGTCGTCTGGGTTGGGGGGTTTCGTGTGATCACAATGGTGGTAGTGTCTCTGGGTGGGTTTGCGTGGATCACAATGGTGATTTGTCTCTGGGTTGGGTTGCGTGGAACCACAATGGTGTTTTGGTCTGCTGGGTCTGGGGTTTCGGGGATCACGATGGTGTATTTGTCTGCTTGGGTTGGGTTGCCGTGAGTCCAACAAGAATGTAGTTGTCTGCTGGGGGTTGGGTTGCGTGGATCACAATGAGGTAGTTGTCTGCTGTGTTGGGTTTGCCGTGGACCACAAAGGTGTAATTTGTCTGCTGGGGGTTGGGTTGCGTGGATCACAATGGTGTTATTTGTCTGCTGGTTGGGTGCGTGATCACAATGGTGTATTTGTCCTGCTGGGTTTGGTAGCGTGGATCACAATGTCGTTTTGGCTGCTGGGTTGGGTTGCGTGGACACAATGCGTATTTGTCCTGCTTGGTTGGGGTGCCGTGATCACATGGTGTTATGTCTGCTTGGGTTGGGTTGCGGTGGATCCAATTGTGTAATTTGGTCTGTTGGTTTGGGTTTGCGTGGATCACAATGGCGTATTTGTCTGGCTGGGTTTGGTGTGCGTGGCATCACAATGGCGTATTTGTTTTGGGTCGCTGGGTGTTGGGGTGGCGTGGATCAGCCCATGGTGTTATTTTTCTGCTGGGTTGGTTTGGCGGTGGATCCCACAATGTGTATTTTGTCTGCTGGGTTGGGTTGCGTGTATCACAAGGTGTATTGTTCCCTGCTGGGTTGGGTTCGTGATCACAATGGTGTATTTGTCTGCTGGGTTGGGTTGCGTGGATCACAATGGTGTATTTGTCTGCTGGGTTGGGTTGCGTGGATCACAATGGTGTATTTGTCTGCTGGGTTGGGTTGCGTGGATCACAATGGTGTATTTGTCTGCTGGGTTGGGTTGCGTGGATCACAATGGTGTATTTGTCTGCTGGGTTGGGTTGCGTGGATCACAATGGTGTATTTGTCTGCTGGGTTGGGTTGCGTGGATCACAATGGTGTATTTGTCTGCTGGGTTGGGTTGCGTGGATCACAATGGTGTATTTGTCTGCCTGGGTTTGGGTTTTCGTGGATCACAAATGTGTATTTGTCTGCCTGGTTTGGGTTGCGTGGATCACAATGATTGTCATAGTCCCTGCTGGGTGGGTTTGTTTATCACAATGGGGTGTAAGTTTGTCTTCTGGGATTGGTTCGGTGGATCACAATGGTGTAATTTGTCTGCTGGGTTGGTTGCGTGGATCAAATGGGTGTTTTTGTCTGCTGGTTTGGGTTGCGTTATCACAATGGTGTATTCCTGTCCCTGCTGGGGTTGGGTTGCGTGGATCTCAATGGTGTATTTGGTTCCTGCTGGGTTGGGTTGCGTGATCATCAATGGTTGTAATTTGTCTGCTGGGGTTGGGTTGCGTGGATCACAATGGCTGTTTTTTCTGCTGGTTGGGTTTGCGTTGATCCAATGGTGTATTTGTCTGCAGGGATTGGTTGCTTGGATACCAATAGTGTATTTGTCTGCTGGGTTGGGTTGCGTGGATACCAATAGTTGCTTTGTACTGCTTGCATGGTGTTAGTGGGATAACGAGTATAGAGTATCTGCTGTTCGATAGTGCCGGGTGGTCCACAATCTGTTGTTTTCTCACGCGGGGATGGGTTTTTACAACAATGGATCCGGATTCTATTTTGTTGTGTCTTGCTGGGATTTGTTTCTTGGATCACAATGCGGGGTTGTTGTCTTACCCCGGTTTTTACAATGGATCACATTCGTTTGGTTGTCTGCTGGGTTGGTTTATGTGGACCACTATGGTTTTGTTGTCTGCTGTGCTGTTTTCTGCGGATCACAATGGTTTTCTTGCCTGCCGTGCTGGGTTGGTTTTATTTGACTCATGGTTTTTTTGTCGCTGTGCTTTTCCCTGCCTTCTGCGATCACAATGGTTTTCTTGCCTGCCGTGCTGGGTTGGTTTATGTCGACTACAGTGGTTTTGTTGTCTGCTGTGCGTTTTTCTTTTCTTTCTTGCGGAATCACCAGTTTTGTCTTCTACTTGCCTGCCCTTGCTGGGTGTTTATGGTTCACACAGTGGTTTTGTTGTCTTCTGTGCTGTTTTCTGCGGATCACAATGGTTTTCTTGCCTGCCGGGTTCTTTTGATTGCTTGCTCACCTAGCAGCTGACTGCGTTCCAGCTTGAAATGAGTGTATGCAGTCCCAGATGATGCTCGTTTGGGGAGGTCTGTGGATCCAAAATCAAGGGTGACCTGTACGTGGAGGGTTGGTGGACTGGTTAGTGTGTACCCAGTGGTGGAGTGGTTAAAATGTGTGGTTATAGTGTGCCCAGTGGTGGAATGGTTAAAATGTGTGGTTAGAGTGTACCCAGTGGTGGAGTGGTTAGAGTGTGTGGACGGAGTGTGTGGGTACAGCTGACTGCGCTCCAGCTTAAAATGAGTGTATGCTGTTCCAGATGATGCTCGTTTGGGAAGGTCTGTGGATCCAAAATCAAGGGTGACCTGTACGTGGAGGGTTGGTGGAGTGGTTAGTGTGTACCCAGTGGTGGAGTGGTTAAAATGCGTGGTTAGAGTGTAGACACACTGCTGCACCTGACACAATTCGTCACAATGGCGTAATAATACGCAAATCATGAGCACCTACCGTACATTAAAATGCAGTGCCAGGCTCTTGAGTGGGTGTACCACATGAGACATCGGCAATTCAACACTGACACACTGATGCACCTGACTGCAATTATACACCCTTGCCTACGAGTCGCCCTGTCTATTTTATGTCAATGGCCTAATAATATGCAAAGCATAAGCACCCACGAACTGCTGGACCTGACACAGTTTGCAAGTTTGTAAGCACCCACTGTTGATCCAAATGCAGTGCCAGGCTCTTGGAGTGGGTTCGCCACACAAGACATCGGCGCTCCAACACTGACGCACTGCTGCACCTGACAACAATTCTACACACGTGGCCACGAGACACCCTGTCTATTTTATGACAATGGCCTAATAATACGCGAATTATAAGCACACACACACTGCAGCACCTGACACAGTTTGCAAGTTTATAAACACCCACAGCACAGTTTGGGAGAACCCATTGTAGAGCCAAATGCAGTGCCAGGATTGGGTTTGCCACACAAGACACCGATGAGCCAACACTGACACACTACTGCACCTGACACAGTTTGCGACAATGGCGTAATAATACGCGAGTCATAAGCACCCACCGTAGAGCCGAATGCAGTGCCAGGCTCTTGAAGTGGGTTTGCCACACGAGACATCGGCGGTCCTACACTGACACACTTTTGCACCTGGCAACAATTTTACACACGGCCACGAGACACCCTGTATATTGTATCACAATGGCCTAATAATACGCGAATTATAAGCACCCACACACCGCTGCACCTGACACAGTTTGCAAGTTTATAAACACCCACAGCACAGTTTGCAAGTTTATAAACACCCACAGCACAGTTTGTAAGCGCCCATCGTAGATCCAAATGCAGAGCCAGGCTCTTGGGGTGGGTTTGCCACTCGGGACATTGGCGATCCTACACTGACACACTACTCCACCTGGCAACAATTCTACACACTTGTCTACAAGTCACCCTGTCTTTTATGACAATGACCTAATAATACACGAATCATAAGCGCACAGACACTGCAGCACCTGACACAGTTTACAAGTTTGTAAACACCCACAGCACAGTTCGTAAGCACCCACCGTAGATCCAAATGCAGAGCCAAGCTCGTGGAGTAGGTTTGCCACACGAGACATTGGCGATCCAACACTGACACACTGCTGCACCTGACACAGTTTGCGACAATGGCCTAATAATACGCTAATCATTAGCACCCACCGTAGATCCAAATGCAGTGCCAGGCTCTTGGGGTGGGTTTGCCACACGAGACACTGGCGCTGTGTTGTCAACCACAATAGAGTAGGATTTGAGGAGGACAAGACCTGCGAAGTCCTCGACTGTGACAACAAGAGTGTGGTTGCCCTCCTGCATGTGGCGATACGTGTGTTTGAGGTGCATGCATGTATATATGTATGCTACAGTCCAGGGGTTTGTGACCCTGTTTGTGTCTGATTATGTTGGTCAGAAACACGAAACAGCGGTGCTTAATTGTTCATACAACAGAGTACAGTAGAGTACAGTAGAGTACA
This sequence comes from Chlamydomonas sp. ICE-L, assembly GCA_013435795.1. Taxonomy (NCBI): domain Eukaryota; kingdom Viridiplantae; phylum Chlorophyta; class Chlorophyceae; order Chlamydomonadales; family Chlamydomonadaceae; genus Chlamydomonas; species Chlamydomonas sp. ICE-L. The sequence continues at coordinate 34,428,562 of JACBWV010000626.1, forward strand.
ATTAAGTTCAATAGGGTACAATGGATACCAATGGAGTACAGTGGAGTACAATGGAGTAAGACTTGAGGAGGACATGACCTGCGAAGTCCTCAACTGTGACAACCAGAGTGTGGTTGCCCTCCTGCATGTGGTGGTACGCGTGTTTGAGGTGCATGTATGTTTTACAGTCCAGGGGGTTGCGGTTGTGTCTATTGAGGTTAGTTTACCACACAAGGCAGCGGTACTGTGGTGTCCACCACAATGGAGTACAATGGAGTACATTAGAGTACAGTGGAGTACAATGGAGTACAGTGGAGAACAGTGGAGTACAATGGAGTAAGACTTGAGGAGGACAAGACGGTCAAGACCTGCATAGTCCTCGACTGTAACAACCAGAGTGTAGTTGCCCTCCTGCATGTGGTGACATGATTATTTGAGGTGCATGCATGTTTAAATGTATGCTACAGTCCAGGGGGTTGTGTCCTTGCTTGTGTCGGTTTCGGATGGTTAAAAACACGAAGCAGCGGTGCTTAATTGTTCATACGATGGAGTACAGAAGGGTACAATGGAGGACAGTAGAGTACAGTGAAGTACAATGGAGGACAGTGGAGTACAGTGGAGTACAATGGAGAATGTGGTGATACGCGTGTTTTAGGTGCATGCATGAATACATGTATACTACAGTCCAGGGGTTTGTGTCCGTGTTTGTGTCTGTTTAGGTTGGTTAGATACACGAGACAGCGGTGCTGTGTTGTTCACCACAATGGATTACAATGGATTACAGTGGAGTACAGTGGAGTACAATGAAGAATGTGGTGACATGCGTGTTTTAGGTGCATGCATGAATACATGTATACTACAGTCCAGGGGTTTGTGTCCTTGTTTGTGTCGGTTTAAATTGGTTAGGTGCATGCATGTTTATGTATATGCTACAGTCCAAGGGGTTTGTGTCCTTGTTTGTGTCGGTTTAAAGTGGTTAGGTGCATGCATGTTTATGTATATGCTACAGTCCAAGGGGTTTGTGTCCTTGTTTGTGTCGGTTTAAAGTGGTTAGGTGCATGCATGTTTATGTATATGCTACAGTCCAAGGGGTTTATGTCCTTGTTTGTGTCGGTTTAAATTGGTTAGAAACACGAGACAGCGGTGCTGTGTTGTTCACCACAATGGAAAACACTGGAGTACAGTGGAGTACAGTGGAGTACAATGGAGTACAATGGAGTACAATGGAGTACAATGGAGTACAATGGAGCATATGGCAACACGCTGGTTTGAGGTGTATGCATGTTCCTATGTACGGTATACCACAGTCCTTGGGGTTTTTTCCTTGTTCGTGTTGGTCGCACAAGCTATCGCGAATCATGTTTCCATGGGACGAAAGGCTTATCGAACCCCTACCACAAAGTCGGAAGCTGCGCTTCAGCCTTGGCCTCTGAATCTACTGGATCCTTTGTAGTAGGATTTGAAAGTCAAAATTTGATAATTCTAAAATATGCGCTTCAGCCCTAGACTCTGAGGGTCTCTGATCAACTCCACCAAATCACAGATTCATCCTTGCCCCCCCTTCCCCCCACCCCCCACCCACCCACCCACCCAACCCAACTTAACCTCCAACCCCAACCCCTGACCCCACCCCAACCCACCCACACACCACTCACCCTTAGCTGAAACTTGAGGACAGGGCCTGAGCAGGGGCTGATAGGGACTCCGGAAGATGGGAGGTATCCCAGAGCAGTCGCATCTGCGGGGGGCACCGTCCCCCCATCTGTTAGTAGTGAGGGTCGTATCACACACGTTGACGATGCAACGCCGGTGCCATATCTTCCATCACCCAACTGAAGGGTGTGAGGTAGGGAGAGCAGTGTTAGTATGGGTTCGTGCTTGTGTGTGTGTTTATGTGTGTGTGTGTGTGTGTGTGTATGTGTGTGTGTGTGTGTGTGTGTGTTTGTGTGGGGCGGGGTTGATCCCAGAGCAGTGGTATCTGCCGGAGGCACTGTCCCCCCATCCGTTAGTTGAGAGGGTCGCATCACACACGTTGACGATGCAATGCCGGTACCATATCTCCCATCGCCCAACTGGGGTGTGCAACAAGGAGGGCAGTGTTAGTAGGGGTTTGTGTGTGTGTGTGTGTACGTGTATGTGTGTGTGTGTGTGTGTATGTGTGTGTGTGTGTACCATATCTCCCATCACCCCACTGGGGTGTACAACAAGGAGGGCAGTGTTAGTAGGGGTTTGTGTGTGTGTGTATGTGTGAGTGTGTGTGTGTGTGTGTGTGTACCATATCTCCCATCACCCTACTGAGAGGTATACACCAAGGAGGGCAGTGTTAGTATGGGCTTGTGTGTGTGATTATGTGTGTGCTTGTGTGTTGGGGGAGGGGTGGGGGTGGGGATGGGGGGTGGGGGTGAGGGCTGGGGTGTGGGGTTAGGTATCCCCAGACAGCAGATTGCATCTGCGGGAGGCACCGTCCCCCTCTCTGTCAGTTGAGAGGGTCGCATCACACACCATGACGATGCGACGCCAGTACCATATCTTCCAGCACCCAACTGAAGGGTGTGAGGTAGGAGGGCAGTTGTTAGATGGTTCATGTTGTGTGTGTGTACGTGTGTGTGTGTGTGGTGGTGGGTACATGGGGTTTTTTGTTTGGGTTTTGGGTGGGTTTTTGTTTTTTTCTTTATTGTGGGCGGGGTGTTGGGTTTGTTTTGTGGGTCGGTCTCCTCGCTCCCCGAGTTGCCTCTTCGGTCCCACGGCACCCTCCTCCTTCTCGTTCCATATTGTGAGGGTCACATCACACACGATGACAATGCGACGCTGGTACCATATCTTCCATCACCCAACTTGAAGGGTCTACACAGGGCGGGCCAGCATGTTAGTATCAGCGGGGGGCTCACTGAGTTGTCCACTTTCACCAGGATATAAGAGGTTGTATTTGTGAATGTGTGGTGCCCATATGTCCTTGCCTGCTGATGGTATCAACAGGGCCACAGGTGTTAGGAGTCAGGGAGGCCTCAACACTAGGTTGTCCACTTCACAAGGAGATAGAGAGGTTGTGTTTGTGTGTGTGTACCATCTGTCCCCATTGCCCCTGCTGGGGTGGGTATACAACAGGGCCATCAGCCGTGGTTTGGAGTTCCGAGGGAGGCTCACTTGGGTTGTTCCCTTCACAAGGAATAGAGGTGTTGTGTTTGTGTGGTGTGTGTGTCCCCTCTTTCCCTTTCCCGCTGAATGGTATGCAACACGGGAGGGCCAGCAGTGTTTGGAGTCAGGGGAGGCTCACTTGGGTTGTCCTTCATCAAGGAGATCGAGACCGTTTGTGCTTTGTGCCTGTGTTGTGCCCTCTCTGATCCCCCATCCCCTCCCCCGACTGCAGGGCCCCCAGCAAGAAAAAGGGGCCAGAGTGTTTGAGTCAGGGGGATGCTCACGTAGGGGTTGTCCCACTACAAGAGATAGAGAGGGAGTTGTGTTTTTGGTGTGTTGTGGTACCATATGTCCCATTCCTTTCCCTTTCTGATGGGTATCGCACCGGGCCAGCAGTTTTGGATATCAGGGGGGGGCTCACTTGGGGTTGTCCACTCCACAAGGAGATAGAGAGGTTGTGTTTGTGTTGTGTGTGTACCATATGTCCCATTGCCCTGCTGAGGGGTATGCAACAGGGCCAGCAGTGTTTGGAGTCAGGGGGGGCTCACTTGGTTGCCCACTTCACGAGGAGATCGACTCAACCTCTGGAGCTCTGTATGCATTTACCATGCGATAAGAAGTTCATGAGAGGGGCACATACTTTCATACGTACACAATACAACCCCCATATATAACCATTTTATCACTTTAATGGCGAACTACAGTGATGTTTGACCCTCACCATTTGCTGTGCCGCACAGCTTGGGAAAGAGATAGACTCAACCACGGGGGGCTCGTTATCCACTCGGAAGCGTACCTCAACGACTGCCGCCATGTTGCTTGCTGTGTCCACGGCTTTCACTTACATGAGGTATGGCAGGTAAAGTTTCACAAACTGCTATAACCGTCTGTTAACGATTGTTTTGGGCTTCAGTTCATCAGTGCTTTTTTCTTTTAAGCCCTTCCTATAAATACGGTTGGGCAATCCCTTTAGAGCTATTTGGGCCTAACCCCTCTGACTGTACATCATACATACATGAGCTACCATGTTGCTCGCTATGTCCGAAGCTTTCACCAGTATAAGGAGGGTAGGGTAACTTTCACTTTGCTCGCTTTGCATGCAGCTTGCTGGTGTTCGCTGGTGGTGTGGCGTGGCTCGTTATCTACTCGGAAGCGTGCCTCAACAATTGCCGCCATGTTGCTTGCTGTGTCCACCGCTTTCACCTAGATATATAGGGCAGGGTAATTTTCAATTAGGATAATTTTCAAGTTCACAACACACCCCCACCCCCGCGGCCCCGCGTACAGCACACCTACTCTAACCCCCACACCCCACGCCACACCCCCCCCCCGCCCCCACGCCCTCCGCCCTACCCCCCCCTCCCCTACTTTGCCCCGCCCCCTTTACCCTCCCTTCTCCAGTAATGATGGGCTCTTTTGAGCTTTCGTTGAACTTGGACCCATCCAGAGTGGGCTACAGCCCCCCCCCCCCCCCCCCCCCCCCCCCCCCCCCCCTACAGCCCCCCCCCCCCCCCCCCCCCCCCGCCCCCCCCCCCCCTACACACTCTACTACCACCTCACCCCCCCCTCGCCCCCCCCCCCATCCTACAAGCACTCTACCCCCCCCCCCCCCCCCCCCCCAACATCACTCTCACCCCAACACCCCCAACCCCCCCCCCCCCCCCACAGCCCTCTAGCTACCCCCCCCCCCCTCCCTCTCCCTCTACCACCACCCCCCACCCCCCCCACCCCCCTCCACTCACTTCACCCCCCCCCCCCACCCCCCCCCCCTCTACCGTCCCTCCCCCCCACCCCCCCCCCCCGCCACGCCCCACTCCCCCTCCCCCCCCCACCCCCCCATCCCCCCCCCCCCCACTCCCCTCTCCCTTCCCCCCCCCCCCCCCATCCGCCCCCCCACCCCCCCCCCCTCCTTCCTCACCCCCCCCCCCTCCCTCCCCCTCCCCCCGCCTCGCCCTAGCATACCCACCTCCCCTACATCACCCCACCTAACAGCGGCAGTAGCCAGTAACAATTGTTTCCTTTGAGCTTGTGCACTCGGGCTCTCAAGAGCAGCCTACTTCACACTCCCCCCATCCTACAGGCCACCCTACACCCCCCCGCCACCTAACCACCCAACAGTACCCCCGCCCGCCCCCCCCCCCCCCCCCCCCCCCCCTTAACGCCCCGCCCCCCCGGCCCCCCCCCCCTACCCCCTCCCCTCCCCCCCCCCCCCCCAACCCCACCCCAACCCCCGCCCCCCCCCCCCCCCCCCCCCCCCCCCCACTTTCCCCCCCCGCCCCTCCCTCCCCCCCCCCCCCCCCCCCCCCCCCCCCCTCCCCCACCTCCCTTCGGTACTTTACGCGACCCACCTGAACAGCCAATAGCCAGGACCGACGGTCTCCTTTGGGCTAGTTTTTCATTGGGCCCTCCGGAGCAGACTACAATATTACAATACAACAACAAAGCCCCCCCCACACACCACCCCCCACACCCTTGAAACACCCCTCCTACACCCTCAGCACGCTACCTACCTACCCACCTACTTCACCCACACCCCCCATACAGTATCCCCCGTAACAGTATAGCCCCCACCCCCACCCCCCCACCCTCCCCCCCACCACCCCGCCACCCCCTACCACCCTACCCTAGCATCCACCCCACCTGCACAGCCAATCGCCCGTAACGCTGCGGTCTCCTTTAGCTAGTTTTCCATTGGGCCTCCAGAAGCAGACTACAAAAGCACCCCCTCACCCCACCCCACCCTCCTACACCCTACAGCAACGCTTACCTCCCCACCTCTCTACCCTTAACCCTACGTCACCACCCTACAGTATCCCCCAGCCCCACCCCCTACACCACCACCACCCTGCACCCACCATGAAATAGGCCAGTATCCAGAATCGATGGCTCATTTGAGTTGTGTGCAAACTGGCCCCTCCATAGTAGACAACAGCCCTCCAACTTCACCCTACAAGACACTCGACAAACCGCAACCCACCCTAAAGCAGCACCTACACCCCCCACACCCTACTGTTACCCCTACACCCACCTCCCCTACAGCAATCCATCTGAAACAGCCAGTAGCCAGTACGGCGGTCCGTCCTTTGAGCTTCGTTTCATTGGGCCCTCCAGAGCAGACTACAGCCCCCCCCCCCCCCCCCCCCCCCCTGTTAGTACCCTCCACCACCCACACCCACACCCTCACACAACCCACACCCACCTCCCCTACCGCAACCCACCTGAAACAGCCAGTAGCCAGTAACGACGGTCTCCTTTGAGCTCGTTTTATTGGGCCCTCCAGAGCAGACTTTCCAACGTTTGGGGAGTAGTGGAGGGAGGGGAGGATCGGGGGAATCGGACGGTGGAGGCGTGCCAGGAGCGTACAGCCAGCGGCAGTAGTACACCTCAGCATCACCGGCAATGGGGATGGTTTTGAAACTGCATGGCCAGGTGGGGGGTGGGAGGGTGGTATGTGGGTGAGTGGGTGTTGGGTGGAGGGTGGGGTGGGGTGGGTGAGTGGATTGGAAGAATAAAAAGGAGGGGGGTGACAGGAGCGTACAGCCAGCGGCAGTAGTACACATCAGCATCACCGGCGACGGGGATGGTATTGAAACTGCATGGCCAGGTGGGGGTGGTATGTGGGTGAGTGGGTGAGTGGGTGACGGGTGGTGTGGGGTCGGGTGAGTGGATTGGGAGTATTAGACGGAGGGGGGTGACAGGGGCATACAGCCAGCGGCAGAAGGACACATCAGGATCACCGGCAATGGGGATGGTGTCGAAACTGCATGACCAGGTGTGGGGTGGGAGGGTGGTATGTGGGTATGTGGGTGAGTGGGTGTCGGGTGGGGTGGGGTCCGGTGAGTGGATTGTGAGTATTGGACGGAGGGGGCTGACAGGGGCGTACAGCTAGCGGCAGAAGTACACCTCAGCATCACCGGCGATGGGGATGGTGTCGAAACTGCATGGCCAGGTGGGGGGTGGGAGGGTGGTGTGTGGGTGAGTGGGTGTCGGGTGGGGATGGGTGGTTTGGGGTGGGTGAGTAGATTGGAAGAATCAAAAGGAGGGGGGTGACAGGGGCATACAGCCGGCGGCAGTAGTACACATCGGCATCACAGGCGCCGGGGATGGAGTCGAAACTGCATGGCCAGGTGGGTGGTGGGAGGGTGGTATGTGGGTGAGTGGGGGGTGGGTGGGGTGGGGTGGGGTGAGTGTATGCATGCATGTATTGCATATAAATGTGTTGTGTATGTAAGGATTGTACATATTAATATGTATGTGCTGTATATGCATGTACTGTGTATGTATGTATTGTGTACGTATTGTGTATGTATGTGTTGTGTATGTATGTGTTGTGTATGTATGGATTGTATATGTTAATATGTTTGCATTTTGCATGTATATATTGAGTCAAGAAGCTTCATGTCACCTGATTGTAATGTCTTTCGCAGTGGTAATGGCCTTGGGTACCGTCCCCAGCTGGAGCACTGGCAACGTGGTATCCAACAAAATGTCGGCTTCGGCTGTGTCGTCGGGCTGTTGGTGGCTGACGTCGTAGCTGGCCGTCCGTGCCTTGAAGTGATACAACCCATCCTCCGTCTGGGTTAGCGAAAGTGTACTGCCTGCGGGGGTGAAGCTGGCGGGCTCGGTAGTCCCGCCTTGCCATAATTTGTAATCGAAGCTCGGTTGAGGGGAGACGACTTCAGGGTCACCCGTAGCGTCGCCGATGATTGATTGAAGGCGGAAGTCGAACTGCGAGTTGTTGGTTATGTGGTTGGGGCGGTTGATGAGCCGGGTGTACTCGTGTCCAACGACGTAATCGACTCGCCACATCTTGAAAGGTTTGGTGACCTCGATGTTGCCCCCGGCGTCGGTACCGTGGACCTCGAAGGACCAGTCCCCGGCATAAAAGCCGGACACAGAGACGGGGCTGGTGCAGGGAAGGGTCTTGTTGTAGGTGGTGAGCTCGCGGTTGTCCGTCCTACAGAAATAAAGAGCGTGCAGGTGGTGTGTGTGTGTGGTGGTGGTGGTAGTGGTGGGTGGGTGGGGTGGGGTGGGGTGTTGTGTGTGTGTGTGGGGGGGGGGGGGGGGGGGGGGCATGCGTGCGTGTGGGAGTAGGTACGGGTGGGTGGTTGGGTGCGTGTGCGTGTGGGAGTAGGCACGGATGTGTGGGTGGGTGCGTGGGTGGGTGGTGGGGGGGGGGGTAACGGGTGAGTGGGGTGGGTGTGCGTGTGGGAGTAGGTACTGGCGGGTGGTTGGTTTTGTGTGCACGTGTGGGAGTAGGTACGGGTGGCTGGCTGGCTTTGGAGGCTTGGGGTTGACTGGGGGGAGTAGGGTACGGGTGGGTGGTTGGGTGCGTGTGCGTGTGGGAGTAGGCACGGATGTGTGGGTGGGTGCGTGGGTGGGTGGTGGTGGGGGGGGTAACGGGTGAGTGGGGTGGGTGTGCGTGTGGGAGTAGGTACTGGCGGGTGGTTGGGCTTGTGTGCACGTGTGGGAGTAGGTACGGGTGGCTGGCTGGCTTTGGAGGCTTGGGGTTGACTGGGTGTTGCATGTATGTAGGTTTCAGGGTAGTGTTAGTTTTTATTTGGTGTGTGGTGTTGGTGGTGGAGTGGCTCGACTCTAAGCCAGAGGGTTATCTAGAATGAAAGACAGAGGCTATTCCAAGAAGTCATATCACTATATAAATAAAGTATCACTGTAGCACGAACTCAGGGCCCCCATCGGTTGAACGATTGTTTGGGGTTCACTTCATTAGTGCTTTTTCTTTTCAAGCCCTTCTAATACGGTTGGGCAAGTCCCTTAAGCCTATTTGGCCTACCCCTGGACTGTAACATACATGCATCACTAAAATGTGTGTGTGGGTGGGTGCAGGTGGGTGGGTGGGGAGCATTGAGTCTCTGGCATGCAAGTCTGGTGCAGGGTCGGGTCTCTATTGACTCTAATAAATAAATACATAGTACGCCTTGTTACAAGGCGTGAGGTTGAGGGGGCCAGCCCGTTTGCTTTCACTGGGGGCGACCACCAATACATTGTCACTTGCACACATTAAACGAATACATAGTATGCCTTATTACAAGGCGTGAGGTTGAGGGGGCCAGCCCGTTTGCTTTCACTGGGGCCAACCACCAATATATTGACTCTCACTATTGGCTCTCTATGATTCTCACCCAGACCAGAGAGTTGGGGAATGCCCATAATCTTAGGCCGAGAAATATACAGAAAAAGTCGAGGAGAAAAAGAGAGAAAAAACTGACATGAAATTAGTTGGCAAGTAACCGACCTCAGAGACCAGGCACTGGAAAGTAACCGCAGAGTTATCGGTACAAGTTTTTTTTATATTTTGGGTGGTGACTTGGGTGGTGACTTTTTGGGTGGTGACTTGGGTGGTGACTTTTTATATTTTGGGTGGTGACTACTGCTAGTTCCGGCTTACACAGTGGTGTCCTTAACTTCACGTCCTGAGAGTGGCACATAACTTTGATGTAACAATTTCAATTTATATTTGGGGGATTGTTTCTTGTTTCTTGTATACGGACAAACGGACAACAGGATGACCCTGGGGGCTCCGCCCCCCCAGAAAGGGGGGCTTCCCCAAAGAAATAATGCACTCACATGAAATGAGTTGGCACGTAACCGACCACCGAGACCATGCACTGGAAAGAAAATGCCAAGTAATCTGTAGAGATAATTTTTATACAGAGGGGATTGTTTCTAGTTTCTTGTTTCTTGAGGTCGGACAAACAGACAACGGGGGTGACCCTGGGGGCTTCCGCCCCCCAGAAAAGGGGGGCTTCAACCAAAGAAATAATGCACTCAAATGAAATGAGGTTGGCACGTAACCGCCACCGAGACCATGCACTGGAAGAAAACAGAGATATTTTTATACTGAGGGGATTGTTTCTAGTTTCTTGGTTCTGTGAGGTCGGACAAACAGACACGGGGTGACCCTGGGGGCTCCGCCCCCCCAGAAAGGGGGGCTTCACCAAAGAAATAATGCACTCACATGAAATGAGTTGGCACGTAACCGACCACCGAGACCATGCACTGGAAAGAAAACAGAGATAATTTTTATACTGAGGGGATTGTTTCTAGTTTCTTGTTTCTTGAGGTCGGACAAACAGACACGGGGTGACCCTGGGGGCTCCGCCCCCCAGAAAGGGGGGCTTCACCAAAGAAATAATGCACTCACATGAAATGAGTTGGCACGTAACCGACCACCGAGACCATGCACTGGAAAGAAAACAGAGATAATTTTTATACTGAGGGGATTGTTTTCTAGTTCTTGTTTCTTGAGGTCGGACAAACAGACAACGGGGTGACCCTGGGGGCTCCGCCCCCCCAGAAAGGGGGGCTTCACCAAAGAAATAATGCACTCACATGAAATGAGTTGGCACGTAACCGACCACCGAGACCATGCACTGGAAAGAAAACAGAGATAATTTTTATACTGAGGGATTGTTTCTAGTTTCTTGTTTCTTGAGGTCGGACAAACAGACAACGGGGTGACCCTGGGGGCTCCGCCCCCCCAGAAAGGGGGGCTTCACCAAAGAAATAATGCACTCACATGAAATGAGTTGGCACGTAACCGACCACCGAGACCATGCACTGGAAAGAAAACAGAGATAATTTTTATACTGAGGGGATTGTTTCTAGTTTCTTGTTTCTTGAGGTCGGACAAACAGACAACGGGGTGACCCTGGGGGCTCCGCCCCCCCAGAAAGGGGGGCTTCACCAAAGAAATAATGCACTCACATGAAATGAGTTGGCACGTAACCGACCACCGAGACCATGCACTGGAAAGAAAACAGAGATAATTTTTATACTGAGGGGATTGTTTCTAGTTTCTTGTTTCTTGAGGTCGGACAAACAGACAACGGGGTGACCCCGAGGGCTTGCGCCCCCCAGAAGGGGGGGCTTCGCCAAAGGAAGAAAGCACTCACATGAAATGAGTCGGCACGTAACCGACCACAGAGACCATGCACTGGAAAGTGACTGCTGAGTTATCGGTTGCGCTGATTGTCGAGGTGATGTTGTCAGCGGGGCGCAGAGTATCGGTAGCGCTGAGCTTTTATATCGAGGGGATTCTCACCCAAGGACCAGAGAGTTGGGGGATATCCAGAATGTAAGGCGGGAAAAAATGAAGAAAAATTCGAGGACGAAATAAAAGAATGCACTCACATGAAATGAAAGAAGGCACTCACATGAAATGAAAGAAGGCACTCACATGAAATGAAATAATGCACTCACATGAAATGAGTCGGCACGTAACCGACCACAGAGACCATGCATTGGAAAGTGACAGGAGAGTTATCGGTAGCGCTGAATGTGAAGGTGATGTTGTCGTTGGGGCGCAGAGAGGAGGGCTGGCCGTCAAAGGAAACAGTGATTGGGACGGAGGAGTTGAGGAAGGTGGCGGGGGGCGTGCGGTCCACCGAGAAACTACGGGACTCTGACTTGCGTAGACCTCGAACTCGAACCTGTGGATAGACACAAGGCATGGTGTGTGAGGGACCGTGGTGTGGGTGTGGGTGTGGGGTGGGGGGTGGGGTGGGAGGGTGTGGGTGGGCTGGGGGGGCGTGCGGTCCACCGAGAAAGTATGGGACTCTGACTTGCGCAGACCTCGAATTCGAACCTGTGGCTAGACACAAGGCATGGTGCGTGAGGGACCGTGTGTGTGTGGGGTGGGGTGGGGTGGGGTGGGGTGGGGGTGGGGGTGGGAGGGGGGAGGGGGGGGGCGGTCCACAGAGAAAGTACAGGACGCTGACTTAATCAGACCTCGAATTTGAACATATTGCTAGACACAAGGCATGGTGCGTGAGGGACCGTGGGTGTGGGTGGGGTGGGGTGGTGGTGGTGTGGGGGGGGGCAAGGGGGGGGACATGCGGTCCACAGAGAAAATACGGGACTCTGACTTAATCAGACCTCAAATTCAAACATGTGGGGGGACACAAGGAATGATAGGTGACAGATGGTGGTGGTGGGTTGGGGAGTGGGTGGGTGAGTGGGTGGGGGTAACCCTGGGGTATAAAGAGAGAGATGGTATGTGGTTTGGGAGTGTGTGTGGGTGTGTGGGTGTGTGGGGGGTACCCTGGGGTATAAAGAGAGAGAAAGATAGAGAGAGAGATGGTGTGTGGTTTGGGGAGTGTGTTTTGTGTGTGTGTGTGTGTGGGGGGGTGGGGGTAAACCCTGGGGTTATAAAGAGAGAGAGAAAGAGAGAGAGATGATGTGTGGGTTGGGAGTGTGTATGTGTGGTGGATGGTGGATGGGCATACCCGAGGGGTAATAAAAGAGAGAGAGAGAGAGAGAAGAGAGAGAAGAGACAAGAGAGACGTAGAGAGAGAGAGAGAGAGAGAGAGAGAGAGAGAGAGAGAGAGGAGAGAGAGAGAGACGAGTAGGAGAGAGAGATGGTTATGATAGGTTTGGGAGTGTGTGTGGGGTGGGGGGGGGGGGTAACCTCCTGGGGTATTAAGAGAGAGATAAGAGAGAGAAAAGAGAGAGAGATGGTATGTCGGTGTTTGGGAGTGTGTTGGGGGGGGGGGGAGGGGAAGGTGGGTGTGTGTCGGGGGGTAAACCCTGGGGGTAATAAGAGAGAGAAAGATAGAAGAGAGAGATGTATGTGGGTTTGGGAGTGTGGTCGTGGGTGTGTGGGTGGGTGGGTGGGGGGATAAACCCATGGGGTAGAAAGAGCGAGAGAAGATAGAGAGATTGGTATGTTGGTTTGGGGATGTGTGTGTGGGTGTGCGGGTGTGTGGGTGGGGGTAACCCTGGGGTATAAAGAGAAAGAAAGAGAGAGAGATATTGAACATAGAAGCTATGAGAGCACCGAACGAGAAGAGATTAAAAAAAGTAAAAATATACCAACAACCTGCAACAACAAGGCACCAGGTAATCATCCCAGAATACAGAGATGCTGTATTCCCATCCGCCATATTGATCCAGTTATTCGGGCTAGCACAGCTCCTCCAAGAAGGTACCGAATGAGAAGACATACCCCCATAGAAAAAAAATGCATTAGCATTAGTAAGTTAACAAGGGACCAGGTAATAATCCCCACCACATGCATCTACATAAAACGTGTAGTCCCCATCCGCCATGTATGTATGTTACAGTCCAGGGGTAGGCCAAATAGGCTAAAGGGACTTGCCCAACCGTATAGGAAGGGCTTAAAAAGAACAAGCACTGATGAACTCGAGCCCAAACAATCGTTTAACCGACGGGGGCCCTGAGTTCGTGCTACAGTGATAATTTAATTCTACAATATTAATAAATCATCATCTCAGCTGGGATGATAATTTGATTGAGCGATTATTATCGCATTTTTTTATAAATTGAATTAAGTATTTCCATCCTTCAAAGGAATCAGGATTCATGACGCCATATTGATCGAGTTGTAGGGGCTAGCACAGCTCCTCCAAAGCTGCTCCGATGAGAAGACATACCCCCACTGAAATAAGAAAAATAACACTACAATCAGCTACAAGCAAAAAAAAAAACATACAAACAAACAAGCTGCAACAATACAGCACCATATCAGAATCCCCACCACCTGCACCCACATAAAACGTGTAGTCCCCATTCGCCATATTGATCGAGTTGTAGGGGCTAGCACAGCTCTTCCAAAGGTACTCCGATGAGAAGACATACCCCCACTGTAATAAGAAAAATAACACTACAAGCGGCTACAAGCCCCCCCCCCCACACACACCCCAAAAAAGCAAAACTGGAACAATAAAGCACCAGATCAAAATCCCCACCACGTGCACCTACATAGAACGTGTCCTCCCCATTCGCCATATTGATCAAGTTGTAGGGGCTGGAACAGGTCATCGACCAGGTTCACCAATGAGAGGAGAGACCCCCACTGAAAAAAGAAAATAAGGCACCAATATCAGAATCGCCCGCACCTGCATCCTACATACAACAGTGTAGTAGTCCATCATCCGCCATCAGACATCACTTGAACTCGAGGGGTGGGCTTGGACAAGTCATCGTGACATGGTGTTCTAACCAATGAGAGGGAGAGCCCACCACTAAAAAGTCAAAAGCAACACAACGGGACCAGACAAAGAATTCCCCACCAACTGCACCCTTACAATATAAAACGTGATAGATCCCCATCCGTCCCAGCCATCTTGACGAAGTGAGGGCTGCACCAGCTCCTCCACGGGTACACCGAATAAGAGGAGAGTCCTCCACCGTAAAAAAAAAAAAGGCACCAAATCAGAATCCCCACCACCTGCACCTACATAGAACGTGTATTCCCAATCCGCCATTTTGATCGAGTTGTAGGGGCCGGCACAGCTCCTCCAAGGATGAACCGAGAGGAGAGACCCCCAATGCAACAGCAACAACAACAACAACAACAACAACAACAACAACAACGAGGACGACGACGACGATGACGACAACAACAACAACAACAACAACAATAACAACAACAACAACAACAACAACAACAACACAAATGCATTAACAAGGCACCAGGTAATAATCTCCACCACATGCACCTACATAGAACGTGTAGTCGCCATCCGCCATATTGATCCAGGTGTAGGGGCTAGCACAGCTCCTCCACAGGTACACCGAATAAGAGGAGAGTCCTCCACCGTAAAAAAAAAGGCACCAGATCAGAATCCCCACCACCTGCACCTACATAGATAACGTTTGTAATTCCCCATCCCTGCCATATTCATCGAATTGTCACGAGGCTAGCACCGACTCTCCAAGGATGGGACCCTGAGAGGAGAGATCCCCCAATGCAAAAACATTAAACAACACCAACAACAACAACAAAACATACGACAACACAAAACCACACACAATTGCCCTTAAACAAGGCATCCAGGTAATAATCTCCACCCATCTGCACCGAGATATAGAAGTGTAGTCTGCCATTCACTCTCCCTACTATCATCGCAGGTGTAGGGCTAGCCTCACTCCTCCACAGGTAACACAACCGAAATAAGGGAGAGGCACGTCCACCGTACTAAAAAAAAAGGCACCAGATCTAGCATCCCCACCCCCCCCCTCTGCACCTTACATGAACGTTGTATTCTCCATCTCGCCATATTTGATTGAAGTGTACGGCTAGCATCAGCTCCTCCAAGGCAATGCACGCCGAGAGAGATAGACGCCCTATGCAACAACACAACAACAACAACAACAACCACAACAACAACCACACAACAACACTAAATGCATTAAACATAGGCACCAGGTAATAATCCCACCTAACCTGCCCTACAAGAACGGTGTCTGCCATCCGCCATATTGATTCACATTGTAGGGCTAGCACAGCTCCTCCAACAAGCTAATACATACGAATAAGAGGAGAGTCCCTCACACCGTAAAATAAAAAGGCACCTAGACAGAATCCTCAACCACCTTGCACCCTACTAGAACGCGTATATCTCCATCCCGGCTCATATTGATCGAAGTTGTACCGTTCTACGCACAGCTCCTCCAAGGGATGGACCCTAGAGGAGAGGCCCCACAATGTTCAACAACAACAACAAACAACAACTAACACAACAACAACACAACATACACAAATGTCATTTAACAGGCAGCCAGGTCAAATCTCCACGACATGCACCTAACATAAAAAGTTGTAGTTCGCCATCTTTCGCCACTATTTGATCGAGGTGTAGGGGCTGCCATCAGCTCCCCAAGCATGAACCCGCAAAGAGAAGACTTACCTTCCCACTGGTTGAATCCGTCAGCATTGTACTCAATCCATCTGAACACTCAAAGTGCCCTCAGGCATGTGCCAGCGCGGCAGTTACTAGAAGACAAATTTGACTGTAAGGAGTCCGAGGTGGTGCTTGGCAGTCGTACCGGGTGTCATTCGATCCGTGATCGCAGAGGAAGCGGTTTTGTTTGGTGCTTGGCCTTGGTTTGCGGATTTGGTTTGGTTATGGTTCGATTTCTTCTGTTTGTTTAGCCTGGTTAGGTTTGGTTTGAGTTGTGTGTTTTGTTTGTTTTGTTCTGTTTTGCTTTTTCGTGTTTGTGTTCGTGTGTT
Source organism: Chlamydomonas sp. ICE-L (assembly GCA_013435795.1). Taxonomy (NCBI): domain Eukaryota; kingdom Viridiplantae; phylum Chlorophyta; class Chlorophyceae; order Chlamydomonadales; family Chlamydomonadaceae; genus Chlamydomonas; species Chlamydomonas sp. ICE-L. The sequence goes on from JACBWV010000626.1 coordinate 34,444,673, forward strand.
TTGGCTAGATTTGCTTGGTATTTGGTTTGGTTGTTGGTTTCGGCTTGTTTAGCTTAATTTGAGAAAGACATACTCAACTGGATGATCCGTCACACAGTGACTTATCCCATCTGACATCGAAGCCTCAGCCTGTAGCTCCGGAGCGGTCCTGAAGCAATTTGACTAGGTAGATACTCTTTAGACGGGTGTGTTGCTGTGAGTCGACAGGCGTGTTGTTTGATCTGTGATTATGTCAAAGGGTTAGTGGTAGGCTTTAGTTTGGCTTTGGCTTTGCGCCTTTAGTTTTTTTTGTGTTTGATTTGTTTTAGCTTGCTTTAGCTTTTGTTGCGTTGGTTTAGATTGGTTTGACTTCGTTTGGGTTAGTTTGGCTTGGCTTGGTTTGGGTTGGCTTGGTGCTGGTTCGGGGTGGTTTAGAACATACCTCCCACTGGTCGCAATTCTTGTCACATGTGCTCCATCCTGACACCCTCAAAGCCCTCAAGGCACATGTAGCCATCTTACTTGAAGACAATTTTGACTAGGAAGGTCGAGGTGGTGCTTGGAGTCGACAGGGCGTCGTTGACATCGTAGATCTGTGTGAAGGGTATTGCTTGGCTCGCTTGCTTTTGAGCTTGTGCTTGGCTTGGCTTGGCTTGGCTTTGATTTGGTTTGGTTTAGGGTTTGGTGTTGATTATTGATTTAGCTGATTGCTTGGTTTAAGGTTTGGTTTGCAGTTTGAGTTTATGTTGGTTGACTTTCCGTTGTGATAAGTTTTGGCTTGGCTTGGCCTTAGCCTTTGGTCTTGTGGCTTGGCTGCGGTTTACAGGGTTTAATGAGAAAGAAGATGATGGTGGATACATCAGTTGTTTACTCTCATACTGACTGCTCAAACCCTCAGGCATAATAGCTGGCAGACACTGAAGAATCAACATTGACTAGGTACTATCGAGTGGCTGCTTGGCGTTTGACAGGGTTGTTGTCCGTTTATCGTGATCCGTCAGAAGGAAAGGGTAGTTTTTTCCGGCTGTGGCTTGGTAGTGTGGTTGGTTAATGGTTTGATTTCTGTTTTGAGTTTGTTGCTTGCTAGTTCTGGTTTTTTCTGTGTTTTTGTCTTGTTCCTGTTTCTTACTTATACATCTGCTTCGTTATGGTTCGTGTTGGGTTTTGGCTTAGTTTGGCTTATTGTGTTTTGCTTGGCTTGGTTTGTGGTTTGCTTGATTTGTGGCTTGGTTAAGTTTAAGTTGAGTGAAGAGATCCCCCCCACCTGGTGGTCATGTCGCAGTGACCTACCCTCCAATGATGCATCCTACGACTCCCACCAGGGGCTTGGTGCAAGCAGATAGGTTGGGTGTCCTCTTCATGTCTGCTCCAGGAAGCCCGCTTAGGTTGGCTGAGGGACCACAAACACACCCACAGTCCCTACACACACACCACACACACCACACACATCAATTCTGTCACTACACCACACCCAAACACCCACTCCAGCCCACCAGTCCTACCCCACAATGGCACGGTCGTCATACACTCCACAAGGACCCATACAGCTCACCATAGTTGGGGTTGGGTTTGGCTCCGGGACCCTCCCATCCCCCACACACACACTACAAACCCAACAGCACCCAACATCACCACACCATCCCAATATCCCACACGACCTTCCTCAATGGTCACAACTACTCACCCAGGGGCCGTGTAGGTAGATCTGGGGTATTCTTCAATTAGCCAAAGAGGCCACGCGTGGTTGGCTCACTGGGACCGTGGAGCCCCCACTCCCCCCCCCATCCCCCACACAATCTCCCCACATCCCCCCCCCCCCGACCCCCACATCCCTACCTCCCCCCACACCACCCAAAACGCACGCACCCATCACCACCCAACCCATGAAACCACAGACCAATTCCATCAATGGCCCACAAGACTCTCCCCAGGGCTGACTTCGTAGGTGATTGGGGTCTATCTACACAGCTAGCCAAAGGTGAGCCACGCTGGGTTATGGCCTCATGGACACCCCCCACCGCCACCCCAACCCCCCCCCCCCCCCCACCCCCCACACAACAAACACACACATCCCCTCAAACATCACAAAACGCATACAACACACACGCACACCACACTTCTGTCCACACACACACAATACACCCACACCACAAACCCACGACCTACCTCATGGTCATACACGCTTCCCCCGGAACAGCTTAAGCAAGTTGGGTGTTTGGTCTCAGGGACCCCCCCCCAAGACCCCCCCCCCACCCCCACCCACCCACCACACCCACACACAACACATAACACGTCCCCATCCCACACCCATCCCACCGACCTTACCCATTCAAATGGGCACACCTCACGCAACTCACCCACCCCAACCGACATTCCAGGTGCCGCTTTCACCCCACCGGACCCTCCCCCCCCCCCCCCCCCCCCCCCCCCCCACCTCCACCGATCCCCACCCACACACTCACACACCATCAAGAACCCTACCCCCCCATAACCCCCCCCCCTCCACACACCCGCCCCCCCATCCCACACACACACGCACTCCACCCACTCCCACATTATCCTACCCCTCAATTTGGGCACACACACTTCACTTCACCCCACCCACCTCTTTGACTCCATGTTCCCCTCCCTCCCCCCCCCCCCCCCTCTTCCCCCCCCACACACACACACTCCAATATAGACCCCGACCACCTCCCTCCCACACAACTTCGCGCCCCCCCCCCATCCCAAGGATCCCACCTGACCTAATAACCTTCAATGGACACACCTTCCACTCACCACACCCCACCGACTCCAGGTGCCCCCCCCACCCCTCCCCCCTCGCCCCTTCCCCGCCCCCCCCCACACCCACACACACTCAAATAGACCCTACCCCCCCCCCATACACACAGCACAACAGCGTCACCCACCCACCCCCAGACCTATCCTCAATGGGTCACACACGCACTTCACCCCCCCACCAGACTTCCAGGTGCCCCCCCCCCCTGCCCATCACCCCCCACCCCCCCTCCCCCCCCCCCCCCACACACAAATATAAACCCTAACCTAACCCTACCCCAACCAACCCTACCCCCACCCCCGCCACACACACACACGCTACCTCCCCACCCCACAGACCTACTCAATGGGCACATAACACAGCACTCACCACACCAAATCGCTCCAGGTGCCCCCAGCCCCGCCCCACCCCTCCCCCCCCCTATTACACACAAATCTGAACCTCTACCACCCCCCCACCAAACGCACACAATTCACACCACGCCCCCAAACCACCACACAGACCTCTCATGGGCAACACACGTACACTCAACCACCACCCAAACCGACTTCCAGTGCCCCTCCACCCCCCCCCCCCTCCCCCCCCCACCCCACACAAATATAACCCTACCTCACACCATCCCCCCCACCAACACCACACACGGCACCCACCACCCCACCGACCTTCCTCAATGGGCACACAAGACTCCACCAGGGGTTGCGTAGGTGAGTTGGGGTTCTTCATGCATCTGGCCAAAGAAGACATGAAAACTGTCCATTGCAGCTAGAGAGTACTTCTGGGGGCCCCCTGGAGCAAACACCCTCCATGCCGATTCGCCCCCAACCCGAGAACGCTGATGGTGGTGCCACGTTGCCCTCTTCTTCTTACTTCTTTCCAGAGACACAAACAATAAAACCATCCAATGCCTCAACGTTGTTGACTGTGTTGGGATCAAGCCCCGGTTTGCCTACACGAGGGAGTGACCAGGTAGATTCGAGCTGGAGTACAAACGGTCGCCTGGTCGGTTGTGTTTGGTTGTGTGGGTGTGGGTAGATGGGTGTGTTTCACCAAGAGGCGATTGGGTAGTGTGTGTTGTGTGTGTGTTGTTGTAGTGTGTGTGGGGGGGGGGGGGGCGGTGGTCAAAAGCCACCACCTTCATCATCAGAGCACCAGGGTGTTTGAGCTGGCGACTCTAACCTGTACGTGTGTGTAGTGTGTGTGTTTACCAGAGGGATATTGGTGTGTGTGTTTGTGTAGTGTGTGTGTGCTCGGGGGGTGGGGGTGGGGGGGGGGTGGGTCAAAAGCCACCACCCACTCAGCAGCACCAGGTTGATTTGAGCTGCGCGTGCTCGAACCTGGTGTGTGTGTGTGTGGTGGTGGTGTGTGTGTGTGTGTGTGTTTGTGTGTGTGTGTGTGGGGGGGACTGGGCTGGTCAAAAGCTCACCACCTCAGCAGTCACCCTGGGATTTTTTTTGAGGCTGGCGGCTCAAACCTGGTCGGCCTGTGTGTGTCTGGGGGGTGTGAGGGGGTGGGGGGGGGGGGCGGGAGGGGGGGCTGCTAAGGTGTGTAAACCAAGTATGGGGTTGTGTGTGGTGGGGTGGTGGTGGGTGTTTTGGTAAGGTGGGGTGGGGGGTGGTGGATAGGGGGCTCCATAGTGCGTGTGTTACAAAAGATACGAGAAGAGACAAATACATACAATATATACAATACATACAATATACACAATACATACAATATATACAATACATACAATATATACAATACATACAAACATACAATACAAACAATACAGACACAGCATACAATACATACACAAATTCAACACATACTCTATATACAGTACATACAATACATACAGTACGTACAGTAAATACACATATACCATACAATCATACATACTAAGTACAACAATACATACCCCCATACAATATCATATAGTACAATACATTCATACATGTACTGCAGTACTACAGTACACTATACAACAACATATACAGTACTATACAAGTACATCAATACATTACCATAACTATACCGTAATACAGTACTATATCAATACAACATACAAACATACAGTAACATACAGTATACAATACATACAATCCAACTACCTGAGGTTCAAGTCATTTAACAACCGTTTCAACTGCCGGGATCCGAATCGTACCTGGAGTTGTGTATCCTGTGGTGGTGTTGGTGTGTGTGTTTTGGGGGGTGGGGGGTGTGGGGGTTGGGGGGGGTCGGTGTGCGGGGGGGGCTGTTTGTGGATTACAAAGAAGGACTCGAGACAATGAACATCCAACATACAATACATACGATACATACGACATACCTGACAGGCTTCAGTCTATTACCCAGAACCTATGCCTACTAACTGCGGCTCCCCTGGTGGGTAATCATGCCTACAGCCAGGAGCGACTACAGCATGGACACCCCGTGGTGTATTGGCGATAGTCATTCAACCTTAAAACAAGCATGGGTGTGTGTTGTGTCGTGTGCTCATGTCGGTGTCGTGTGTGGTGTGTGTGGTGTGTGTGTTCGTGGTGTGTGGTGTCGGTGTTTCGTGTTTGTGTGTGTGGCTGTGTGAGTGTGGTGTGTGTGTTTCGGTGTGGTCGTTGTGTGTGTGAGTGTGTGTGGTTGTGTGTGTTCCGGTGTGTGGTGTGTGTGTAGTT
>JACBWV010000626.1:34450578-34630578 GCA_013435795.1 Chlamydomonas sp. ICE-L
ATGGACGTCCTCAGACTATGTACCACATGGCGGTTTCAAGTAGCTCATGGACATGGTGTCCGGATGCGTGCAGATTCATGTTGGTAAATGTTAAGTTGGTTGTAAAATGTGTTCTGATTGTGTTTACACAATGCAATTTTTTTCCAATGGTCGACGTCTGGTGTTTGTTGCATGGTCGCATGCGGTGTTTAATAAGCCATCAGCCCCACACCCCACTGTTTGGCCTATATAAACATCTAAATGGTGCATAGCATGCAGATGGACAATTGAACGATTTGGCTTGCTAGGTTTTATTTTGCCAACTTGTGACGATGCGACCGCGATAACGCGGGCACAAAAGCCGAGCCGGGGGATCAGCAATTGCCGGTTTTTGGGAGAGACGTGGGGCATCAACGCGATTTGTCGGGATCGATGCGGACTCGAACTGATGTCCCATGAAGTGGTGTTTTACACACGTCATGGCACGGCAAGCAGTTCCACGTGTTTGGGCTGCCCCTGGGTTCACATAAACTTGGCAGGGTGGAACATGAACGAGCCTCGAGCGAAGGTGACCCACGAAGCCGGCAATTAGCTACGTTGTCCTGCTGGTCCTTGTGCGGTTGATGATGTTCGGCGGGGGAGTTTGAATGGCGGCGGGAATGGCTCGCCGCATAACATGAAATCCATGCCATGGTCAGTCAGCGTTTTTTTCTTTGGCAACTGCACAAGCCCAACTCCGCATTGTACCGCTACGCACCAAGCGCACGTCAACATCCAGGCACGAACACTTCGTGCCATGAATTCCTCGAGGTCCCCGGAAACGAAGGTTGTATACACCCCCAAAAATTCATATAAAAAATCGAGGTAGCTTTTGGCGCGACATGAGGCCCCAAGCTCAACCAAGGGTTCAACACGTTTTACCTTATCTTGGTTCGGAGTACTGCTTAGACTCGACGGAATACTGAAAATTAAACAGCTTTTTCTGGACTGAACAAAGAGGAAGACGAATTAACTCAACGGAATACTAAAATGAAACAGCTTTGTGGGAGTGGAGGTACACTTTGCAACCACTTTGGGTAACCTAATTATTGTCGAGACCACCGGAAGAGGGGACCAAGTGGTGTCTACAACATACGAGTTTTTGATTCTCAAAAACAACAGAGCTGCTGTGGCATGGAAGAGGTCGTCCTAGACCCCATCAATTCCATCCTTGCGGTTGTGCATTGAAGTTGACACATAAAAAAAATTCAAACAACTCCTTTGTTTCGTCTCAAAAACGTTTTTGCTTAACAAATTCACGTCGTTTTCGATTTACACACCAAAAGCGTTTCTTCCACCCCCTCCACAGAGTATAGAACGACTGATGTTTTCTAACACCAGAAAGTGTTTTAACGACACCCAAGTCAGCGACCATTCTTAAACGCCAATTTTTTCTAACGGCGATGTCTCGTAACATTTATTTCCAATCCTGATATAGGTTATTCTTACTGTTTCCGCCCGATGGAGAAGTCTCATTGTGAAGTGCTTAATCCTAGCGAGTCATCACGAACACATATGCCAGCTACACGAGTGCCCGCGCTCCCTCCCGTTCTAATCCAACTGAGTTGTACAAGCAGGAGTCTACTCGTGGTATTCAGTATCAGTATGCACCGCGCTCCTCCATCAGATTGTGCGCGCTGGTCCCTCGAATTCGTCGTGTGATGTGAATGAATGTATGCGCAGCAATTTTTTTATTCGAAAACCAGACTAAGATAAAAGGAGAAGCAGAAAAAACACATCATACACGCAGACTGTTGGGGATTTATATCGGTGCGTCAGGCAGAGACAAAATAATAAAGCATTCCATGTATTATGGAGTGTGCAAAAACAATCAGTACAACATTTGAGGCAGGATAACTTGGACTATAATATGGGTGGATCAAATTCGCCGAGGTGTTACATGTTTGAAAATCCATACTTCAACTTACTGCACTGAAGGGAACGACTCCCGCCGTTGCATCTTCAATAGGAATTGGGCCCTCGGTTTCAGATGGTTCGTGAATTACAAAGACATTAAACAACATGCAAGAACTTTTTCGGACAAAGACAAAGACAAACACAAACGGTATGACGGAGCAAAGGCTTGGCTAAAAAACATCATGGGTCTTGGTTCCGTTGGTGATACGAAATTGGATGTTGCATTCCAGCAGTACTCGCCAAGTGGGCCCCTTCCCTTCCCTTCCCTCTGTACTGGACCCCTACAGCAACGGAAATACTTAAATGAAACCGCTTCGGTACGGCACACCTTGCGGTGTAACCATTTTTCTCTGGCAAAAGTTGCCATGTGATTTCAAAGATTTGAATCTCTTGCAACAACCGCAAAGCCTGTCTTTCTACGCACCCCATCGCTAATCTTAAAAGAAATCCGATTCTTGTAATTCGAAATGGCATTGCATTTGGCAACCGTTTGCATTACAGCTAGGGACTTTGATATGTGGGACACCTTTTATTTTGAAAGTTGGTTATGGGTATAAGGAAATGGTGAGTGAAATAGTGGTATCACCATGAGAAGAAGAAGGGTGTCAGACAAAGAGAAGGGGCTAAAACGTTTGAGAAGCAGAAGATTGTGGTAAATAACGTCAGTGTCACTAGTCTGCACTGGTCCACAACAGTGTCAAAAGCGCATCACATGTGTCAAAACGCATCCAATGTGGTATAGTGCAAACCGACCTGGAACCTAGACGGAACTCTGCCTGAACCTTCTTCTGCCTTCGGATAACGTGGAGCCGACCGGATGTGTTCCCTCGCCCCCCCCCCTAAAAACCCCAGCTTCCGGAGAGGCAATGTGGGCGCTCAACCAAACCGACCCACCTGGGCAGTTATCAGCTACAATTGTTATCCTCTGGGCCAGCTTAATGCTGAAATACGGGATAGGACACGAGGATTGGGACCTTGAAATACAAACCTTTAGCTGACAACCAACATAGTGGGTTCAAGGGTCACCGGTAAGGTGTCCCACAAATTCTGTCTCTGACTGTAATCAGAGACTTTTTTGTTTTTACATCGAAAACATCTAAGAATCAATAATAAATGTTGTCGCGACACCAGGAGGTTGGAACGGTTAGGTCAAGCAGGAACAGAAACAAAGCACTGTCGAGTCAGTCACACTCTCATCAAGGACGCAGCGGCACACGTCGAGTCGAGCCACTCACAGGGCGACCTCTCTCATCTCATCAAGTCATGTGGCTTCATTCGCAATTAAGCCACTCTCCTCAAACTTTCAGCAATGTGTAAAGTGGTACAACAATCGACGTGCTGTCCAAGTTGTACATAGAGAATTGGAATTGATCCAATATACTGTAACATTATTGACCGGTCTGACTGTAACATGACCAGGTGGCGGATAAACTTGGATGATGGTGGGTGACCCGGTGGACGTCGGTGCTGCAGTGAGATAGGCTCGACCAGGCAGTGGTATGCCAAGGTGTCCCAATTGTAGTGGAGCTGCTTGGATTCAGTCAGGACGGATGCCTAGTGGTCAGTTCAGCGGCTTCATGCATGGGGAGTCATCGTGGCGCAGGACAATGCAGGGGGTCTGCGGCAAGACCCTAGGTAGTACATCACCGGCTGTGGCCTTTAAGGCAAGGTACCAACCGACGGCTTTTGAGGAGGATTTGGAGGTCGTGGCCCCCCTCACCTCGGCAATGTGGCCTGACCTCATTCTGTTAAGGGTTCCCGCTCTGCCACGAGCCTTGGTCCACTGATCTTGAAATCATGGCTTTCAGTGTACGCACTGGGGTACACAGGCACAGAGAACAAGCCCAGTTGCTCAAGGGCTCACTATCCAGCACCATGCCGGGCTCAGTGCCACACTGCACACGCAGATGACGGGTTTTTCAGGCGGACCAGTGGTCGACAAGCATGGTCGCCGGCTGGGGGTCGTGAAGGGCGCACTTGGCACCACCATCATGCGCATCGGCATCACCCCAACTACGACCCTTCACACCTACCTGCTTCAATCAGATATCCAGGCTTGATCTAAGCCCATGTTGCAAGCACCAGTGATGCTTACAACTTCCCAAGTCCTTTGGGAGAGAGCGTCCTCTCGCGTTTCGCCAGACGCACCGAGAAGTTCCTCGATAACCCCACCCCCTGATACTGATATGGGGACACAGACGGTTAACGGTTTACCAAAGAGCTACTCGGAATTCTTCGAGAACTCTTCAACCTTCTGCACCCCCCCCAACGTTGCCCAAAAGCACGATCTGCAGTCTGGATGATTATAAAGTGTCCCACTTTATTTGAGAACAACTGTAGCCAGGGTTTAGAATATACCCCTGTCGTTTGGAGGCTTTTGAAAAGTTGACCAACCGCGCGAGAGTCACTTCCTCTCACGATGTCCACTGACGTTCTGTTGTTTTCTGGGCTAATACCCGGATGTTTCAATCTGTTTGACCGTTACATGATGAGTCCCCAAAAGTCCGCGTGTATGTGTTTTCCTCCGCACGCGCAACAGCACACAAGCCGCCCATGCATGCATCATCATAAAATAATCGGAGCATAAAGATACTTGTGATCTATTACTATCTATTACTATCTATTACTATTAAAATGATTTCAGTGGAAATAAAAACCACATCTCGAGACGGGTCAAATGTATGGAACACAAGTGGAATTGGAGTTTATTGAGCTCAAACCCCAATATCACATGGGATTCATCGAATCCAATCCAACAAACCATGGGATGGAACTGTTTCGCAAAAACCCCAACATCACATGGGAGATTATACAAGCCAACCCAGATAAACCATGGGCTGGTATTATATCAGCAGAAACCCTACAATAACGTATGATATTGTCATACACCCCCCCGTAAACCTTGGGATTGGGTGGGTTGAGCATAAACCCCAATATCACATGGGAAATTATACAAGCCAACCCAGATAAACCATGGGAACTGGTATTATATCACAGAAAACCCTACATCACGTGGGAAATGATCGAAGCCAACCCCGACAAACCGGGAATTGGTATTGAGCAGCATAAACCCATGCATTAAATGGGATATTGGTCATTACAAACCCAGACAAACCGTGGGAATGGGGTGGATTGAGTTCACACCCCGAACATCACACTAGATATTATACAAACCAACCAAGATAAACCATGGGACTGGTTTTTTATCAGTAAAAACCCAGTATCACATGGGATATTATAAAAGCCACCCAGATAAACCATGGGACTGGTCTTTGATCAGTAAAAACCCCAGTATCACATGGATATTATACAAGCCAATCCACATATACCATGGACTGGATATTTTTCAGCAGAAAACCCTACATCACGTGGGAAATGATCGAAGCCAATCCAGATAAACCATGGAATTGGAACTGGATCAGCAAAAAACCCTGTCATAACGAGGATATTATCGAAACCAACCCAGACAAAACGTGGAATTGGGGTGGAATGAGCGAAAACCCAAACATCACGTGGGAGATTATACAAACCAACCCAGATAAACCATGGACTGGTATGAGTTGAGCAGAAACCCCAATATGTTGCTATATCCCAAGGGGAAATATGTGATGTATACTTAGATTACAGATCAGCAAAGAAAACGATACAAAAAAATATGGCGCCATGGTCAATACTAACCCAATTTCTAATGCATGTCAACCACAGACTCAATAGGAGAATATAATGAAATGGTTTATTTGTTTTTTAAAATTAACCCGTTACAATCAGGGAGAGGGGGTTGCCGATTTCCAGAAGGACAACTAAGAGATCACGTGAAAGAGAAAAGTACTGTCGAGTGTATTTCATGACATGTTCATTCATGTAAGCTTTGAAGTTTCCAATTTCTCTTCAAATGTAAAGCTCGTACGGACATGGATCAGCAAGTGTGCCGTACACGAAGCTGCCGTTGACTGCATTGGCGAGAACGAATACGTTCATGATTCCCCTGCAGCGAGGGTCAGTTTGTAGATGGTTGCGGGCGTTTTTTTCCGTTTTAGGAGGTTTTATCATTTCACAAATATGGAAGTGTGCTCTGGTCGACGACTTGTGCTCAAGGAGGGGCGGACCCACCCCGTGTGCGAAACTACTCGACTTGTACAGGCGCTTTCAAGGTGACTTTTCGAAAAAGCCCAGCATATCCTCGATCGCTTCAAAACGACGATAGTTTCAGGACAGGCACCAAATAACTTTTGACTTCATTTTGGCAAATAGTGTTTCCGCTGGGTGCGAATTGATTGTGTTCGCTTGTCACTGCTCCAATTTTTAATATTCTGCGTTCAAGTACTTCTTTCCTGTGCATGAAATGGTCCATGGTCGGAGTCAATCTCCTTTGAAAGATTTGCATCGTAGTCGACAATGCCAACAATTTAATGGTGTTAGTTGATGAAAACGCGACGAAAGGTAATGAGGAGTGCTCGTGATCGCTGAGTGATCGTTCATGTTTGATTAATTATTCCAATCATGATGCATGATGTTTTTATATCCCAACTAATGCAACTGCAATGTGCAGTAGAGTAGTAGTAGAAGGCGGGAGGTCTCAGTGTTGAGTTGAGTTAGTGATACACCGGTCCCCCTTGCAACTTCTGTCTGACCAGTGCAGCCAAACCCGATACGAAATATGTTGAAATTGATTGATGACCCCGTTCTTGTATCGAAATATGCTTTGTAATCATGACATTTCGTACGATACGAGGCGAGGCGATGAGGGACGAGAATCCGCCACCGCATCCGTGCACTGAATATTAATGAATGGCCCCGACAATGAATTCGACAGAGAGAGATTCGAGTTTGTATGCTTGTAGATTAATTGTAGGATTGCGGTTGTTTACACTCGTTTTCAAGGCGCACCAGGGAACACTTGTCGTAGATTCGTTAGCCATCCTTGTTCGGCGAACTGGGTAGGAGACTCTTGCATGTTGGGGAGGGGGATCCGTATTGTTTGCAAAGAACCTCATTTGAGACCGCCTGTCATTATCGTTCAGGAATTTCCATTTGCTCGCTAGTCATGCTGACAGATCGTACCTCAGTTGCTTCTCAAGGCTCTGGGGCGCGCAGTATCCAGCTCAAGCTCAATCTCCATACTTATTCACTCGAGCCAGCATCTGCCCGTCTTTCGAGGCGCTCAGTTCTCAAGTCAATCCTTCAGGTCGAGCATTCTCAAGATCAATCTCCCTACTATTCACTCGAGGCCATTCTCCAGATCATCTCTATACTATTCACTCGAGCAGCATTGCCTTCTTTCGAAAAGCGCTCAGTCTCAAAGCTCAATCTTCAGTCGAGCATGTAAATAAGAGCGAAGGTAGAAGATTTGCAGATAAGTAGTTGAGATTGGCAATCATTGTTATATTCTTGAGGATGTTTCTTAAGTGTGTGTTGTGGTTAACGCAATCTCAATCTCTGGGCCATGTACGTAGTGTACCACAACGCCGGCAAAAAGATTCAAACCCCACTATGACTGCTTTCGCGACTCCGGTTCTAGGATCGCGAGAGGGAGAACTTTTGAACGCAAGCAAGCCAAGTCGTAGGTCTGCCGCTCGAAGCGGTATCGGGAATGTTGGGCGTATTGCTGTCCTTAAGTACAGTCAACGGAATACGTTAAATGAAAAAACCGCTTCGTGTTACGGCACACCTGCGGTCGTAATCCTAATGTTGTCGCGACCCTAAACCGTACACGCAAGGTTGTACCGTACACTCAAGAAAAGGTTTCATTTTAGATTCCTAGGACTGTAGATAGATGTGTATGTTCCCAGAATGGATACAAGAACATCCTATGTTGGAGATGGTGATTTGTCTGCCACCAAGTGACCCAGATTCGCCACTAATGTATCATTATTCGTACGGAACTGTAACCGTTCTTGTACCATCGACTTCTAGCAAGGTGCGGGTGACCGTTCCTCGTCATTGTACAGTTCAGACGTAGTTGGCATCCACAACCCCACGTCTGTGGTTTGATGCATACAAATATGTAGTGCACAAGTGTGGCAATTCCAATCGCCATCATAATTGTTGATGCTTAGAGGAATTTTATCGGTCGGCTATTTTTCCGACAACTGGCAAGCTAGCTTGCCATGTCCATGCATCAACATCTCCTATATTGATCCGCCAAAACCCACTTTTAGATGTTGGATCCCCATGCAGCCAATGTGATGTTGCGCCAACCACATAACCACTCTCTAGGCAGGTCGTATGCTTAGATCTGACTCCCCTTGCTTCCCTTCGGAGAAATTTGTCGCAGGATCAAGACACCACCTGGTAGCACCAATAAGGTGTGGCCGACTTACCCGCTAATCAGTCATTAATGATGTTTTACTGACCAATTATTACACAATGTTTTATATGACGAAAACATTTGGAAAATATCGCTTGGTCAGAGATACTCGGGTTGTTTTCAGAGGCGTACACGGAACAACATTTTTCCAGAGAACCGAACTGTGCAAAACCAACTTTTTTCAGAAAAACCAGTGTGTTCTCATCTTCTGTTGTCTACATACAAACGCTGAATGTTGTAAACACAGGAGTGTGTTTAACAACACCCAAGTCGGCGACCATTCTTAACTCCAATTTTCTAACGGCTATGTCGTACATTTAATTTCCATCGGCTGATATCTGTTCCTTTTACTGTTCCGCCGACTGTTAGGTAGGGTTTTGACCCCTCAGAATTATTTGAGAATATAAGGAATAACAGGGTTTTTCAGAGCGGAGAAGATTATTAGAGAATATTGCAAACGCCTGTGTCAGATGGTAATAATATATTTGAGTTCGCACTCAATTGCCCCCAATCCCATGGATTATCGGGGTTTGTTTGAACAATGTCACAAGGTGATGTTTGGGGGAATCCCAAATTCTGAAGCGACTGATGTTCGTAAACACATAAGTTTTTAACACAATTCAGAACCATTCTTAACGCCAATTTTCTAACGGCGATGTCGTACATTTATTATTACATTTTTTATTTATTTCCATCTGATATCTGTTTTCATTTTACTGTTCCGCTGACTGTAGCGGTTGCAACAACCATTGCGCTTTTTCATATACCTCCACCGTCGTGACGATGCCTATCGTGCTAAGGCCCGTGCTGACAATGCATCTACTGCCCGTCGTGAGGCTGAGGCCCGTGCTGACAATGCATCTACTGCCCGTCGTGAGGCTGAGGCCCGTGCTGACAATGCAGCTACTGCCCGTCGTGAGGCTGAGGCCCGTGCTGACAATGAAGCTACTGCCCGTTGTGCGGAAGCTGCTGCCCGTCGTGAGGCTGAGGCCCGTGCTGATGAGTCTGAGGACCATCTCAGGCAAAAGTTGTTGTCGTTATCGCCTGATGACGTCGCTGCTATGACTCCTGAACACGTTTCGGAGTATATGAAGGCGTGTGGCCTCGGTTGGGGTATCAGCATTTCATTTGGATCAGCCGGTATTGTGATAATTGCTTTTTTAAATACATACATGTCACACAATCACCCACCCCCGCAGCACATCTCCTCGCATGGTTTGTCAAGGCAGCACTGAATCCTCGGAGGAGCCCTGTGGGTTACTGAATGTGAGAGGGGGGTGTTGGATTGCTTGAAAATTTCACGTTTTTCAGCAAGGAACTGATGGGGGACGTGGAGGTTGCAACACGATTTGAGGAGCGGCACCTCCAAGATGAAGAGTCCAGATAGATACATCCGCTTCTTGGCACTGTTTATTGCATTATGTGCTCTTGTGTCGGGATTGTTTCAGAACGCAACATCTCTTACTGGATGGGCAACATTGGGTATTTCATTATTGGTTTTGCACAAGCACTTCTTGAGAAGCTTCCGATATCAGAGGAAGACACAACTCTACAACAACCGTTGAATTTAAGCTACCCGTATATCCTCGAACCTATGAATTTCTTACTAAACATCCGGGGGCCCGGGGGACATGTAGTAAGAAAGACAACGAATTCTCCATAGGGGTATCATAGGGGTCAACTCCCCAGGGGATGCTGTCCTTTACGAACAGGGATTTTCTGTTCGAACAGCCTTCAGGAAGATGCCAGCTGCCCCCACAATGTCTCTGTCGCAGGTGAATTGACAGTTCTTGCAGGTGTATGTCTCTCCACACTTGTTCAAGAAACCGCACATAGGGCATGTCTGACTTGTGTAATGCTCAAGCACATGCAAGAACACTGTCCCGTACTCTTCACACTTCTCCTTCAGCCGATTGAACAGCACAGAGTGGCTCAAAGTCAGCATCTGACGGGCAACCTTGGTTGTCAGCTCCCGTTCAGCACTGATTGTCATCTTCGCCGTCTCCAATTGAGGTACCAACAACACATCGTAGCGAGCGGCCAAGAAATTTGTTGTCTGGTCCCTAAATTCTTTCTTGAGGTAAAAATTGTCTTCCGAATGCGAATCATCAGCTTCTTTATCTTCATCCTCTCTTTTGATCGTAAGGTTTTCTCAGTATCCAACCTTGACTGCAGCTTGTCATGAACCAGCAGGAGTTTGACAAGGTCGGATGCCTGTCCCTGACCAAGCATGAAGGATTCCTCATTCTCAGGTGAGTACGTGACCATTGTCTTTCGGACGCCTGGGTCGATGGAGGCAGTTGCAACCTTGTCTGGATTGACAGGCTTCCGCTCTGCCCTTCTGTCCCTAGCAGCGACAGACAATACGAGGAAATATTCGCCGAAGCGGGATTTTTTGGACCTTCGGATCGTGGGTCGGGTTTTCCTCAGGCATCAACTTATGGAGTTGTTTGCTACCGAAGTAGCGCATGTTGCCCAATATTTCTTTGAAGATGAAGAGTTTGTCGCCATCCTTGGAAACGTTCTTCTGATCCATCTCAATGACCCAACCCCCTCTCAAGCTCTGTCTTCTTCCGTCTGAACGGAGCTGAAAACTGCTTGATGTTACCTGCTTTCAGATTCGAAAAGCAAGCCTTGATGTTTGCCAATGCAGACTTGATTGCGCTTTGGCGTACGCTTTTGGGGCATTGAAGCAACCATTGGCGATTCTTGAAGTACGGGTTTGGCACTCTTCCCCTTCCCCCTCACCTTGTTCGTCACATACCTGTCTCGAATTCGGAAGACAGACTTGTGAGTGCTCCCGACGCCCAACCGTGCTGCCACCGCCTTGTTGTACATGAACCGGCTGCACCCCGCCAAACTCTTGCCAGCATCGATTTCTGAGCCTTGGTTGGGTTCAGCTTCAGCTTTAAGGTCCTCAACTTGGGTTTGGCATTTGACTTTGTAGCGTCTTCGACCGTTTCCATCGGCAACAATATACTTGAACGATGGACATGAGGTCTTTCCAAGCTCGTCTTAAGGGGCTCCGTCTTGGTGATCGAGAACGATGATCGAGCAGGAGTGCTGCGAGCAAATCCATTCAATGAGCTCGAACCAAACCTTGCGAGCCTGTCTTTGGAAGCCACAACAATTGACGATACAAGTCCTGCCGTGACGAGTCCCAATACTCGTAAAAGTCCTGGGCGCTTGAAGTTGAGCCCTGATCCGACGTCCTTGACTTCAATGACTTGCTCGCATCCGGAATGTTTGTCAGAAATATGGGTTTGCAAGAACAATTGCTGTCTGAGCAGGTCGGGTTGTTGTTTGTGTGAGGACACACGTGCGTAGAGAATGACTTGACGACTGCTGGGTTGTTATTCCTGCTCAATGAGGTAGCCTTGGATGCTGCTTGGGTCAAAGAGACGTTGGTTGCCTGGAGTCCGGATCGTTCTGATCGTGCCATTATCCGCCCATCGACGGAGGACGGTCCTGGAGACACCAAGGGCATCGGAGGCCTTGCCAATTTTACAGAAGCTTTGGTTGCCATACATGGCATTCTGATATTTAGTACATGCAAATTCCTTATACACTGTTAGATTTACTTATTTTCGGAAAGCAAACGAGTCAATGTTGCAACCTTTCTCGCATACATGAATGATTTGGACTTCATAACCAATAATTTTGAGAACTTTCCATTTCCAGCAAAACCATGTCACAGTTAAGTCATTGGTGATGGCATCTATTAGGCTCAGGCTTCGGACGGGTTTCGTGTTTTTTTCCATCAACACACGTAATTCTCGTTCATATTCTTCTTGGAACATTTGACCTTTCAATATCAAGGAAAATATTCCTTTATATTCCAACTCGGGATCATGTCTCCACCAAGACCAGCAGGAATGATGATGTCACCATTAGGAATGTTGTTTCAGTGATCAGCAAGAAGTGCCGCCGTGTGAGAATGGACAAGGATGATGCTGACTGTGTAATAATGTAATTCGTCACTGTTTCGGCATGACAACCTCAGATTGGTTTCAGAATGGGGAGCGCGGGCAGATTGGATTGTATTGGATTCATTTGATGACTCGCTTGAATTTATTCAATATACTGTAACATTATTGACCGGCCTGACTGAAACGCTTGGGACTTTCACTGAAACGCTTGGGAGGGGGGAAGCGAAGACACACTTTTGTTGAATGTCTTAAAGTACATTCAGAGACAGAATTTGTGGGACACCCTTACCGGTGACCCTTGAACCCAATTGATTGGTTCGATGAAGGTAAAAAAAAAAACAGTTGTTCTCGAATAATTACTTATTCGCGACCCTTGCAATCCTTGAGCAATGACACGATCCTGGGGATTGTGATGAGGAGGCGCTTTTGGCGCTGGATCTCTTTGTGCTCGATGTACTTTCGGTACGTGCGCTGGATCTTGCGCGCCGAGCACCACCCTCGCAACCACTGGGACGCTATGTTCTGTACAATGTCCCAATCATGATTGGCGAATCCATCAGATGCCACACAAAGGATACTGAACTCATCCAACTCAATGAACAGGCTGCTTAAAATCTTGCGTGTGAGGGTAATGTAATATACGGTACACCAATCACGGTACGGGAAGATGGCTTCCAAACCAAGATACATGCCTTGGAAGCGGGGATCGCATGTGTCATTGTCCGGTGAGACTGTCATCAGATTGAGGATAAACAGCTTGGCGTGGTTTCCGTCTGTGAAGTCGTTGGCAGTCAATTCTCCGTAGCATGTACGTATTTCGTTGTCCCACGATTGAACGGCGAGCTTTGCAAAGTACCTTCCAAACGCGCGCCATGGGCGGAATGAGTTCTCTTGCGCGATCGCAAAATGGATCCGACGGAATGCCCGAAGTGTCATTGGCAACATCGTTGTATAATTCAGTAAAGTTTGCCATTGTGTTTGTGGGTATTTGTGAGTATTTTGTGGTGGTTATATGTTTCTTTTATGACAATTCAGTCAATTTTTTTTGTTCACATCCGTCCATCATTCTCACACACGCCACTGCGGATTTCGCAGACTCCTTGTCCATCAGACCGATAGACAGACCGCACACACACATGACATGGCGGCTTGCGCAGACTCATCATCGTCCATCTGCCTCCACATGAAAACGGCGGAAAGCTGTCGCCTCCTCCTCATTGTCCATCTGACTCCACATGCAAACGGCGGAAAGCTGTCGCCTCCTCCTCGTTGTCCATCTGACTCCACATGAAAAACGGCGGGAAAGCTGTCGCCTCCTCCTCGTTGTCCATCTGACTCCAAACACAAACGGCGGAAACCTGTCGCCTCCTTCTCGTTGTCCATCTGACTCCAAACACAAACGGCGGAAACCTGTCGCCTCCTTCTCATTGTCCATCTGACTCCAAACACAAACGGCGGAAACCTGTCGCCTCCTTCTCATTGTCCATCTGACTCCACATTCTTCTGCTTGACTTGACAACCCTGATGGATTTCTGAATGGGGAGCGCGGGGCACCGCGGAGCGGGGCAGTGGAATCGAGCTGCTGACCTTGTATTTGAGAACAACTGTAAGCAGAAGAGCGAATGCCGCGCGGCTATTTCGCTCGGCTTATTCTGTTCCGGAGTAGCAAATGACTCAATTGATGGACAGCAACAACTTGGTCGAAAGTTCAGACCTTACAAATGATCAAAGTGCACCGCGCAAATCATAAAACTTACATTATTCATGACACCTGATCAATGGGGTCTGATTATCAAAATGGAGCGCACCACTTGGATCCAATAAATTGATCAACAAACCTAACACCCGTATTTGAACGTTTTCACACATGAACACCTCTGAAGAAGACTCTCCATCTATGAACAAACAATTCTTTCAACAAAAAATAAGGAATCATCAACCAATCCCTATTTTAAATCGGTTTTCACATGAACACCTTCTGATGAAAGACTCTCCATCTTGGGAACAACCATTATTTCAACAAAAAATAAGAATCATCAACCAATCCCTATTTTAACGTTGTTCACATGAACACCTCTGAAAAGACTCTCCATCTCTGGAACAACAATTATTTCAACAAAAAATAAGAATCATCAACCAATCCCTATTTTAAACGTGTTCACATGAACACCTCTGAAAAGACTCTCCATCTTGGGAACAACAATTATTTCAACAAAAAAAATAAGAATTCATCAACCCAATTCCCTTATTTTAAACGTGTTCACATGAACACCTCTGAAAAGACTCTCCATCTTGGAACAACAATTATTTCAACAAAAAATAAGAATCATCAAACCAATCCCTATTTTAACAGTGTTCACCATGAACACCTCTTGAAAGGACTCTCCATCTTGGGAACAACAATTATTTCAACCAAAAAATAAGAATTCATCAACCCCAATCCCTATTTTAAAACGTGTTCACATGAACACCTCTGAAAAGACTCTCCATCTTGGGGAACAACAATTATTTCAACAAAAAATACGAATCATCAACCAATCCCTATTTTAAACGTGTTCACATGAACACTCTGAAAAGACTCTCCATCTTGGGAACAACAAGTATTTCAACAAAAAATAAGAATCATCAACCAATCCCTATTTTAAAAACGTGTTCACATGAACACCTCTGAAAAGACTCTCCATCTCTGGAACAACAATTATTTCAAAAAAAAATAAGATCATCAACCAATCCCTATTTTAACGTGTTCACATGAACACCTCTGAAAAAGACTCTCCATCTCTGGAACAACAATTATTTCAACAAAAAATAAGAATCATCAACCAAATCCCTATTTTAAACGTTTTCACATGAACACCTCTGAAAAGACTCTACATCTCTGGAACAACAATTATTTCAACAAAAAATAAGAATCATCAACCAATCCCTATTTTAAACGTTTTCACATGAACACCTCTGAAAAGACTCTCCATCTTGGGAACAACAATTATTTCAACAAAAAATAAGAATCATCAACCAATCCCTATTTTAAACGTGTTCACATGAACACCTCTGAAAAGACTCTCCATCTCTGGAACAACAATTATTTCAACAAAAAATAAGAATCATCAACCAATCCCTATTTTAAACGTGTTCACATGAACACCTCTGAAAAGACTCTCCATCTCTGGAACAACAATTATTTCAACAAAAAATAAGAATCATCAACCAATCCCTATTTTAAACGTTTTCACATGAACACCTCTTAAAAGACTCTACATCTCTGGAACAACAATTATTTCAACAAAAAATAAGAATCATCAACCAATCCCTATTTTAAACGTTTTCACATGAACACCTCTGAAAAGACTCTCCATCTTGGGAACAACAATTATTTCAACAAAAAATAAGAATCATCAACCAATCCCTATTTTAAACGTGTTCACATGAACACCTCTGAAAAGACTCTCCATCTCTGGAACAACAATTATTTCAACAAAAAATAAGAATCATCAACCAATCCCTATTTTAAACGTGTTCACATGAACACCTCTGAAAAGACTCTCCATCTTGGGAACAACAATTATTTCAACAAAAAAATAAGAATCATCAACCAATCCCTATTTTAAACGTGTTCACATGAACACCTCTGAAAAGACTCTCCATCTCTGGAACAACAATTATTTCAACAAAAAATAAGAATCATCAACCAATCCCTATTTTAAACGTTTTCACATGAACACCTCTGAAAAGACTCTACATCTCTGGAACAACAATTATTTCAACAAAAAATAAGAATCATCAACCAATCCCTATTTTAAACGTTTTCACATGAACACCTCTGAAAAGACTCTCCATCTTGGGAACAACAATTATTTCAACAAAAAATAAGAATCATCAACCAATCCCTATTTTAAAACGTGTTCAAATGAACACCTCTGAAAAGACTCTCCATCTCTGGAACAACAATTATTTCAACAAAAAATAAGAATCATCAACCAATCCCTATTTTAAACGTGTTCACATGAACACCTCTGAAAAGACTCTCCATCTCTGGAACAACAATTATTTCAACAAAAAATAAGAATCATCAACCAATCCCTATTTTAAACGTTTTCACATGAACACCTCTTAAAAGACTCTACATCTCTGGAACAACAATTATTTCAACAAAAAATAAGAATCATCAACCAATCCCTATTTTAAACGTTTTCACATGAACACCTCTGAAAAGACTCTCCATCTTGGGAACAACAATTATTTCAACAAAAAATAAGAATCATCAACCAATCCCTATTTTAAACGTGTTCACATGAACACCTCTGAAAAGACTCTCCATCTCTGGAACAACAATTATTTCAACAAAAAATAAGAATCATCAACCAATCCCTATTTTAAACGTGTTCACATGAACACCTCTGAAAAGACTCTCCATCTTGGGAACAACAATTATTTCAACAAAAAATAAGAATCATCAACCAATCCCTATTTTAAACGTGTTCACATGAACACCTCTGAAAAGACTCTCCATCTTGGGAACAACAATTATTTCAACAAAAAATAAGAATCATCAACCAATCCCTATTTTAAACGTGTTCACATGAACACCTCTGAAAAGACTCTCCATCTCTGGAACAACAATTATTTCAACAAAAAATAAGAATCATCAACCAATCCCTATTTTAAACGTGTTCACATGAACACCTCTGAAAAGACTCTCCATCTTGGGAACAACAATTATTTCAACAAAAAAATAAGAATCATCAACCAATCCCTATTTTAAACGTGTTCACATGAACACCTCTGAAAAGACTCTCCATCTTGGGAACAACAATTATTTCAACAAAAAAATAAGAATCATCAATCAATCAATCCCTATTTTAAACGTGTTCACATGAACACCTCTGAAAAGACTCTCCATCTTGGGAACAACAATTATTTCAACAAAAAATAAGAATCATCAACCAATCCCTATTTTAAACGTGTTCACATGAACACCTCTGAAAAGACTCTCCATCTTGGGAACAACAATTATTTCAACAAAAAATAAGAATCATCAACCAATCCCTATTTTAAACGTGTTCACATGAACACCTCTGAAAAGACTCTCCATCTTGGGAACAACAATTATTTCAACAAAAAAATAAGAATCATCAATCAATCAATCCCTATTTTAAACGTGTTCACATGAACACCTCTGAAAAGACTCTCCATCTTGGGAACAACAATTATTTCAACAAAAAATAAGAATCATCAACCAATCCCTATTTTAAACGTGTTCACATGAACACCTCTGAAAAGACTCTCCATCTTGGGAACAACAATTATTTCATCTTGGGAACAACAATTATTTCAACAAAAAATAAGAATCATCAACCAATCCCTATTTTAAACGTGTTCACATGAACACCTCTGAAAAGACTCTCCATCTTGGGAACAACAATTATTTCAACAAAAAAATAAGAATCATCAACCAATCCCTATTTTAAACGTGTTCACATGAACACCTCTGAAAAGACTCTCCATCTTGGGAACAACAATTATTTCAACAAAAAATAAGAATCATCAACCAATCCCTATTTTAAACGTGTTCACATGAACACCTCTGAAAGACTCTCCATCTTGGGAACAACAATTATTTCAACAAAAAATAAGAATCATCAACCAATCCCTATTTTAAACGTGTTCACATGAACACCTCTGAAAAGACTCTCCATCTCTGGAACAACAATTATTTCAACAAAAAAATAAGAATCTCATTGACACAAGCCATCATTATAAATTTGGATATTTTAACGTTTGCCGGACGGACGGTGTGCATGCGACAGTTTTCCACAGTTTTGCCCGTCTCCCTCGAGCCATGAAAACAACCTCTACGCCCCCTCACTCATCTGCCTTGCCAGGCAGAACACTGCTGCCTGAAATTCCCTCTTCTGCTCGGGTGTCATGTTGCGCCAGACGTTGGTCAATCCATGAGGGTTGATCAACAAAATGCTCAGGGCGTTGCTGGCAAACACCCCAGACAGCCCACCGAAGTAGAACCCGGATGCTGGCAGCAACAGGCTGGCAATAAGCTTCAACACCGTGGGTGCAGTATCATCCGATATCTGCATTTCCTCTTTTACACTCTCTATTACAACACGGGAAAACACCACCCACGCATCCTCCATTGATGCTGTCTGTAACGGGGGCGTGTGTTGGCGGTCATACGCTTCACGCTTGTCAGGATCACTCAGCGCTCCGTAAGCCGCGCACAACATTTTGAAACGCTCCTGAGCAGCATCCCGTTGGCTGTCAGGAGATGTTGCCCATTTGTCCGGATGCCATTTCAGAGCTGCTTGCCGGTATGCTCGCCGAATCTCCTCTGTCGTTGCAGTGTCTGCTGCCACCCCCAACAATTCATAGTGGCTGCTGACCATGATGGCCTGCGTTGGGCATTTATTGATGTATAATGCCCCTCCTGCAAACCATTTTTCGAAGGATTCTGGAGCACGCATGATTGGTGTGATGTACATGATTCACTGCATACAGTCAATGACATTGAATCCCGGGACAAGTTGACGCACTGTGTTGACATCTTGTCGCGTTTGTTGCTCTCACACACTCACTCACTCTTGCGCGGGTCATCATCGATTCAATGGTCGGGTACACGAAGTCGTCCACATCCGCACATTTGGGGAGGAAAACCGTATTCTCGGTGCCTGCGTTTGATGGCGTGGAGGAGCGCACCACAATGAGCGAAATTCTCCTGCTTTTCATTATGCGCACGACTCCGTTTGAAGGGCCCCCGCCGAAATCCAGATCTAACCCATCAATCAATCCAGTGTGTCTCATGCATGTGAACTGTGGGCTCCCCTCCGGTCGCCCACCCGCTCGGTTCCTCGCGGACTCCTTTGTGGGGGCTCCCCTCCGGTCGCCCCCAGTCGCTCCGCTGGGGGGAAGAGGTGAAAGGGGCTCCGCCGCTTGTTTAGTGTGATACGGTTCTCCTCCAATTGTTCATTCGGGGCGGAAAAAAGTGTACACATATGTATACAGCATGGTAGAGCACATTATTACATGTAGTGATTTGAAAACAGTAGGCGAGCGGATCGAACACATAGTAAATGAGATGGCTTCTTTGTATGAAGCGACAGGCGTGGAGTATTTCAAAGCCCATGCATCAGGATGGTCCCAATGGGTGTGGATGTTACAAGATAGCAAGCGCAGAGAGTGGCAGATCACATACCCTGGGGATCCTCAGGGGGTGTGGAATTCACCAAAAGACCGGGTGTAATGAGAAAGATAATACAATGTTCGTCTGATATGAATTCTGAAATCTCTCGCATTATGCAAAGGAAAATGACGTTAACATCGTACCGAAACCAGTAGATAGCAGCTCAAAAAATCTAATAAAACATATGGGATTAAATTAAACGTAAGACATTCAATGCTAATCAAAGAGATTAACAAGACAAATCCAACACCCTTATCTGTATCCGATATAGCTATAGTTTCGTGCAACCAGGGCATATGATACAGCAACCAGGGCATATAATCGAAAATCTGGTGACAGCATGTGTTCTCCAGCGTAAAATCCTGCTTCGTCGATACAAACAACGTTAGAGCTTTCTCTGTACTTGTCACAAAACATTTCTACATTTTCTTTTGAATGTCCGTAGAGAACTGTGGGAAACGCCTTCTTCCTAGAAAATCCACATTTTTTTATGTGTCTCGATGCAGTACTGATCGATAATCTCACATTACAACTCTTGCAAATTATACCGACCAAATCCTTGCATGTTATGAAGGGGTTCTCTGCAATATTATTGGATATCGTGGAACGTAAAAGCATGGACAATTCTTTCCTTTTTCGTTTTAAACGCTTACTTTTACCCACCTGATCAGCATTGACCCATCTATGTAGTGAGCTCTTGGACACGTTGTATATATTACAAACCTTCCTGAGACTCCTCAAAAAATATTTGTAGTGAACCACGGACCTGTACCTGGTTTCAGGGGATATCATTCAAATTATACTGAGTGTCCCAAAATTATTTGAGAACAATTGTATAGATTGGCGCGTCTGTCTCCGCTGCATACATCTCTGTCCACTCTTAGAAGTGCTTAATAGCTGATAATGTATAAACAAGATGACCTCGCTGAGGTATTCCAGAGCATTGGTGTGTACAGCGCTGTCATTGTTGTTGTGTCTTTGGCTTTAGCTTATTGGTTGCGCACCGGTTTCCGTGGCAGCAACCAATGTCCTACTACGAAAGCCAGCAAGCAAAGATAATCAACATACAGTCTTCGTGTACGGCACAAGATAATAAACATACAGTCTTCGTGTACGGCACAAGCTAATCAACATACAGTCTTCGTGTACGGCACACCTTGCGGTGTAACCTACAGTCGGCGGAACAGTAAAATGAAACATCCCAATAAACGGTATAATGCGTCGACAGACATTATAGTGTACGAGTGGATGGTCCTACAAAATGGCCCGTCCAGCAAAGAAACCTCCTTTCATGACGCATTGCACATCAACAAAGACCCCGTGTTCTTTTGGGCCACGGTACCGGGGAAGAGTCGATCGCTTAAGTGCGGCTGGTCCTTCAATGGACACTCTCGAAAGTACCGACAAAAGAACGATACGGAGTCTGCAGGATGGAGAGCCGTGATCTAAAAAAGAACCACGATATTCTCGTTAACATCTTGCAATTTGTTGATTCAAAATCGTATTGGTGTTCCACTGCCCCGTGGGTTGCTACACCATTTGGTTACACCGTAAGGTGTGCCGTACACTCCAGAAACGGTTTCATTTTAGTATTCCGTCGAGTGTAATGAGTGAGAGTGAGTGAGTGAGTGGTTGGTGGGCATCAACATCATCTCGACAGCAGCCGCCGCGACGCGTGTGTGAGGTGTCGCCCTTCATGCAGCTGCACGTGGGCAAATGGCTTGTCTTTCATCTTGTTTGATCCTAAACCCTAAACTTCAATGGATAACTTCAAGAAGTTGGATACAAGCATGTATGCGTGTTTCACAGTTTCAGGCAGTACGTGGAATGGCAAAAAAAATATTTTACATGGAACGGTGGTATTCGATAATGAGGACGACGCCAATAAATGTTTAGAAATACTCGACCTGTACAAAGAGACATTCTACTTCAGGCGTACATCGAACGTGATGAATAAGACTATGTTCACGTTTGACGGCACGACAATCCACCTATTATCTGGTGCCAAAATTGAGTACGACCAGAATGCTTCTCGATTGAAGAAGATTGTAGAGATAGAAAAGACGTACACGGCAAACGCGTGGGAATACATGGATCCAATATTGATTATGGACGATTACGTAAGGCTATTCGGGTATCTTCCGCTCAGGAAAAGGGCATTCTGGAGCTGCTTGCTGTTATGTTTTTCGTGCAGTTGTATAGTATTCTGTATCGATCCATGCTATTACGAAGCTAAATCTCATCGCACGTAGGTGAGCTCATGCACCCAACGTTTTTCCATTTCCAAGCCTGCTTATACACACGGCTTTCGTTTGAGTACATGCGGTTGCGTAAGACCCGCCGCCGTGCGTGTGTGAGGATGCGGTCGTTCGCTGCCAACTTTGAGGCATGACGTGTTGCAGCAGGAGTCAGTTATCATTAAAAAAAAAAACCGCATCTTATTGTGTACCTGGTTCCTGACAGGTATGCGCAACTCTTTTCATGTCAGTACTCCAACAATTAGGGATATCTGTCACTGCCCCACACTCTGCCAGTTTAATGGCAAAACTTGAAGACCACTCCCCGAGCAGGAACGTCTTTTTCAAAACACACATGTACTGCCATGGTGTGTAGTACGGATGTAAGCTATCGTCACATTTGTGACAGGGTGTATTCAGCTCCTTTGTATCAGTTCGGTCTAGCAAGTTGTCGAGAGCTTTCATGGAATCGGTCATCACCCACTATGCATCTGAATGTTGAACCAGGATCCCCTTTTGTTCCGACTCTTTGTATGCCCTCACCAGTGCATCTTCCATGCACCTGATTCCAATACCCATGTTGCTGTAGATAAGTCCATCAAGCGTGTGCTCTTGTGATGCGTTGCCACTTGCTATGTTCTTCAAATAGTTCTTGATTTCGCTTAGCTGTAATAAAGCCATTTTCCCTCACAACATACTATTTTCCACCTGAAGGAAACGTAGTGTGGCAAGTGCCCAAGTTGAGCCTTACGACCCGACTGCGACAACCCAAGAAGAAATCCAGCCTAAATCCTAATGGCATGTGGCATCAGAGCAGAGCAGTTAAGGGTGGGCAAGATCAACCAACAAAAGAGGGTAGGGTGTGGGGAGATCATCCCATTGCATTGGTCCTGCTTTGGCTGGACTGTATAATGACACCCTGTTGAACAATTTTACACATCATTCCATCCATTGTACGTCAACGAAGTGAGTCCTTCCAGAGGTGATATGTCGTCCACGTCGGTTCCCTCCATGTTCAGATGAACCAACGAAGTGAGTCCTGCCAGCGGTGATATGTCGTCCACGTCGGTTTTCGAAATGTCCAGGTGCACCAATGAAGTGAGTCCTGCCAGTGGTGATATGTCTTCCACGTCGGTGCCCTTCATGTTCAGGTGAATCAACGAAGCGAGTCCTGCCAGTGGTGATATGTCTTCCACGTCGGTGCCCTTCATGTCCAGGTGAATCAACAAAGCGAGTCCTGCCAGTGGTGATATGTCTTTCACACGTGTGCCCTTCATGTTCAGGTGAATCAACGAAGCGAGTCCTGCCAGCGGCGATATGTCGAGCACCTTGCTCCGGCGACAAGACGAAATGGAGCCGGACATCGGTACTCGGTCTTTGACCACACATATGTACGCCATGTTCAGATGAACCAACGAAGTGAGGCCGGACAGTACTGATATAGAGGGTACACGTGTTCCCTGTGCATCAGCGGTATTTCCACACAGGTGGGATTGTGCCCCAAGACCAGATGCGAGCATGTGTGTCTCCTGGGCCAACAGTTCTTGATGGATGCCAGGATGCATGTTGCTATCGATTACGTGACGAGGACTGCTTGCATGAAACGCTCTTACACTCGACGGAATACTAAAATGAAACCGCTTTCTGTAGTGTACGGTACACCTTGCGGTGTAACCTAATGTTGTCGCGACCACCGGAGGGGGACCGAGTGGTGTCTACAACAATACGAGTTTTTATTCATCAACAACAACAGTTACTGATGTAGTGATCTCTTTTTTTCATTTTCTGCGAGATGAAAGAAATCGATGTTTTTACCTAGAATCGCGAAAACGATCTTCTTGAAGCACCCTTCTACCTGTTCGATCTCGGCAAACATGATCTCGGCAACGTGTTTAGGTGGACACCCGAACGCCCCGCATCCCCAAGCTCCTAATACGATGCTGTCATGTCCGTACTTGTGAGCTACACTCAATACGAGTCTCACCTTTTCGCGAAACAATTGACTGTCTTTCTCTGAGAACCTGTTGTCCACCAGCTGTGGCATGGAAATGCACGGACATGCCAAGAAGGATGCCGATTTAGAAAACTTCAGGAACTCGAATCCGTCTCTCTCGCACTCCCTGATGATGTCGACGTCGAACGATACAACGGCTTCCCTTTCTCCGATCGGGTAAAACGACCTCGAGAGATGACGATGGTAGTTCGTCCTCCGGAACAACGACTCTTCCTGCATCCCACCTCCACAAGACACGCACCCCCCAGGATTATGTATGTCCGCCATGTTCAAGACGAGCGGGTGCATACCTTGCTCTATAAGGTCTAGGGTCGCATCTAATGTGTCCATGTCTATGACACGGATATCGGTCCGCATCGTATATTTCGTGCGATCAAACTCGAAGGAAGGATCGTACGAAACTTTCAAAGAAGCACGAGGAGGGACATGATCCTCGAATATCCGAATGTTTTCGTGCCACACACGTACTCTCCTTTTAAAATCCTCCATACCTGTTTGTAAGAAAGATCTTCTTATACGAACTATTCGGCCGTGTTCACTCATATCAGTATCAGGGGGTGGTGGGGTTTTCGAGGAACTTATCGGCGAAACGCGAGAGGTCGGTCGCTCTGTGACTCGACTCGACAGGTGCCGCCGTGATGCGGTAGTGGGTGTGTCCCACTTTATTTGAGAACAACTGTACATTACAAAGTTTATGGTGTAAATGGAATAATAGATCATTCAGTGAGAACAACTGTAACAACATGCGAGAACACGTTCGCCCATTTTCATTTGAGCGCGTAGCATTCAGCGATACAGGAAAGATACCATCCTATATACGCATCGGAAAATCCAAGATACCCGGAGCAGGGAGGGGCCTCTTTGCTATCCGTTCGCTACCCACTGGAACACCACTCACAGAGTACCCAGGACCTGTCATCAACGAATCGAATGTGTCCTCGCGTACACGATCGGGAAAGCGAAAAAGTAAACGTGTACATGCGTACGCATTTGAGATCGCGTGCACCCCAAACGTTCTCACGCTCCAACCAGACCCATTCGATCTGAGCAAGGGAGTGGCACATATCGCAAACGATGCCATCCATCCAGAAGTGACGGGATTCTCAAACAACTGCGAATTCATACAGAAGAAGAAGGGGGAGACGGAAGAAGTATACCTATGCACATCAAGGAAAGTGAAGCGGGGAGAAGAATTGTTCGTGGACTACTTGATGCCATACTGGATTAACGGAAAGCATCCGCACTCTGCAATGTCCAAATGGATGAAAAAGGCCCGCAGAATTCAATACACAATGAAAGCCATGGGTGTGCGTCTCGAGCAATACATGGGAGGCGATGAATACGAAATAGTAGACCCTGACCTACGCGTATTCTGTGGAGAATGCGAACCTACAAAGAAAAGAGTGATCAAATGCTGTCCTTCAGAATCCATGTACACATGCTCAGAATGCAAGAATTGCATCATTTACATGTAAAAATGAATTGTCCATGCTTTTCGTGTCCTCTACCCATTTCGTGTAAAGAGACCCTGTCGTAAACTATG
The DNA here is from genome assembly GCA_013435795.1 of Chlamydomonas sp. ICE-L. Taxonomy (NCBI): domain Eukaryota; kingdom Viridiplantae; phylum Chlorophyta; class Chlorophyceae; order Chlamydomonadales; family Chlamydomonadaceae; genus Chlamydomonas; species Chlamydomonas sp. ICE-L. The sequence goes on from JACBWV010000626.1 coordinate 34,475,736, forward strand.
TATATTCGACAGACAATGTGAATACAATTATGTGTTTCGACATCAGAGGCAACGGGGCTTAATCCATAGTTGAGCAACTGTATCTGATACAGTCAGAGACAGAATTTGTGGGACACTCTTACCGGTGACCCTTGAACCCAATTGATTGGGTAGGTCAGCTAAAGGTTTTGTATCAAGGACCCCCTAAACCCAATCCTTCGTGTCCTTCATCCCGTATTTCAGCATTTAAGCTGGCCCAGAGGATAACAATTGTAAGCTGCTAACTGACCCAGGTGGGCCGGTTGGTTGAGCGCCCACATTTGCCTCTCCGGAAGCTGGGGTTTTAGGGGGGGGGGCGAGGGAACACAGGATGGCCATTCTCCCCTGTGATTTGTGAAAAAACGACTTGAGGGTATGGCATGAAAAATATTACTTGACCTCTCTGTAAAACTTCTAAACCATAATTTAATCTCACCGCATTTTTCTCGTAAATAGCAAATAACGATGATCCGCCGCCGCATCCGTGTGTCAGGAATGGACGTACGGACTGACTGACGGTGTGGATGCGACAGTGTTCCGCCGTTTGCTTGTGTCCTCCGATACATTCGACAATGTTCCGCCGTTTGCTTGTGTCCTCCGATACCGCTGACGATCTCGCTTCTTCCAAGCTTGATGTGAACTGTGGGCACCCCTCCGGTCGCCCACCCGCTCGGTTCCTCGCGGACCCTTTGTGGGGGCTCCCCTCCGGTCGCCCCCAGTCGCTCCGCTGTGGGGAGGTGAAAGGGGCTCCGCCGCTTGTTATATGTTAATGTGAGACGGTTCTCATCCAAGTGTTGTTTGTTATCTTTGCCTCGACTCGACAGTTTCCGCCGTCATGTAATGCGAGAGGTCGGTCGCCATGTGATGTGACTCTGTGAGTCGACTCGACACATTATACAGGGAGGGTTCCCATCACCTGTCAACTCTACACATTGATTGTACCTCAGTCCCTCATGTTCTTCGCCTGCCAGTCCATGCAGGGCGCAGTCGGCGTGACGCTGGCGATGCAGACTATCCCGTCTCGTCTTTAAAAAATTGTATCAATAAAAAGAGTTTTTAGTATCTAAATAACTGAGTAACTAAATAACTAACTTACTGACTGACTAAAGCTGGCTGAGGGTCAGGGAGCTAATCTCAATTGAGAGCTCGTCAAGCGTAGCTCGCTTGGTGGCGAGGTACGCCTCACGCTTGGCGGGAGTCTGTTTCATGCACGCTATGTGCGCGCACTTGCCAGTGGTGAAGGTCCCACCATTGGGGTTGCTTAAGAGCATCTGTTTTCTACCACACGGGTTGCCGTTAATGGTGACAGCAGTGCAGCCCAGGGTGGGGGAATACCCCACGATGGTAAATGCACCTATATTGGATCCAACAGGAAGCTCGTTCTTTAGAACGGACCCGCGACCAACACGACCGGAGGCCAAGGAGGAGGACAGGGAGCACGTTGAGAACGAGCCAGCAGGAGTAGCAGCAGGAGCAGCAGCAGCAGGAGCAGGAGCAGGAGCAGGAGCAGTAGCAGGAGCAGTAGCAGGAGCAGTAGCAGGAGCAGTAGCAGTAAACGTAAAAGCAACAGCAGGAGCAGCAGCAGTAGAAGTAGAAGCAGCAGCAGCAGGAGTAGGAGCCACAGAGGGTGAACCATTGGCGCGGCGCCTTTTACCGCCACTGCTGGAACTCTCCGACATGCATTCGTCCTCTGGGAGGGCAAGGGCACTGGCGAGGGCAAGCAAGGCGGAAGGAGCAGGAGCAGCAGCAGACTTAGCAGCGGTGGCAGCTAAGGCAATAGGGAGAAGCATGTCCTGTAAAGGCTTTTTCTCCGCTTTGGGTTTCTCTTCGAGCAACTTAGCGTACGCATTTTTCATTGCGCAGACAGGGTCTGCGAGGCACGCAGGAACGAGGGGAAATGAAATTATCTTGTTGCACATGTCCTTCAAATGAGGGACTGTGAGTCGAGTGTTGATCTTCGTTTGGTCATTCACTAGGACAACTGTAAATATACCGGAATCATTCACGAATGATGTGAAATCGGTAGACATGTTGTTGGTAGACATGATATCAAGTTGTTGTTGTTGTTATTGTTGTTGTTGTTGTTGTTATTGTTGTTGTTTCAAAGGAAGGAAAAAGGCGTCAATTTTTTTTTAGCATGGAAAATAATATAAAAGAAGAAGAGGGGAAGACATACAGAAGACAAAACAAGATGAAGATAGATTCGCTGTCCTTCGGAAGATGGTCCAACGCGTTCAAGATGGACATGTACAGCTCCATGACTTGCAGCGATAGTTTCCTGCGATAAAGAACAAAACGGACGTCATATTATGAAACAAATTTTCCCTTTGCAAGGACGCAACAGGGGAGAAGGTAATGCATTCAGCTCTTTCTGCACTTTCAAGAACATATCACCCACCCACCTGCCACATCGGCAGAGGGTCGCAAAGTGCTCGCAGTTGTTGCTGATGGCATTGTAGTGCCAGCGTTGTTTTTCTGCGGTCTGCTGCAGATGCAACGCAATCAAAGCTGAGTGCTCCTTGGAGATGGTCTCGTCATACGGTATAATTGCGTAGTCGGTACCCCCGTTCGTGAATGCGGTCAGCGTCCGATTACAGATGGTCGATAATGCCTTGTCATCTCCGTAGACGTCGATCACCATGTAAGGGCCTTTTTCCACACGACCGACAAAAATACCATGATGCCAGTAACCTGACTTTGCCTTCACCGCGATGTGGTCGCCGACTTCGGCCATTTCGGCCAGTTGCAGAGGACACGTGGGACGATTCGCAATGGCCTCGCCGTTGACTTTCGGAGTGAAGTCTGGCATATCCCAGTACGGGAACGTCTCCTTGAGCCAGGGGCCAACCGACTCGATCAATTCGACGAGGGGGTCTGGGTGTTCGATTTGCTCCACCTTGGGATCCATGTTGTAGCCTACAGTCAGTGGCAAACTCGGGCTTGAGTACTTGGAGGAGCATACTGGTGGTTTCCCTCACACGGTATCGGGCATCATCCACGGCACACTTAACCGCGTTGTGCTGCCAATGGTCGCCGAAGAGTTCATGGTGATTAAGAAAGTGGCGGACCCTCACACACCAAAGCAGCTACGCATTGTCATGATGTACGACACGGGATCAGCGCTCACATACCTAACAAAGGAGGTGTTGGAGGAACTCGGCTTTGAGGATGTCGGAGTGGTGGATCCCAATCACCCCACCAGAGTCAGTTTTTACACAGTGCGGCTCAATGGGAGGATTATGCAAGTAGGATTGTGTCCTAAGGAGAGATGCGAGCATGTTTGCCTCTTAGGACAAGATTACTTGATGGAGTACGGGATAGTTTCAGAGATCAATTACAGGAACCGCAAAGTAACCTTGAAGGCATTTCCAGAGTAGGGCCCTTCAAAGGGAGACCACCCAATGCTGGAGGCGCTACAACCGCTACACATTTTTTCATTTATAAAAAAGAGAGAGATGTAGATTCAACGGAACGCCAAGAGCTTAGATTTCACTCCCACTCCCATTCTGCAACTTCTAAAAGCTCATGCACATGCACGATGGCATATTCCCCGTACAACTCACGCAGTTTTGGCAGCCACCGTTTCACTGCGTCGGCGAGTCGAATACCATGTACATGGGCATGCTTCATGAAAAGAGCGCGAAGCAAGTCGGGAAGGAACCGTCGTCTGACATGTGCCCCTGATTCTGTCCGGGCAGCATGCAACACCTCTTGTACCCTCCTGAACTCTGTCATATTCGTCGCGTAGTCCAAAGCATCGGCCACCAGTACTTCTTTGGCCTCAACGAGCTGCGCAACGGATAAGATCTCCCGCCCATCATGAATGCACGCCTCCCAAAACCTACACGGAGCCGCTTGGGCGATACGCGGAAACAACTCCCAGACACTGTGAGCATTCAATGGAACGCTTTCAACTGAACTCACCGCATCAGCATTTGAGTGTATCAAATTAACTCTTTGGACAGTAATACACTGGGACAACTTGTCCAAGTCCAAGTACAGTGCTGCTGCCCCATCAAACAAGAATTTCGACCACGACCTCGGGGGCAAAATATGATAATTCTTCTTCATGTACTGAGAATCGTATTTGCATGGTTCTGGCACCATTGTTCTGAAGCTCTCAAATAATCCGCTCAATTAATTGAGCTTAGTATTCCTTATATTGGAATGGCGGACAGTCAGTCGGCGACGCAATTGTGACGGCATTCTTGTCATTGGTCCAAACGTCTCCATGTTTTACCAAGACGACCCCGTTGGACTTGACAAGCTTCCCTTCCAAATCCTTGAGCAGTATCTTTGCTGCAACGTCGTCTCCTACCACGTACCGAGGCGCACGTACGTGTGAGCCCATGCACGCAGACGGCGTGACGATATCTATAGTCGTCATGTCCTTTATTGTCACATTTGTCACATTGTCACATTGTCACATTGTCAATCTTCATCGATAAGACGATCTTCCTGAAAACACACACCTGATTCCCCCCTTTTCCCACCATGATGCGAGAGGTCACCATCTGATGTGACTCGACTCGACACGACAGTTTCCGCCATGATGCGAGAGGTCGCTCGCTCTGTGACTCTGTGACTCGACTCTACAGTTTCCGCCATGATGCGAGAGGTCGGTCGCCATGTGATGTGACTCGACAGTTTCCGCCGTATCCATGCACGGGCTCAAGAAGGGCATTGCTCGTCTGTGCAAGCTGTCAAGAAATCTCAGCATTAAGTTAAAGATGACACACGATACGCAACTCATGACGGAGATCAAGTCAATGTTTCAGGAGTTCAAGACTGAGCTAAAGACTGAGATTGCGGAGCTCAAGACCGAGCTCAAGACTGAGATTGCGGAGCTCAAGACTGAGCTGAAGGCTGACATGAGCTCAATGGAGCTGCGCGTCGACAACATACATACTCGCTTGACAACTGTGGAGGCCAGGTATGTCATTCATGATTGCCACAGATGATCACGCATACTTTAATACTTCCCTGTTCGTAAAGGACAGCATCCCCTGGTGAGTTGACCCCTATGGAGAATTCGTTGTCTTTCTTACTACATGTCCCCCGGGCCCCCGGATGTTTAGTAAGAAATTCATAGGTTCGAGGATATACGGGTAGCTTAAATTCAACGGGTCACTCGGACAAGGGAATTATGTTACATAATATGCCGTTTTACATCCTGATTGTTGTTGTCCATTGTGGAACGAACTGCCCCATAGCACGCGGCGCTACACCAAAGAGAAGATCGTGAAAGGGGCTCCGCCGTTTGCGTGGTGTGTACATGGATGGATGATAAGCCTCAGCCTTGGCATCCGCTCCGGGCCTGCACCTGGTTGATGAGCGGCGCAATGGCGTTGTAGTAGGATGTCAGCTCAGCGTTCTGGGCCTGCAACTCGTTGACAAGTGGCACAACGGCATTGGAGTAGGATGTCAGATCAGCGTTCTGGGCCTGCAACTCGTTGACAAGTGGCACAACGGCATTGGAGTAGGATGTCAGCTCAGCGTTCTGGGCCTGCAACTCGTTGACAATCGGCACAACGGCATTGGAGTAGGATGTCAACTCGGCGACGTGTAGCGTTACGGCGTTGGAGTGCGCCACTAGCGCCACGTTCTCTGCTTGCAGCTCGTCATTTTTGTTGATGAATGCGGCGACGTCCACTGCACGTACATGTGGGTGGTGGGAATGGGGGGGGGTCCGGGCAGAACGTGAATAAAACTTGTAGTTCATTGGTTGCTGGAACATGCCGAGCAGCCACCACAACAGCAGTACATACAGTAAACAATAAATCAAATATGCATGTAATGAACGCAGGGATGGGTGCAATAATTAAATCACATTCATGAGGGCGCTACTGAACGCACAAGAAACAATAAGACCAACATCTCTCAAACATCTCTGACTGTAGCATAATGTTTAAGTGTAGCATATTGTAACAAATCATGGAACTTCTTTCTGCAGTCCCACTCCACATCATCGCGTTTCATTTATCAACCAGTGATGATAAATACCATCGATTATGCGACGTCTCAGAGGACGCCGCGAACCTCATGTTGGTGGGAAACGTTTTTTTCTCCGAGCTTGGTCTTGCTGTGCAAGAGAAGCTGGAGCCTGATGGACACCTTGTGAACGATGCAGAGTTCGAGAGGATGCGTATTCCCGAGGGTCTTTCAGAGGCAAGCAAAGCGGATGTTCTCAAGAAGGCGTGTCGCGATCGTGGCCTGATGGTTTACGGTTCCAAATCCGTATTGTGGAGGAGGCTGATGGAGGCGGAAGTTGTCGCTCGCACCCCTCGAGCGTGCATCCTGTCTGCCAAATTCCGTTCCGAAATGAGGGCTATGCGCGACGCACGCATCGGTGTGTCGAATGCCAAGTCTGAGTATCGCTTGACCGAGAGTGATCTCACGACGCTGAGTTGCGAACTCAAACAAAATTCTGTGCATCGTTTATCTTATCTTATCCGCGACGTGGCTCGTGTTGCGCTCGAGAAGAATGAGCGACGTACCTCTCGTGCGGCGTTGCTTTCCAATAAGCTTGGTGACATGCCGTTGGATTCAAGGATATTCTCATTTTCGGACTCCGCATGCAGGGCCCGAGATTTGTACGTTAATTTTGGAAGAGGGGGGGGTATTGTGAAAGTCGCTGCAGACATCATTGCTACAAATACTCGCCTTCACATTTTGGAGAGGGCTCTCGAGTCTCGCGGATGTGAACTTCGCAGTGACTCTCGTTTGTGCAAGGGTTTTGTTGACAAAAACGAAGGAGATCCCGATGACATCTCCGTATCGATGCTTGAGATGAAATTCTTTCACAATCACACTGAGTACGCTTCAATTCTCTATGATCTTTACGTCGATCGTAGAGAATTGAAGCGTGATGACATCGACAGCGTCATCGACATCAGATCGATTCTATTCGATTCGTTTCGATTCGATTCGCTTCGTATGACGACATCATATCAATGCTCGTCGATTCGATTCGAATCGAATGCCAAGTGGGAAGCCATGACGCAGTGGGCCTATACACACGATCTTGACGATCCTGACATACCTAAAAGCCTGCGATTTTATGTCTTTTATCTGAAGGCAGCGTGTATCGTTTCCGATATCAGGAAAGCGTGGCGTGCTCGCCAGCCTCGAATTCCTGTCCATGTCCTCAATAATATCGAGAATGTGTTCGTCCAGATCTTCCAGCGCACTCGCGACACAGAGTCCCTGGCATCCCTGCGAGCCAACCTCGAAGATGCGGGAAGTGGACTGTCTGCGCGTGTGGATACCGTTTCTGTGATGTGGGATAATATCTGTGAGTGGCCCGGCGCGACCGTGATATTCGATACCGAGTTCAAGATTCTCAACGCGACCCATGCTACCTACGTCGCTTCCGTGGAGAAGTTTCGCATCGAGCAGGAGGAGAATGCCCGTAAATATGAGGAGAAGGTCCGTCTCAAGAAATAGAGGAGACTGAGGGTGGAGAAGTGTCTTATCGATAAAGATACAGTGAGTCATGAGCTGACTTCCCCTGCCCCACTCCATGCTTCGATATGCATGCGTAATCCGTTCAGATTCTACGCGTGTTCCTCTCTCCCAAATCACGCGTGTAAGCAGGTCAGATCGCTGAAGTCTGCTTGAGAAGCCACGTGTCCATCGCGCGCATCAATTGGGTTCAAGGGTCACCGGTAAGGGTGTCCCACAAATTCTGTCTCTGACTGTACGTCCTACAATACTTTGAACTCGCTTGCAGCAACCTTCCATGCATCATCATCCCTAGCCTTCAGCCGAAAAGCCACATGGCCAAATATCAGTCGGCATCTCTTCAAAAGTGCCTGATGTTCACCAGTCGTGTTGTCAAAGTCGTTGCGCAACTCGCTAACAGTGCAGTTGTTGAGGGATGACAGGAGGACCGTGATGATCTTGTCAACCCAGATCTTCTTCTTCTCTCCGGTGCCTCCGGGCTCTTTGAAGCTCACGGTTGTCTCATAGTCGAGGAACTTCCACTTTCGGTGGGTGGTGATGTCCACTCGGGCAGCATACAACAAAGCACGCAGGTTCACCAACACAATCTTCAGAAGGTCATCCGTGTCTGTGATAGAAGGGTGAGCTAGAAGGTGCCTGGTTGTCTCCAGAACTTTCCACCATGTCCTCGACCGGACGGCGTCCTTTGCCTCCGGTGACTTGCCCACCAGTTCCTCTTCGATTGATGCGTGGGCAACCAGCACAGGCCCCGCCAATTGCCAAACTTTATGCAGGGGAAAGCCGTTGTGATCAGAGCGATGTTCCATGCTACAGTCAGCGGAACAGAAAGAAAGCAGAGGAAGGACGCACTTTCATACATGTAAGATCTGGCTTGTAGCCCATTTTCTTGTTACACTCGACGGAATACTAAAATGAAACCGTTTTCTTGAGGTACGGCACACCTTACGGTGTAACCAAATGGTGTAGCTAAATGGTGTGGATATCGTAGAGGAGGTATCGGTGGAATACGGTCTCGTCAATGCCGTGCTCATCTTTGAACTCCTTGGCCAAGATCCTGTTTATTTTTCACAAGTAATGGGCGTTCCTGCCTCACGGCCGATTTTTTTAAATTTATAATCAGGATTTAGAGCCTCCTGAAAGACTCGCTAGCTTGAGACATCAGCACCAAGGAATCACAAATCCGCTCCATACCATGTTTCGCAACCAGTCAAAATCGGCCGGGAGGCAGGAACGCCCATTAAGTATAAAAAATCAAGACTATGTCTAGTATATTGCTTTTGCGCACCCTATCTCTTCTGTGTAAAACAGAAACAATGGATAACTTCAAGAAGTTGGAGACAAGCATGTATGTGTGTTTCACAGTTTCAGGCAGTACGTGGAATGACAGGAGCAACAAGTTTATTTTAAATGGAACGGTGGTATTCGATAATGAGGATGACGCCAAGAAATGTTTAGAAATACTCGAAATTTACAAAGAGACATTCTACTTCAGGCGTACATCGAACGTGATGAATAAGACTATGTTCACGTTTGACGGCACGACAATCCACCTATTATCTGGTGCCACAATTGAGTACGAACAGAATGCTGCTCGATTGAAGAAGATTGTAGAGATAGAAAAGACGTGCACGGCAAACACGTGGGGATACATGGACGATTACGTAAGGCTATTCGGGTATCGTCCGCTCAGGATGTTTTTCGTAACACGTGGGGATACATGGACGATTACGTAAGGCTATTCGGGTATCGTCCGCTCAGGATGTTTTTCTTGCAGTTGTATATTCTGTATCGATCCATGCTCTTACGAAGCTACTACTGCAATACTTTGGCGATGGCAGCCAAGCGTTCCGCAATTTTCTGGATCTGCTCCGACTCACATGGCCTACGTTGCAAGTGTTGTTTGTTATATTTGCCTCGACTCGACTCGACAGTTTCCGCCGTCATGTAATGCGAGAGGTCGGTCGCCATGTGATGTGATGTGATGTGACTCGACTCGACAGTTTCCGCCGTCATGTAATGCGAGAGGTCGGTCGCCATGTGATGTGACTCGACTCGACAGATGCCGCCGTCCTTGATGAGAGTGGTCGCTCGCTCTGTGACTCTACTGCTTGAATGCACCTTGGCCCGGCGCGACCGTGATATTCGATACCGAGTTCAAGATTCTCAACGCGACCCATGCTACCTACGTCGCTTCCGTGGAGAAGTTTCGCATCGAGCAAACATCCGGGGGCCCGGGGACATGTAGTAAGAAAGACAACGAATTCTCCATAGGGGTATCATAGGGGTCAACTCACCAGGGGATGCTGTCCTTTACGAACAGGGATTTTCTGTTCGAACAGCCTTCAGGAATATGCAAGCTGCCCCCACAATGTCTCTGTCGCAGTTGAATTGACAGTTCTTGCATGTGTATGTCTCTCCACACTTGTTCAAGAAACCGCTCACGCCCGACAGACATCATCATCATTGATCCTCTGTCAAAAGAAACAATATGTTCTTTGTTAATGGGCGTTCCTGCCTCCCGGCCGATTTTTTTAAATTTCTAATCAGGATTTAGAGCCTCTTGAACGACTCGTTAGCTTGAGACATAAGCACCATGGAATTACAAATCCGCTCCATACCATGTTTCGCAACCAGTCCAAATCGGCCGGGAGGCAGGAACGCCCATTTGTTATTGAACAATAAAGAGAAGCTTTAAGCGGATGTAGGCAAAGAAGAGTCAACATCAGACAACAAACAATGGACGTTGTACGCAGAACAATTATCAACATACCATCGTATTTCTTCCGCTGAAAAATTATCTGCATCCGCAACAGTAATAGACCGCAAAATACGCTTCAACATCTTAGTCAGGGTAGCGTTATTCGCCTTCAACACTGCAAGTTTTTTTCTAGATTCTGTAAGTTTTTTTGTATATTTAATATGAGATGATAAGATATTGATAGTCTCGCGTTGAGATTCTGCAATACTATTTCTAGATTCTGCAATACTATTTCTAGATTCTGCAATATCCTTGCTAAATTCTACAATCTCATTGATATAGTATAACATAACCATAACACCAATGGTTGAAATTATTATCGTTCCGATACCGAAATAAGAGTGTATACCCATCTCTGCTTAAAACTTATAAAAATATATAAATGATTCAGACGAGGGTTACACGGTTTTAGGGGACATTTCTACATTTATACAATTCTGTATTTACTCTTCCCGCTCGACCAGGAGTATGTCCAGGTCCCTTTTCTCTCTCGTGTCCACAAACGTTGTCTGGTGAACAGTCGCTTATTTATCGGCTATGTCGTACATTTCCATCTGATATATGTTTCATTTTACTGTTCCGCCGACTGTAGACCGTACTGACAACTTCCCTTTTCTTCAAATCCAGGTTGTATGTGGGGGAAATTCTGTGGCATAGGGACCGCGCAAATGCACTTCCTTTATCAATCAATGTCTTTACCGATCATCAATTTGAAGTGTTGACCCCGCTCGACTGGACAATAAAATGCCAGAAGATGAACCAACGAAGTGAGTCCTTCCAGCGGTGATATGTCGTCCACGTCGGTGTTCGAAATGTCCAGGTGAACCAACGAAGTGAGTCCTGCCAGCGGTGATATGTCTTCCACGTCGGTGTTCGTAATGTCCAGGTGCACCAATGAAGTGAGTCCTGCCAGTGGTGATATGTCTTTCACACGTGTGCCCTCCATGTTTAGGTGACTCAACGCAGTGAGTCCTGCCAGCGGCGATATGTCTAGCACCTTTCTCCGGCGATAAGACGGAATGAAGAGGGACATCGATACTCGGCGTTCGACCACACATGTGTACGCCATGTTCAGATGAACCAACGAAGTGAAGCCGGACAGTAGTGATATAGAGAGTACACGTGTGTGCTCCATGTTCAGTTGAAGCAACGCAGTGATACCTGACACCTGTGAGATGTCTTTGAGCTTGTATTTGATATGCGACATAGGTGATATGTCGTCCACGTAGGTGTGCGACATGTCGAGGTGCGTCAATGAAGTGAGTCCGTACAGTGGCGATATGTCGTTCACATAGGTGTTCGATATGTCCAGGTGAACCAACTCAGTGAGTCCGGACAGCGGCGATATGTCTTGGATCTTTTCTTCGATATTCGACATTGATTGGTAGGGTACGTCCTTCACCCGATTGATACCGATTTTCAACTCTTTGATCCTGCAAATGCGTGATACTGCGTATTCCAAACTGTTATAATGTCTTAAGTGGATCCTTGTGACACACCGGGGTGCGGCGCATCTCCACTGTTTGCAAACGAGAGACACTCGTTTGAGGTGTGATACGTTCGAAATCGCATTGGCTAGAATGATCTCCAATACATCTTCATTGATTTCGTCAAAGGAACTCATTCGTTTGTGAAGTGTGCTGTGCTTAAAAATGGTTGTTTACACTTCATTCGATGGATATGATCCGCCACCGCATCCGTGTATTAGTCATGAATGGACTGACTGACACACGACATTCGACAGTGTTCCGCATCTTGCGTGTGTGTCCTCCGATACATTCGACAGTGTTCCGCATCTTGCGTGTGATACATTCGACAGTTTTCCACCGTTTGCTTGTGTCCTCCGATACCGCTGACGATCTCGCTTCTTCCAAGCTTGATGTGAACTGTGGGCTCCCCTCCGGTCGCCCACCCGCTCGGTTCCTCGCGGACCCTTTGTGGGGGCTCCCCTCCGGTCGCCCCCAGTCGCTCCGCTGTGGGGAGGTGAAAGGGGCTCCGCCGCTTGTTATATGTTAATGTGAGACGGTTCTCATCCAAGTGTTGTTTGTTATCTTTGCCTCGACTCGACAGTTTCCGCCGTGATGTAATGCGAGAGGTCGGTCGCCATGTGATGTGATGTGATGTGACTCTGTGACTCGACTCGACAGTTTCCGCCGTGATGTAATGCGAGAGGTCGGTCGCCATGTGATGTGATGTGATGTGACTCTGTGACTCGACTCGACAGTTGCGCCTATCATGGAAACTTGCTAGCATCCATCCCAATGCATGCGACATCTTGAACTCAAATGTTCACCTGTTTGGCTTCTGGCGACAGATAGACAGACAGACAGCAAGCGTACGATTGATTGATTATCCTGGAATCTAGCGATTGATTGACTGCGCAAATCTCTTTCATTTCCATTATGCATCGAGTTATATAAACGACGAACCCCGGGTTTAGGGAAGCCGCAGGTGCCGCCGCCTGATGCGAGAGGTCGCCATGTGATGTGACTCGACACGACAGGTGCCGCCGTGATGCGAGAGGTCGCCATGTGATATGACTTGACTCGACTCGACTCGACTCGACAGGTGCCGCCGTGATGCGAGAGGTCGCCATGTGATGTGACTTGACTCGACTCGACAGGTGCCGCCGCCTGATGCGAGAGGTCGGTCGCCATTTTGATGTGACTCGACTCGACAGTTTCCGCCGTGATGCGAGAGGTCGGTCGCCATGTGATGTGATGTGATGTGATGTGATGTGATGTGACTCGACTCGACAGGTTCCGCCGTGATGCGAGAGGTCGCTCTGTGATGTGACTCGACTCGACTCTACTCGACAGTTTCCGCCATGATGCGAGAGGTCACCATGTGATGTGACTCTACTCGACAGTTTCCGCCGTGATACGAGAGGTCGCCATGTGATGTGATGTGACTTGACTCGACTCGACAGTTTCCGCCGTGATACGAGAGGTCGCCATGTGATGTGATGTGACTCATTCATTCATTCATTCGATTCTTTACACCAACTTGTATCCTTTGAAAACCCCTCGCAAATTTTCGTTTCCGCGGCTTTTGACGCGGCTTTGCTCTAGACACCTGACGCTTAGGTGACGTTCCAGGTCCGCCTTGATCGTGCTGAGTTTCCCGTTGAAATATTCGCATGTCTTGAAGCGTTCTTTTGCCTCCTTCAGCAGAAATGCGTTGTCCTGGCTGGCAGCGACGTGCTCTTCGACGAACATAGCCACGGCGTCGTTCGCGTTCAAGTACATCGCACTGGTCTTCTTTAACGAATCGGGCATATCGAACTTGTACTCGTATACAAACGCGTGTAGAAGGGTGCGTAGGAACTCCATGCGTATCGCTCCGTCGTCTGCCTTGAATGCCTCTACAAGCCCTGCGTCTCGTGGGAAGAGGAATTTGGCGGCGTCCGCCTCATCCTCGTCCACAAACCGACTGATGTAGTCGCCCAATGCTATTTCCATGACTTCGAATAAGTTGGTCTTCTTCCCGTTAGAGGCGGACGCGTTGGCTCCGGCGTGTATGTGAAAGTCTCCGTACAGCTGTATAGCAAATGTGTGGATGAGTTGGTATATATCTGGGTGCATCGTGTCCCAGTATTTCCGCACGCGGTCTTCTGATTCCGCGCACACTGCGCCATTGTAATCGAATCCCACGGACATGGAGACCATGTCCTCCGGATGCCCTTGACGGAAGACGGCGTTTTTGAGGTCCCACACGCCGTTGTTGAACCCTGAGAGGTTTGGGTCGGCGTCTAGTTTCTTCATGAAGTCCGGGTCGTAAAAGTACTCTAGCATCTCTTTCAGGACGTTGTTCTTGAAGGTCGCGTCCTGGAGGCGCTCGGTGATGTTCGCTAGCCGTTCGGCGGTTTCGTTCTTTGTTCTCATACTTACCAGGTTGCTCTGCATATCGTAAGCTCTCTCCTTGTGCAGAGCGGTTATGAAGTGATCTCGAACAACGGTGGACAGCTCGTGCTTGACTTGGAACTTGGCGACCGTCTTCCATCGCCCTTCGAATACGTACCATAATATCTTTCCGTTCGTGCTCCTCGCGGCGGCAGCGATGCGGTTTCCAAGTATTCGTTTCGCGATGCGCGCGATCTCGTTATGGCTCCCGTTGCACGCGCGGACGTCGTCCTCCTCCTCCTCAATGTGTAGTAACATTAATAACAACTTTCTGGCTGTGAAGATGATAATGATGTTCGTTAATTGGTTGCAACAGTTGTTTACACCACTTTCCGAGACGATGAGTTACGCGCAAGCCGCCGTGGTGTCTTTTGGAGACGAGGACATGTTTCCGCCGTTTGCACGTGCAGGAGGAGAAGCAGGATTGATGGATATGATCCGCCACCGCATCCGTGTATTAGTCATGAATGGACGGACTGACGGACTGTGTGGATGCGACAGTTTCCCGCCGTTTGCTTGTGTCCTCCGATACATTCGACAGTGTTCCGCATCTCCGATACATTCGACAGTTTTCCGCCGTTTGCTTGTGTCCTCCGATACCGTTGACGATATCGCTTCTTCCAAGCTTGATGTGAACTGTGGGCTCCCCTCCGGTCGCCCACCCGCTCGGTTCCTCGCGGACCCTTTTGTGGGGGCTCCCCTCCGGTCGCCCCCAGTCGCTCCGCTGTGGGGAGGTGAAAGGGGCTCTGCCGCTTGTTATATGTTAATGTGAGACGGTTCATCCAAGTGTTGTTTGTTATCTTTGCCTCGACACAGTTTCCGCCGTCATGTAATGCGAGAGGTCGGTCGCCATGTGATGTGCCTCGACTCTACACAGTTTCCGCCGTCATGTGATGCGAGAGGTCGCCATGTGATGTGATGTGACTCGACTCGACATGTGCCGCCGCCATGTAATGCGAGAGGTCGCCATGTGCTTATCACGATATAAAGCTCGCGACAAGCATATTGGTTGAGTCAAGCCTTCCCTTCCCTTGTGTATCATCCATCCATGGCGCACCACACCCAGCACGTCGTGTACGCCCTCGTCGAGCGCGAGTTCCTGGGCAAGTACCCGTTGGTCGTCAAGGTCGGTCGTACCAGCCAGTCGTTCTGCAGGAGGCTCGCGCAGTACCCCAATGGATCCCATCTCATTTTTTCCATCCATGTTCGAGATGCACAAGCGTGTGTGGATGCAGAGGCGAGACTGCTCAGGTACATGCGCGGTGGTTCCGATTCCCGAATCCAGCCACGAAGAGATGTGGGTGCCGAGTACTTCGAGGTGGGCGAAGCCACCGTTTACGATGGTATGTTATCGAACATTTTGAAGTACGCATGGTATGGTGAAGACTGCGGTGGCAAACAGGAGGAGTGTGACCCTCCACGTGATGAATCCGTGGAATCCGCCGTTGAATCTAAGGAGACAGACCAGGATCGTATGGATCGTGAGACGTACGTCTCACGTGTGGTGACTGTGATTTTCGACAACGTCGTTCAGGCTAACATCGAGTGTTACGATACGGTGCACGCCTTTGTCGAGGCCAATGCAACCGAGCTGTCTGGTGCGGTGTTGGATCAGGGTGCATTTGTCGCTCGGGTACTGTCGAATCTATCTGCCGCCCTCAGGTGTAGCTTCACCGCCAAGAAAGTGTTATCATCGCTCAAGGATCTGGGCATCCAACCCATCCATTACATTTTCGACGGCCTGCTGCTTCCCCGTCGTGCCCTGCGGTTCCCCGACTTCACTCGCCACAAGAATATCCTCCGCTTTCTGGATGAGCGGTGCATTTCCACCACCCCCGGCGACATGCGAGCGCATATCGCCACGACCCCGGGCATGTACAACGCTTACGTCACGTTCTGCGAGGAGGAGGGGCTACATGCGACTGTTGCTGACGTTGTCGAGCTGGCGCAGGTCGTCAAGGAGTGCGGTCTGGACACGATGTACACCCTGCAAAAATCTACCCCCGAAGACATCCTGCAGATCGAGTCCCAATTCCTCTTGCACCTGATGCAAGAGCAGAGCGTCTCGCATCCCCGTATCGATGATTCTGTGAGCTTCCCTGCGGCCACCTTGTTCTCCATGTTCAATGACTGGCTATCCCCGATCCCTGGTTCTCCTAAACATGAAACCACCTTGATCAAGTTTGGTCTCAAGATGTCCAAGCTTGGCTTGAGGGGCGTCTCCAAGCGACGCTGCAACACGGGTGCTGTTTACTCTTTCTGCATTACGGATGTCATCAATGACATGCGTGAGAAGATGTGGCCTGTATTGGATTGAGCTCTGTACTCTACAGACAGATAAAGCACATTCGGTCGTGAGACTGAGACTGAATGGGCGAGGCTGCGAAAGCTTCCGTGGCGTGTGTGTGAGAATGAATGAATGAATGTACGGACACTACTATTCGAAAGCCGCCGTGGCCCGTGTGATAATGAATCATTCATTCATTATGGACGAACGGGGACAGTTTTTTAGCTATTGTCTCACATCAATCAATCCCTATTTTAAACGTGTTCACATGAACACCTCTGAAAAGAAGACTCTGTAACAACAATTATTTCAACAAAAAATAAATACTGAAGAATAATGCCGGAGAATGTCTCACATCAATCCCTATTTAAAACGAACGTGTTCACATGAACACCTCTGAAAACGGAACGTTACATACTCAGCAAAACAATGCAGAGACCTGTATGGATTATGGATTTACACTCGTTTTTATTTAAAACAATAGTTTTTTAGTTGCTAATCTGTCAACGGTAGACTCGGTACCTCCAGTGTTTTTCCAAAGTTCCACCTTCAGTTAATTAAGTTAACTAAGTTTTCCTGGCTGCGGATATCTTGACTGAAAACGCGTCCACCGCGATCCACAGCTGTCACATCATACGACGAATTGTCAGTCCATATGTAGATACCGGCTACATTTACTAAGGATGACCCGTTGAACAATTTTACACATCATTCCATCCATTGTACTTCAACGAAGTGAGTCCTTCCAGCGGTGATATGTCGTCCACGTCGGTGTTCGAAATGTCCAGGTGAACCAACGAAGTGAGTCCTGCCAGCGGTGATATGTCGTCCACGTCGGTGTTCGAAATGTTCATGTGAATCAATGAAGTGAGTCCTGCCAGTGGTGATATGTCGTCCACGTCGGTGCCCTTCATGTTCAAGTGAATCAACGAAGTGAGTCCTTCCAGTGGCGATATGTCTAGCACCTTGCTCCGGCGACGAAATCCGGACAGCGGTACTCGGTCTTCGACCACACATGTGTACGCCATGTTCAGATGAACCAACGAAGTGAGGCCGGACAGTAGTGATATAGAGGGTACACGTGTGCCCTCCATGTTCAGGTGAAGCAACGCAGTGAGTCCGGACACCGGTGAGATGTCTTCGAGCTTGTATTTGAGATGCGAAATGTCGAGGTGAATCAACGAATTGATACCGGACAGAGATGATAGGTATTCCAAACGTGTGCCCTCCATGTTGAGGTGAATCAACGAAGTGAGTCCTGCCAGCGGTGATAGGTCCTGTTCGCCCACCCGTGTGTACGCCATGTTCAGATGAACCAACTCTGTGAGTCCGGACAGCTGTGATATGTCTTCTAGTTTGTTTCCTAAATGCGAAATGTTGAGGTGAACCAACGCATTGAGCCCTGAAATCGCTGATAATGGATGTTCGTTCACGTACTTGAGGTGCGAAATATCTAGGTGAATCAACGAAGTGATACCTGACAGCGGTGATATGTCTTTGAGTTTTGCTTGTATTAGCGAAATGTCTAGGTGAATCAACGAAGTGAGTCCTTCCAGTGGTGATATGTCGGTCACAAGTGTGTGCGCCATGTTGAGGTGAATCAACGAAGTGAGTCCGTACAGAGCTTGTATGTTGTACAGAGGTGTGTGCGACATGTTCAGGTGCGTCAACGAAGTGAGTCCGAACAGAGGTGATCTGTGGGTCACGTAGGTGTGCGACATGTCCAGGTGCGTCAATGAAGTGAGTCCTTCCAGTGGCGATATGTCGGTCACGTAGGTGTTCGATATGTCCAGGTGAACCAACTCAGTGAGGACGGACAGCGGAGATATGTCTTGGATCTTGTCTTCGATAGCCGACATTGATTGGTAGGGTACGTATTCCCCACGATTGACACCTATTTTCAACTCTTTGAGCCTGCAAATGCGTGATACTGCGTATTCCAAACTGTTATAATGTCTTAGGTGGATCCTTGTGACACACCGGGGTGTGACGCATCTCCACTTTTCGCAGACGAGAGGCACTTGTTTGAGGTGTGATTCGTTCGAAATCGCATTGGCTAGAATGATCTCCAATACATCTTCATTGATTTCGTCAAAGGAACTCATTCGTTTGTGAAGTGTGATGTGCTGTGCCTTGCTGTGCTGAAAAATGGTTGTTTACACTTCATTCGATGGCGATGATCCGCCACCGCATCCGTGTATTAGTCATGAATGGACGGTGTGGATGCGACAGTTTTCCGCCGTTTGCTTGTGTCCTCCGATACCGCTGACGATATCGCTTCTACCACTGACGATATCGCTTCTACCACTGACGATCTCGCTTATTCCAAGCTTGACAGTTTCCGCCGTGATGCGAGAGGTCGGTCGCCATGTGATGCCTCGACTCGACTCGACAGTTTCCGCCGTGATGCGATAGCACGACAGTTTCCGCCGTGATGCGAGATGTCGCCATGTGACTCTGTGACTCTGTGACTCTGTGCCTCGACTCGACAGTTTCCGCCGTGATGCGAGATGTCGCCATGTGACTCTGTGCCTCGCCTCGCCTCGACACAGTTTCCGCCGTCATGTAATGCGAGAGGTCGCCATGTGATGTGATGTGACTCTGTGACTCGACTCTACAGTTTCCGCCATGATGCGAGAGGTCACCATGTGATGTGACTCTACTCGACACAGGTTCCGCCGCCTGATGCGATAGGTCGCCATGTGATGTGATGTGACTCGACTATACAGGTTCCGCCGTCATGTGATGCGAGAGGTCGCTTTGGGAGTCTGAGATGGGAGTCTGGGAGTGGGGGGCTATCCTGAAGACACAGAGTCAGAAGACACACCGTCTCTGTATTGACAATATCGGTTACAAAATCTGGTTGACTTGGTCAACTTTTCATAATCCTTAAAAAAAGTACAATGTAATCATCAACTGTCACTACATATGAGCTTCCATGCCGCACTTGATCACCATCTGCCTGCATTCGCAGCAGCTTTGGTAGCTCTGCATGGTCTAGCTTATCTAATCTAGGGGATCCCCTTCACTGTAGGCTCATTCCTGTTGGTGACATGATCATCATCATTCCTGTTGGTCCTGATTGTCTCCCCGACGATTTTCTTTCCACAATTCCTGCATCGGCCATCAAAGCCAAAATTCCTCCGACCTTCACAATTCTCGCACTTCGCACTCGGCATTTCCCTGCATGGTGGGGAGGGAGACGCATTTTGTTTAGTTCCCTGCGCCTATCATGGAAACTTGCTAGCATCCATCCCAATGCATGCGACATGTTGAA
Organism: Chlamydomonas sp. ICE-L; assembly: GCA_013435795.1. Taxonomy (NCBI): domain Eukaryota; kingdom Viridiplantae; phylum Chlorophyta; class Chlorophyceae; order Chlamydomonadales; family Chlamydomonadaceae; genus Chlamydomonas; species Chlamydomonas sp. ICE-L. The sequence continues at coordinate 34,495,442 of JACBWV010000626.1, forward strand.
CTCAAATGGTCACCTTTTTGGCTTCTGGCGACAGACAGACAGACAGACAGCAAGCGTACGATTGATTGATTATCCTGTAATCTAGCGATTGATTGACTGCGCAAATCTCTTTCATTTCCATTATGCATCGAGTTTTATAAACGACGAAAGCCGGGTTTCGGGTTTAGGGAAGCCGCATGTTCCGCCTTGTGTCACGTGGAGAAGCCGCATGTTCCGCCGTCCTTGATGCGATGATGGAGGTCGCTCTGTGATGTGACTCGACAGAGGTTCCGCCGTGATGCGAGAGTTCGGTCGCCATGTGATGTGATGTGATGTGATGTGATGTGATGTGACAAATCAGTCAGGCAGTGCAGTGCAGTGCATCAGCAGCATTTGACTATCCTGTAAGCTATCGAACACTCACGACAGTGCAGGAAGGCAGTGCAGCAGCAGCAGCAGCATCTAACAACTATCCTGTAAGCTAGATCCTACCATCTCAACTCGATATAGCATCCTGTAAGCTATCGAACACTCGCGACAGTGCAGGAAGGCAGTGCATCAGCAGCATTTGACTATCCTGTAAGCTAGATCCGACCATCTCAACTAGATATAGCATCCTGTAAGCTATCGAACACTCGCGACAATGCAGGAAGGCAGTGCAGCAGCAGCAGCAGCATCTAACAACTATCCTGTAAGCTAGATCCTACCATCTCAACTCGATATAGCATCCTGTAAGCTATCGAACACTCGCGACAGTGCAGGAAGGCAGTGCATCAGCAGCAGCAGCAGCATCTAACAACTATCCTGTAAGCTAGATCCTACCATCTCAACTCGATATAGCATCCTGTAAGCTATCGAACACTCGCGACAGTGCATGAAGGCAGTGCATCATCAGCAGCATTTGACTATCCTGTAAGCTAGATCCTACCATCTCAACTCGATATAGCATCCTGTAAGCTATCGAACACTCGCGACAGTGCAGCAGCAGCATCTAACAACTATCCTGTAAGCTATATCCGACCAACTTCACCTTGTTGGTTGAACAAACGCGATTGATTGAGCTAGCAAAATCACTTCCTGAGCAATTATCGAACAGGCGATGCAACTCGTCGCGAAATCCTTGAAGCTTCCGAATTTCCAAGAATTGAGTGGTAACCAGGGAAAGATGTGTTGCTTCCTCGCTGCACCGAGCATATAAACCGACCAAACCCTTATCATGTTTCAGCTGAAGATCGCGACGTTCGACATGTCTATCCTGTGACAGGTCACCTTTCACCGATGCGAGCGTTTGCGGTCAGACAGCTCGACCAGCTGTAACCAGGTCAGATCCGACACGTGTTTCTGCGATATTGTCAAGCAGAGGTCTGCTTGAGACGACGCGACACGTGTCCCCTGTGATGCGAGAGGTCGGTCGCCATGTGATGTGACTCGACTCTACTCGACAGAGGTTCCGCCGTGATACGAGAGGTCGGTCGCCATGTGATGTGATGTGACTTGATGTGGTGTGACAGTGTTCCGATACATTCGACCGTGTTCCGCCGTTTGCTTGTGTCCTCCGATACATTCGACAGTTTTCCGCAACTTGTGTCCTCCGATACCGCTTCTTCCAATCTTGATGTGAACTGTGGGCTCCCCTCCGGTCGCCCACCCGCTCGGTTCCTCGCGGACCCTTTGTGGGGGCTCCCCTCCGGTCGCCCCCAGTCGCTCCGCTGTGGGGAGGTGAAAGGGGCTCCGCCGCTTGTTATATGTTAATGTGAGACGGTTCTCATCCAAGTGTTGTTTGTTATCTTTGCCCAAGATGGTCAGGAATCAGGTATTAATAAATAGAGAAAATGTTGGGTGAGCTGAGCCCCCTAGGGTTACACCCAGAGCAGGTACTTGGGCAAAGATAACAAACAACACTTGGATGAGAACCGTCTCACATTAACATATAAAGAGGAATCGTCAGACTCTCTCCTTCCAATCTGTGAAAGTCTCCTGGGCACTCTGTACGATCCTTGAGGGTTCCTTGAAGTTCCGCCTTAGTCCTTCCTTTGCTTCCATCCTTATTTTCTGAACAAATCTAGATAATCCATAAGCATCATCGAGCCTAGAGACAGATGGACTAGACAATGAGGATCCGTGGTGTCTTTTGGATACGAGGACGAGGACATGTTTCCGCCGTTTGCATGTGGAGTCTGATTGATGGACGATGACAGTGTTCATCCCTTTGCGTGTGTTCGTACGTACGTGCGTGCGTTTGCTTGCATTCATTCATTCGATTCTTTACACCAACTTGTATCCTTTGAAACCCCCTCGCAAATTTTCGTTTCCGCGGCTTTTGACGCGGCTTTGCTCTAGACACCTGACGCTTAGGTGACGTTCCAGGTCCGTCTTGATCGTGCTGAGTTTCCCGTTGAAATATTCGCATGTCTTGAAGCGTTCTTTGGCCTCCTTCAGCAGAAATGCGCTGTCCTGGCTGGCAGCGACGTGCTCTTCGACGAACATAGCCACTGCGTCGTTCGCGTTCAAGTACATCGCACTGGTCTTCTTTAACGAATCGGGCATATCGAACTTGTACTCGTATGCAAACGCGTGTAGAAGGGTGCGTAGGAACTCCATGCGCATCGCTCCGTCTGCCTTTAATGCCTCTACAAGCCCTGCGTCTCGTGGGAAGAGGAATTTTGCGGCGTCCGCCTCATCCGCGTCCACAAACCTACTGATGTAGTCGAGTTTTCGTATCCGTCGTTGGACTCCCGAGTCAGAACCGTCGACCATCGGTGGGGCGTTGCACATGATGTGTATCTTGTGTTGCGGGCGGAAGCGTACGATGTCGCTGGAGTGCAAGAGGCGGTAGGTGATGCCTTCCCCACCGGTCATATCCTTGAGGACTCCGGAATTTAAGACTTCGTCGTGGTTTGGCTCTGTGCAATACATAATGCAGACCCCCTTCCACGTCGCAAACTCTGGCATCGGGCGACCTGGATCGATGCGTTGCTTGCTTGTCAGCATTTCCACGCCGAATTTCCGGATGTAGTCTCCCAATGCGATCTCCATGACTTCGAAGAACTTGGTCTTCCCGTTAGAGGCGGACGCGTTGGCGCCGGCGTGTATGTGAAAGAGCTCTTGTCCGCTGTCTCCGTACAGCTGTCTAGCAAATGTGTGGATGAGGTATTCTCGTTGGTATATATCTGGGTGCATCGTGTCCCAGTATTTCCGCACGCGGTCTGCTGATTCCGCGCACACTGCGCCATTGTAATCGAATCCCACGGACATGGAGACCATGTCCTCCGGATGCCCTTGACGGAAGACGCCGTTTTTGAGGTCCCACACGCCGTTGTTGAACCCTAAGAGGTTTGGGTCGGCGTCGAGTTTCTTCATGAAGTCCGGGTCGTAAAAGTACTCGAGCATCTCTTGCAGTACGTTGTTCTTGAAGGTCGCGTCCTGGAGTCGCGCGGTGATGTGCGCTAGCCGGTCGGCGTCGTTCTTTGTGCTCGCGTTGCTCTGCATGTCGTAAGCGCTTTGGGAAGCTCTCTCCTTGTTCATAGCGATAATGAAGTGCTCTAGAACAACGGTGGACAGCTCGTGCTTGACGTGGATCGCGGCGACGTCCGTCTTCCATCGCCCGTCGAATACGTACCATATCTTGCCGTTCGTGCTCGCGGAAGCGATGCGTTTGCCAAGTATTTTTTTCGCGATGCGCGCGATCTCGTTATGGCTCCCGCTGCACGTGCGGATGTCCTCGATGACGCGCTGACTAACGATGTCCCAATACTCAACCGGGGAGTCGTGTCTGGCCCACATGTGCAAAGAGCCTAGGCGCAAGCGCAAGCGCAAGCCCGCGCGATCATCCGAATTCATTGTGCCCCATACCTCGCCACACTTCCCCTTTGTGTACTTCTCCGGGCACTTTTTGCTGAAGAGTTCCCACAATGGGAGATGGGTGGGTGATATGTTGTGCAGACACCACCCGACTTCCATCCATGTGCGGTATGAGCTTGCGCGGGAAGCGGCGATGATATCGACCAGCGCCGCTACCTCATCAAACGCCTCGGGTGCACCACTTTCGTGATCGATATCGTCATTGACCACAACTTTGATTGACCTTTGTTTCTTTTGTTTCGTTTGTTTTGGTTTCGCCACCAGCTCCATCAACGTCCGAGGTATATCGACGAGCTTAGTCCCCGCAGCCCACGGCTCACGCACCCACGTCTTGTTCAAGGAAGGGCATATCGCCAAGACGCCGCGTGTACCGGTGGAACAACGCGTCTTCAAATCGGCGTCAAAACCGATGACCTGTCGTGCGCCATCCCAGTAACCTTCCGCGTCCGCCCACTCTGGGCGAATGAACAGATAATGCCGTCCCTTGTTGGTCTGTTGGATGGGGCACACCGAGAGGGCTTCGACGACGTCAGGGTCTTGCAGGGCCTCAATCTTCGCCACAGCATCGTCAGAGTCGGCGTCGACAACGCACAACGAATCCAGGAGAAGTCCCCACTGCGCATGCTCAGGGTTTTTGACCATGTAACTATGCGCCTTTTCCATGGACCACTGCCCTGGCTCCTTGTGACAAACGATAGGTTTCTTCGCTCCGGTAGGGATGAGGACGGTGTCACCGACGACGTCTCGACCGCATTTCAAGAGCCAATGATAGGTTTCCCAAATGATGTCGCTCATTTCCATGTTCATAACATACCGCACACGATCCTTATATACTTTGTCTAATTGTGCGCTACAAACGCTACACTTTTTTTTTATAATAAAAAGAGAGAGGAGGAGATGTATGTTTTGTAGAGCATGGCGCCTGCTTGAAACCTTGCGGATGTCTTTTGAAGACGCTCCCTAAGACACGATCCGGTGTCCTGTAGCGTTTGTATCGTTTGTACGGCTCTCAGCAATAGTTTCAACTTGAATGGATGGACGGACAGACGGACGGTGTGGATGCGACAGTTTTGCGTGTGATGATTGATTGATGCCTTGACACACTTGGTTTCTGCATCTCAATTCCCCTACCCCACTCCGTGGGTCCCGCGATTCCCCTTTCATAATCGCCATGTGACGTGACTCGACTCGACTCGACAATTTCCGCCATGATGCGAGAGGTCGGTCGCCATGTGACGTGACTCTACTCGACAGTTTCCGCCATTATGCAAGAGGTCGCTCGCTCTGTGACTCGACTGGACAGTTTCCGCCGTGATGCGAGAGGTCACCATGTGATGTGACTCGACTCGACTCAACTCGACTCGACTCGACATGTGCCGCCGCCTGATGTGAGAGGTCGCTCTGTGACGAGAGTGTGACTCGACATGTGCCTCCGCCTGATGTGAGAGGTCGCTCTGTGACGAGAGTGTGACTCGACAGAGGTTCCCCTGATGAGAGTGGTCGCCATGTGATGTGACTCGACTCGACAGTTTCCGCCGTGATGCGAGAGGTCACCATGTGATGTGATGTGACTCGACTCGACTCGACAGTTTCCGCCGACTGATGCGAGAGGTCGCCATGTGATGTGATGTGACTCGACTCAACTCGACAGTTTCCGCCATGATGCGAGAGGTCGCCATGTGATGTGATGTGACTCGACTCGACTCGACAGTTTCCGCCATGATTCGAGAGGTCGACATCGTTCCGCCGTAAGTCGACATCGTTCCGCCGTGATACGAGAGGTCGGTCGCCATGTGATGTGATGTGATGTGATGTGATGTGACTTGACTCGATTCGACTCGACAGTGTTCCGCATCTCCGATACATTCGATCTTGCGTGTGTCCTCCGATACATTCGACAGTTTTCCGCCGTTTGCTTGTGTCCTCCGATCTCGCTTCTTCCAAGCTTGATGTGAACTGTGGGCTCCCCTCCGGTCGCCCACCCGCTCGGTTCCTCGCGGACCCTTTTGTGGGGGCTCCCCTCCGGTCGCCCCCAGTCGCTCCGCTGTGGGGAGGTGAAAGGGGCTCCGCCGCTTGTTATATGTTAATGTGAGACGGTTCTCATCCAAGTGTTGTTTGTTATCTTTGCCTCGACTTGACAGTTTCCGCCGTCATGTAATGCGAGAGGTCCGTCGCCATGTGATGTGATGTGACTCGACTCGACTCGACAGTTTCCGCCGTGATACGAGAGGTCGCCATGTGACTCTGTGACTCGACAGTTTCCGCCGTGATACGAGAGGTCGCCATGTGATGTGATGTGACTCGACTCGACTCGACAGTTTCCGCCGTGATACGAGAGGTCGCCATGTGATGTGACTCGACTCGACACAGTTTCCGCCGTGATACGAGAGGTCGGTCGCCATGTGACTCTGTGCCTCGACTCGACAGATGCCGCCGTCCTTGATGAGAGATCATCATCATCATAAAGTGTCTGCTTGAGACAAGCTTGAGCGTGAGGCATGACAAATCTTACTTGACCTCTCTATAAAACTTCTAAACCATAATTTAATCTCACCGCATTTTTCTCGTCCTTATTCCGCTGCCTCCACTTCCTTGAGTTCTCCTCAAGCACCTCCCTGACCTCCTCACTGTACCTTGATACATTCGGGTCGAACTTCATGATCTCACGCATCGCCTTCATGACCATTCCCGCCTCTTCCTGTAATTTACCCCCCAGTATCATCTTCACTCTCTCTTCCATCTCGAAGTATCGCTTCTTTGACAACGTTGAAATCCCCTTGTCTCCATTTTGGTTTGTTGGCGTGACGAACTTCGTGACCTTCCTCGACGAGTTCATTGTGTGCGATCTTTTTTGTCTTTTTTGTTCAGTTGTTTGTGTTTACAATTGTAATAACGGTCACTATCATTTATGCTCCCTTAAACCTTCAAAATCGTAGAAACAAATAAATAACCCAACTATGGCTTGTCTATACATGGACATCTCGTGGCCAGAAAGGGCAGCTGCGGCGGCGTGAGGTCCGTGCGCAGAAGACGAAGCTTCACGAGCTCCAGCATCCTTGGGGTATTGCGCCTCAAGACGTTCGCTCCTTCTCTTGCTCAAGAACGGGGCACGTCCTCGGTGCCGCAATGTCGGTTGGCACGTCCTCGGTGCCGCAATCAAGGCTGTCGACGCTACCTGTCCACACGTACTGGAATACGATATCGGCCATCTCCCGAAAGACGGCACCTGCATCACCCGCGTCAAGTTGGTAGTACTCGTATCGACGGTGCTTGACTCGAGGGTCTCCGCTAAGGTACCGGAGCAGGGCAGTCTCAGCCTCCACACAAGCACGCGGATTAAGTACGTGGATTGCGAATATCATCTTTGAGTTTTTCGGGTACTGAGAAAGTCGCTGACCAAAGGGCTTCGACGTCCTGCCCACCTTGAAGACGATCTCATCCTTCTTGTGCTCAAACAACGCGTACACAACATTGGTTGTCATGTGCGCCATGATCTCTGTCGAGCTGCTCACATGCTGTATCCCAATGCTCTCGTTTACACCATTATTATACTATTACACTTGACGGAATACTAAAATGAAACCGTTTTCTGGAGTGTACGGCACACCTTACGGTGTAACCAAATGGTGTAGCAACCCACGGGGCAGTGGAACACCAATACGATTTTGAATCAACAAATTGCAGGATGTTAACGAGAATATCGTGGTTCTTTTTTAGATCACGGCTCTCCATCCTGCAGACTCCGTATCGTTCTTTTGTCGGTACTTTCGAGAGTGTCCATTGAAGGACCAGCCGCACTTAAGCGATCGACTCTTCCCCGGTACCGTTTCCCAAAAGAACACGGGGTCTTTGTTGATGTGCAATGCGTCATGAAAGGAGGTTTCTTTGCTGGACGGGCCATTTTGTAGGACCATCCACTCGTACACTATAACGTCTGTCGACGCCTTATACCGTTTATTGGGATGTTTCATTTTACTGTTCCGCCGACTGTAGGCCTGACGTCTCGTCGTCGTCATGCTCGAAGACATACGCGACAGGCGACGCTACGTCAACCAGGTGTTTGTACATGGACAGTTCGTGACCTGAAAGGGCAGCGGCGGCGTGCTCGTTGCTAGTCGCGATGTCCGTTCGCAGAAGACGAAGTTTTACGAGCTCGAGCATACGGCAGACACTCTCAGGGCACAGGCGGTAGTTTCTCGCCTCCTGAGTCCTCTTGCCCTTGAACTGAATGCGCTTGGTCTCGTTCATCATGTCTATACCCACTGCACTCAGGATCATCTTGACCGCCTTGGACACCTTGCACAGGTCCCACCCGTCGCGAACGCCACACGAGGCCTGGCTGAACAGTCGAGCGGTGTTGTTGTATTCTCGGAACATCTGTGTTCCCTTGAGCTTGGTGTCGAACACCGTCATCAGATTTGGGATCACGGTCTCGGTGTCGAACGGGGACAAAAACCCCAGAGCAGCGAGTGTCTCCTCTATCAACACGATCTTCAGAAGATCGGGGTGCAACGGCACGCCACGAAAGGGGCGCTGCAGCTCAGGGCACAGAAGAGATGCAAGTACCTCCACGGAACGTGGGGTATTGCTCCTCAAGACGTTCTCGAATATCTTGGCGACCAGTCGAGAGACAGTCTTCTCTCGCAGCTTCTCGCGCTCCTTCTCTCGCTCAAGAACGGCAAAGATGGGGGGGCGTGTGGCACGTCCTCGGTGCCGCAATCAAGGCTGTCTACGCCACCTGTCCACACGTACTGGAATACGACATCGGCCATCTCCCGAAAGACGGCACCTGAATCACCCGCGTCAAGTTGGTAGTACTCATATCCAACGTCGCGACGGGGCTTGACTCGAGGGTAATCTCCGCGAAGGTACCGGAGCAGGACAGTCTCAGCCTCCACACAAGCACGCGGGTTAAGTACGTGGATTGCGAAGATCATCTTTGAGTTCTTCGGGTACTGAGAAAGTCGCTGAACAAAGGGATTCGACGTCCTGCCCACCTTGACGACAATCTCATCCTTCTGAATGAACTTGTGCTCAACCAACGCGTACACGACATTGGTTGTCATGTGCGCCATGATTGCTGTCGAGCTGCTCCTATGCTGTCCCAATGCGCGCGTTTACACCACTTCCACGAGACGATGAGTGACGATGGCGATGGCGATGATCCGCCACCGTGTGTCATGAATGGATGGACGGACAGACGGACGGTGTGGATGCGACAGTTTTGCGTGTGATGATTGATTGATGCCTTGACACACTTGGTTTCTGCATCTCAATTCCCCTACCCCACTCCGTGTGTCCCGCGATTCCCCTTTCACAATCGCCATGTGACGTGACTCGACTCGACTCGACAGTTTCCGCCATTATGCAAGAGGTCGCTCGCTCTGTGACTCGACTGGATAGTTTCCGCCGTGATGCGAGAGGTCACCATGTGATGTGACTCGACTCGACTCGACATGTGCCGCCGCCTGATGTGAGAGGTCGCTCTGTGACGAGAGTGTGACTCGACAGAGGTTCCCCTGATGAGAGTGTTCGCCATGTGATGTGACTCGACTCGACTCGACATGTGCCGCCGCCTGATGCGAGAGGTCGCCATGTGACGTGACTCGACTCGACAGTTTCCGCCATGATGCGAGAGGTCGCCATGTGATGTGACTCGACACGACACGACACGACAGGTGCCGCCGTGGTGTCTTTTGGAGACGAGGACATGTTTCCGCCGTGCATTCATTCATTCATCATGTCGTAGCCTCAATCCCATATATCCCTGTTGTGTCCCCTCCCTTCCGATTCGAATCGCCTTTTTCTGAAACCCCTTCTTCTTCATCTGCCCGATGAACCATGGTTTTTTTGATGTATTCTCGCCACTTACCTCGCAATACATCTTGAACAATGCAACACTTGACTCCCTGAATGTTTTCCCCAACTCGCAGTTGTCGGTGAGGAATGCTTGCACAGTATCCTGCTCAGCCAGGTACTTTCTGGTGAACTCTGACACCTTCGTTGGCGCCATGGCCTTCAGGCTCTCCGTCCCACCGTACCACGCCACCGCGCCCTCGACCAGCCAGGCAAACAGAGCCGACTGGCCCTCTGGCGACTTCAGTTTCTCCTTCATGGTTTGGTCGCATTGCCGCAGCGTCGCGGTTTCGCTCTCCCCAGGGATGAGGTCCCTGAAAGTCACTGTAAAGGGAATTGCTAAAATTCTTTCGACCAAAGCCACGATTACCTCGGACATCTCTGGCATGTGATTTGTTACTAAAATTGCGAGATGTTTTGGCATGACCGTCACCGGGTTCTTGTAAATCGCCTTGACCGGGAAACCGTCTCCTCCTGTCAGCAGTTGGACTTCGTTGGTCTTGAGCTTCTCACCAGGCTTGAGCTCGTTGAAGACCGCGATTCTCGCTCCTATCAGCTTTGCCCGCTCTGCGTCGATGTTGCTGCACACCCTTGAGTCACTTATGACCGCACAGTTCATCTCCTTGTAGTATGCCCCTAGCAGCTGTTGCAGCGCCTGCGTCAACAGCCCCTTTCCGTTCCTCCCGCTTCCTGTCCATACAGGAAATATTTCTTCTCTCACTTCGCCTGTGATTCCGTACCCAAGAAGACGTTGAAGAAAATATGCCATGTCCTCGTCCCCGCCCATGATCTTCTCTACGATCCTGTGCATCCACTCTGCGCGTGCGGCATTGGTCATCGCATGGTTGTTGTTGTCATTCTCGTACTCCACATCCAGTTCGTTGTGAACCATGTCCTCTGCCACCCTCTGTCTCTTCTGACCTGTCCTTAGGTCCACGACGCCCCCCCCTTTGACCCCTATCAAGTGCCTATTTCCGTCCAGTCGTTGCTCGAACGTCTCGTCAATGAGAAGTGGCCCTGCGAAGTCCATTGTGTTCTTCACTCCACGTGAAGACTGTATGTACCGGATCAGCCTTGCAACTTCTTTTTTCTTCGCATCCAGATCTTCTTTACTCCTGGATTCTTCTTCTTTTCCCACCACCACTCCGATGCACAACTGTGCGGCCTGTGACGATATCCATAAATCGACGTCCCTGAGAATCCCTTCTAAGACCTTGCTCGCCACGGTCTTGACCCACCCATCCTCCACACTGACCCACCTGCACGTGTCCTCATCGAATATGTAGTAGTCGCTGCATCTCTTCCCTGTCTTCTTCAACGTCCCTTTCATAAGATAGTGCATAATCTCCCCCAATCCTCTGTCTCCCTTGTCCCACATGTCCCTTACTATTTTTGGAATCGAAGATGCTCTGTACATAGCGTACCCGCGCGGGTCGTCCTCGCCGGCCCACTTGGCCACCGACTTCATTGTCATCTTCGGCCCATCATAGTCGGGCCTTCCCACCGTCTCCCATAGTTTCTCTGCGTCGTCCTCATCGTATCTTGGGGACAACTTAGACATTTGTTTCCATAACGCCTTGTACGCCTCTCCGTACTCGTTCTTCAATGCCGTCGCCACTCCTCGCCATGTGTCTCTGGAATCCCACCTGCATTTTCCTAGGAGCAGTAGCAGCTTCTCTACATGCGTGCACTCCATGAAGCTTGTCGGCATCATTATCCCCTGCTCCACCTCCTTTGTTGTTGAGTCTCCCGCCGCTCCCTTCCTCTTACTCGTCCTTTTATTCTTCTTCTTCGCCACCCTCTCCATCAACGCCTTTGGAATGTACGGTATCGACTCTAGCTCCCACGGAGCCCTTCCCTCCTTCCATACCTTCCCCTCAGTGGGCGCAACAGACAGCAGCCCCCTGGTCCCTGTCCGGCACAGGCTCTTCATATCAACCTTCCTTGCATCATCGACTTGTCGTGCACCGTCAAAGTACCCCTCCTCGTCTGCCCATGTCGGGCGCAAGAACATGTAGTGGCGTCCCTTCCTAGTCTCTTGGATGGCGCACCTCTGCATGGCCTCACCCACCTCACCATCTTCATCTTCCATCCTCTCCAACCATTGCACTGTCTCTGCGTCGTCCGCGTCGATCACAACCAATCCATCCAACAACATTCCCCATGCCTTGTGTGTTGGGTTGTTGTTCGCGTACGCGTCCGCTTCGGCCCATCCCCACTTCGCGTTTCCTAAATGCTTGTGTTTAGGCGCCTTCAAATCAGTCATGGGCATCAATACTGTTCTTCCCACACTCACATCAGATCTCTTCAGCCACGCGCTGAGCTTCTGCAACTCTTCGTAGGATGACATGTCGTTGTGTTGATTTTAGTTGTGTTGATTTTAGTTGTGTTGATGTATGCATTCATACAGGTATTCCTTTAAGCACCCTCCGATGACGAATGTTATTTCCATTTACCGTGCGTCACATCAAAAAACACCAAGGAGACACCAACACCTCTAGACGACGTCCACCGTCATCGAATCACATCCAATCCACCAAGGAGACACCAACACCTCTAGACGACGTCCACCGTCATCGAATCACATCCAATCTGTTCTGTTTTTGTTTTGTTTCATTTGTTTCACCCAAACCAAAACTATTCTTATTTTCTTCTCCTATAGATACTTTTATTTTTGATGAAACAAGTGAAACAAAAATTATATAGTAATATATAAATAGACATCGTTTTTTACCAATCGTTTTCTCGAGCAGGCGTCTGCTTGAAACATGTCATCATCATACCATCGTTTTCTATTGAGTCAATTAGCATTGTGATTCCACACCGTTTTCTATTGAGTCAATTAGCATTGTGATTCCACTCCCTTCATAAAAAACCACAGAGTTGTCAATAAAGTGTCTGCACCTACCTGTCTGTCCATTATTGTGTTGAGTGAATCTCCATGTTCTGTTATGGTATGTCTGATGGACGAGGCCGTCACATCCAATCCACCAAGGAGACACCAACACCTCTAGACGACTTCCACCGTCATCGAATCACATCCAATCTGTTTTGTTTTTGTTTTGTTTCATTTGTTTCACCCAAACCAAAACTATTCTTATTTTCTTCTCCTATAGATACTTTTATTTTTGATGAAACAAGTGAAACAAAAATTATATAGTAATATATAAATAGACATCGTTTTTTACCAATCGTTTTCTCGAGCAGGCGTCTGCTTGAAACATGTCATCATCATACCATCGTTTTCTATTGAGTCAATTAGCATTGTGATTCCACACCGTTTTCTATTGAGTCAATTAGCATTGTGATTCCACTCCCTTCATAAAAAACCACAGAGTTGTCAATAAAGTGTCTGCACCTACCTGTCTGTCCATTATTGTGTTGAGTGAATCTCCATGTTCTGTTATGGTATGTCTGATGGACGAGGCCGTCACATCCAATCCACCAAGGAGACACCAACACCTCTAGACGACGTCCACCGTCATCGAATCACATCCAATCTGTTTTGTTTTTGTTTTGTTTCATTTGTTTCACCCAAACCAAAACTATTCTTATTTTCTTCTCCTATAGATACTTTTATTTTTGATGAAACAAGTGAAACAAAAATTATATAGTAATATATAAATAGACATCGTTTTTTACCAATCGTTTTTCTCGAGCAGGCGTCTGCTTGAAACATGTCATCATCATACCATCGTTTTCTATTGAGTCAATTAGCATTGTGATTCCACACCGTTTTCTATTGAGTCAATTAGCATTGTGATTCCACTCCCTTCATAAAAAACCACAGAGTTGTCAATAAAGTGTCTGCACCTACCTGTCTGTCCATTATTGTGTTGAGTGAATCTCCATGTTCTGTTATGGTATGTCTGATGGACGAGGCCGTCACATCCAATCCACCAAGGAGACACCAACACCTCTAGACGACTTCCACCGTCATCGAATCACATCCAATCTGTTTTGTTTTTGTTTTGTTTCATTTGTTTCACCCAAACCAAAACTATTCTTATTTTCTTCTCCTATAGATACTTTTATTTTTGATGAAACAAGTGAAACAAAAATTATATAGTAATATATAAATAGACATCGTTTTTTACCAATCGTTTTCTCGAGCAGGCGTCTGCTTGAAACATGTCATCATCATACCATCGTTTTCTATTGAGTCAATTAGCATTGTGATTCCACACCGTTTTCTATTGAGTCAATTAGCATTGTGATTCCACTCCCTTCATAAAAAACCACAGAGTTGTCAATAAAGTGTCTGCACCTACCTGTCTGTCCATTATTGTGTTGAGTGAATCTCCATGTTCTGTTATGGTATGTCTGATGGACGAGGCCGTCACATCCAATCCACCAAGGAGACACCAACACCTCTAGACGACGTCCACCGTCATCGAATCACATCCAATCCACCAAGGAGACACCAACACCTCTAGACGACGTCCACCGTCATCGAATCACATCCAATCTGTTTTGTTTTTGTTTTGTTTCATTTGTTTCACCCAAACCAAAACTATTCTTATTTTCTTCTCCTATAGATACTTTTATTTTTGATGAAACAAGTGAAACAAAAATTATATAGTAATATATAAATAGACATCGTTTTTTACCAATCGTTTTTCTCGAGCAGGCGTCTGCTTGAAACATGTCATCATCATACCATCGTTTTCTATTGAGTCAATTAGCATTGTGATTCCACACCGTTTTCTATTGAGTCAATTAGCATTGTGATTCCACTCCCTTCATAAAAAACCACAGAGTTGTCAATAAAGTGTCTGCACCTACCTGTCTGTCCATTATTGTGTTGAGTGAATCTCCATGTTCTGTTATGGTATGTCTGATGGACGAGGCCGTCACATCCAATCCACCAAGGAGACACCAACACCTCTAGACGACTTCCACCGTCATCGAATCACATCCAATCTGTTTTGTTTTTGTTTTGTTTCATTTGTTTCACCCAAACCAAAACTATTCTTATTTTCTTCTCCTATAGATACTTTTATTTTTGATGAAACAAGTGAAACAAAAATTATATAGTAATATATAAATAGACATCGTTTTTTACCAATCGTTTTTTCTCGAGCAGGCGTCTGCTTGAAACATGTCATCATCATACCATCGTTTTCTATTGAGTCAATTAGCATTGTGATTCCACACCGTTTTCTATTGAGTCAATTAGCATTGTGATTCCACTCCCTTCATAAAAAACCACAGAGTTGTCAATAAAGTGTCTGCTTGAGACATCGCAATCTGAAGAAGCTTGAGGGTGAGGCATGAAAAATCTTACTTGACCTCTCTATAAAACTTCTAAACCATAATTTAATCTCACCGCATTTTTCTCGTCCTTATTCCGCTGTCTCCACTTCCTTGAGTTCTCCTCAAGCACCTCCCTGACCTCCTCACTGTACCTTGATACATTCGGGTCGAACTTCATGATCTCACGCATCGCCTTCATGACCATGCCCGCCTCTTCCTGTAATTTAACCCCCAGTATCATCTTCACTCTCTCTTCCATCTCGAAGTATCGCTTCTTTGACAACGTGAAATCCCCTTGTCTCCATTTTGGTTTGTTGGCGTGACGAACTTCGTGACCTTCCTCGACGAGTTCATTGTGTGCGATTTTTTTTGTCTTTTTTGTTCAGTTGTTTGTGTTTACAATTGTAATAACGGTCACTATCATTTATGCTCCCTTAAACCTTCAAAATCGTAGAGAAGCTTTTACAAACAAATAAATAACCCAACCAACACTCAATCTCTGTCATGCCATGTCGCGGTGATCGTTGAAGAAGTCTTGGTCAGCCAGTGGATATGATTCCGTCACTCATCATCCTGTAACACCTCCCTAGATCCGTCCCCCCATCTCAAAACCCTAAATGGATGTCGAGAGGCACGTCCGTCAGCAGCGCACACCGCCCCCCCCCCCGCATCCTTACATGACACACGACGTCTGTCGCATCCCCCCGTCCGTACATTCATGACACACGTCATCTGTCCGTATTTTGCGTTTCTTACACTCGTTTGTTTGAGTCCGCACGCACACGAAACCCTTGTCGTCGACTAAATCCTCATGATACGCGCGTCCCAACCAACTCTCTATCAATGCGTAATCCAATGCGTAATGTTTTCGCGCGCATCGAATCTTCCCACGAGTCCTCAATTGAATTCCCCTGCCCCACTCCGTGGGTCCCGCTATTCCTCTTTCATACTCCCGACATAGTTGTCAAGCAGAAGTCTGCTTGAGACGACACGTGTCCCCATGCGCCTCGAAAAATACGAACCCTGGCCACGCCACACCCAGGCCAAGCCACACACACCCCAGCCATGTCAATCTTAACCAAGTACCGAAGTTCCGAAGTTCTCCAATTCTTCTCTCACGAACTCCGTGTGTTAGGGAGCATCCAGCGAACTCCGAAAGCTGATTCCGAGGGTGAGTTCAATAGTAGCAGTCATCGAGATCTATTCATGGTTACTTTCATTGCTGCTATTATTCTCGAGTCTTGCTAGCTCTATGTCTCCACCTGCGAAAGCATTATCCAGTCATGGTTACTTTCATGGCTGCTAGTATTTGCGAAGTTCGAGTTTGGATTGCGCTGGCTTGCTAGCTCTATGTCTCCACCTGCGAAAGCCATTCATGGTTACTTTCATGGATGCTAGTATTTGCGAAGTTCGCGTTCGGATTGCGCTGGCTTGCTAGCTCTATGTCTCCACCTTCGAAAGCATTATCCAGTAATTGATTGCGAAGATTGTGCTGGCTGCGAAAGCATGAGCTGACCAACCATCCACCCATGTTCGCAGGCACTGAAGATGGCTATGATGAAGAAGGGGGCTATCAAGATTCAGCTCCGAACTTCCATGTGTATGCATTCCGAGTATGCAGGAAGTGTTCCGTACATCAAGAATGGCATCTTTTGCATCATCGACGAGGAGGATGTTGGCGAGGATGTTGTCGACCGGGAAGGGGTTCGACTGCGAGATTTGAAGCACTCTTCGTCTCCTGATTTTAGTGTCATAATCATGAAGATGTTTGGTATGCCTATCCCTATGCTTGTGAATTGCAGGGATTGCCCTGCGAATGCAGTTGTGACAGTCGATCACTCGACTACATTCGAATCATGTGACTGTGGTGTATGCCCACTTAGCATGGGGGCGGGTGGGTCTGGACGTTAGTTGATGAGGTGGGGGGAGATGGAGAGATCTATGTATTTGAGATTGTCTATTGTAACCAGTTGAATCCGCCCACTATTCTCCCTGTCCCACTCCTTGTCCCGCTCCTTGTCCATGTGACACTCCAGTTAGTGTCTTTTTGAATTTGTATGAGTCGTGAATTCTGATGATTGTTTCTTAAGTAGATATATTCAGACAGTGAGTCAGCAGCTCGATCCCTTTGCACCGCTCCGCGGTGTCCGCGCTCCTCCCTACAGAAAATCACTAGGGTTGTCAAGCAGAAGTATGCTTGATACACCGCTTTCTTTTGAGTACCAGTCGTGTTCATAAAGTATTTGTGCAGGTTGACATCAACACAACTTACATGGATACTACCGGATTTCACAAGCAAACACTCGAGTTTGAAGGCAATGTGACCCCCAACGCGATAATTATTTTTTTATATTTGAATTATTACACAGAATAATCATGTCTTCACAAACTTCCACCACCGGGCCATTGAAGAACATTTACTACGTTTTTGAATGCCAAAGCACCGGGTACAGAACTCGGGACTTTTCAAAAGTCATCCTTAATGAAAAAGGCCGGGAATTGGGTGCTAAGCAAAAGATTCACATTTTTCAAGTTTCGTGTAAGTCGGAGAAAGAAGTCTTCGTCTCAGAAGTCATTCGGGACAGGAATTCCCGTGCTTCCCCCTTAATAAAACCAAAAGGGGTGTCCAAGCAGAATTCTGCTTGATACCAGCATCTGAATTCCACTGCTCCGCTACGCGGTGCCCGCGACCCCCTTCAGAATTCCCATAGTGTTGTCAAGCAGAAGCCTGCTTGAGACCATACTGTTTCTTTTGAGGACCGGGCCACATTGAATGCGGTTAAGTGATCATCCCAATACTGAGAATCTATGCAAAAGTTGGCTGTCCGCAAAAACATTTCTTGGGGTTGAATTTGTACGAGCAGATATCGCCAACAATCACCGTCTTCCCCATATCTTCAGGGAACTCCCTTTTAAATGTCATCCTACTCAGCTTCTTGATGGCAGATTTCATCCTAACAGGATCTGATGCATGCTTCCTATAGATTTCGAGTGAAATCTGGGCGTCAATCACAGGAGAATGTGCCGCATCTTGAATCGTCGTACCAAGAAGACCATACGCCATCTTTCGTAGTGAAAAAAAGTTGTAATTCTTGTAACGATCGTTCCATGCCTTGAGCATGTCAGACAAATCGACAATGGATGCAAAGTGAATCCCTTCTTCCAGCTGCATCCATTTGACATCTCCCTGTGGTCTGCATCCAACTATGATGCTTGTGCGAGGGCACAGAATCTGAATGACTGATTCCCGGACCTCCTCGAAAGGCTTTCCAGCAAGAATCTGCTCTCGCGTAACACCTGTCAGGGAGGTCATCGGATCGTAAATGTCATTCACACAAATGACCTCGTTGAGCAGAAGCGTCCCGTCATCGTCAACAACCGCTACTTGGCATGGAGAGCGATCGTTGTGACCTCTCCCGGTGGCACATGCTTCAACATCAATGGAAATGTACCTTGAGTGTGCCATCTGTAATCTGTAATGTCAGTTTCAGGTATCCATTTTGTTTACACTCGTTTTTCTACAGCCGCCTCCGCAAGCCTTAGTGCGGTGTGTCGTGTGGAGACAGATGTGAGTCTGCGCAAGCCACCGTGTCATGTGTGTGCGGTCTGTTGTCTGTCTGATGGGTGGCGTGTGTGAGGATGAATGGACGAACGTGGGGTCTGCGAAATCCGCCGTGGGTGGGAGTCAGTAGCTGAATTCCACTGTCGCCTGCCCTTCCCCCTTTATAAAAACCCATTCGCCCCATGCATGTGATCAGACAGTCATCAGCTGAATTCCACTGTCCCGCTCCGCGGACCCGCGATCCCCCTTTGCGGATTCCCACCATGTTGTCAAGCTGGAGCCTGCTTGAGACGATTACTACTTTATGTAAAAGGGTCATACTAGTACTACTTCCCTACCTTTTTGTTCCAATACGTCTATCCTCATCCGGTGGTAGGCCTGTAGGACCAGTAGTGTCCTTTTGGACAAAGCTCTCTATATATGTATATCTATATATTACTACTTTATGTAAAAGGGTCATACTAGTACTACTTCCCTACCTTTTTGTTCCAATACGTCTATCCTCATCCGGTGGTAGGCCTGTAGGACCAGTAGTGTCCTTTTGGACAAAGCTCTCTATATATGTATATCTATATATTACTACTTTATGTAAAAGGGTCATACTAGTACTACTTCCCTACCTTTTTGTTCCAAACCGATGGGCGTTAGGCTACGACACGTGGTCTTCATCCCCCCTATGTAATCTGCTTGAGATCCCGTCTGATCACGTTGCGAGTCCTCATCTGAATTCCACTGAGTGTTTGATTAATATAGTTGTTTGATAAGAAGTCTGCTGATACTCCACGTATTTCCCCATGTTCCTCGCATCACTCTGCAATCAGTTCAGATCCAGGCTGACAGTGCCACACCCCCGCTTCCGCCACACGACAAAGACCTCCACCGACAAAGACCTCAAAAATGTGTTATAATATTACAAACCCGATGAACAATAAGAAGACGAACACGAACACGCGCGCTTTATGCAATGATGGTGTCGAACGCGTTCTCTATGAGAGCGATAAAGGCTCATTGTTCATTAAAAGGAAGGGTAATGACGGTAGCATGATGTTCGTTCCGTTCTCCAAACCAACAAATGTAAAAAATGTAAAAAATGTAAAAAATCAGAATGGAGGTTTGTTTGGTATGTGCACAGGAGAATCATGTAATGTAGACAAAGCCTCAAACATTCGTCAGCCTAATGCCCCAAAAAGTAGGAAATGGAAAACGCACGATCCGAGAGTTATAAGTTATTAAGTTATAAGTTATAAGTTATAAGTTATAAGTTATAAGTTGAGAAGCCACCAGGATGACCGGACCATAGCTAAAACCGCGACACATGCGGGTTCAATCAATCGAAGAGAAGTCTTACGTTGCGAGTCAGCAGCTGAATTCCACTGCCCCACTCCGTGGGGCCCGCGGTTTCCCCTTCACGATCCCGATAGAGTTGTCAAGCAGAAGCCTGCTTGATACGACGTGTGTTCCGCATGCGCTTCGAAAAAAAGTAGTGTTCGACACCCGACGTGGTGAGATGACATTTTATAAATTTGGGCCAAATTGTCCAAGCAGAAGTAGTAAAATCGCCTTCGCTTAGCGGATTCTGTTGCATCGCTTCGATATTGCGTCAGATGCTTTGGTCGCCTTGCCATATTTCACGCCTTCCTTCGAGCAATTAACGGCACCGCACTCCGCGGAAAGTGCGTGTTTATCGAACGAGCTCATGGCGTTTTTGTCATTCTTATTAAACTTCGCCATGAGTTCATAACGACTAATACATTTGCTCTTGATACAAGATTCGAGGGGCTTTGAAGTTTTCTCATCTACCTTACGCGCAGACGATAATTTATCGTTGCATTTTGTTACTTTTCTGCAACTCGATGCTTTCATGCGCTGCGCGCCTGCCTACTCGATCCATTCATCAAGCGTCCGTTCTTTTTTGTCAGAGCCCATACGGAGAGCCTCAATCTTCATAAACGCGACGAACTCTTCGGACGTGTAAGAGTCGTCCTTCTTTCCGCTCGGACGGGGACCTGTGTAGCAAACGACATCAGCTCGACTCTTCGTTTCTTTTTTCGCTTGAGGTAGTTTTGCCACTCGTGGCATTTAATGAATGAATGAAAGTGTATATATTTGAATTAAATATACTGATTGAGATCGAGATCTATTGATTGATTTATTGTATACTATTACTACTTTATCTAAATAGGTATTACTAACCCTACTTCCCTACCGTTTGTTGTTAAGATGGGTCTTTTTGAATTTGTATACGGAACCGCCAAGCCGCCGCTGGGTTGTTGCTTGGTTGATGGTTCCACATGGGATCAGAGAGTGAGTCAGCAGCTCAATTCCACTGTCCCGCTCTGCGGGACCCGCGATCCCCCCTTCAGAATTCCCCATAGTGTGTTAAGCAGAAGCCTGCTCGAGACCATGCGCGGTTTCTTTGGATTACCGGACCACAGTTAATGAGGTTGCGAAAACCGCGACACAATGCGCGGCTTCAATCAATCGAATACAAGTGGTCCGAGTGAGACTCGAAAAACGAGTGTAAACCACGCAAAGTCTGTACATATTACGCATTAAAAACTCGAATCTCTCTCTGTCGAACTGCGACTCATTCAATGCGCGCTAACAAACCAGAATTCGCCCCCGTACAGACAGTTTTAGGATAAATCCGAATTAGATTTTGTTAGATGTACATCGGATTTGTGTTAGATACGCGTCGGTATCACACCGTGCTCGACACCCGACGTGGTGAGATGACATTTTAAAAATTTGTGCCAAAAGACACGGGGTGATAACGTGGGCCGATAATTTTTCCAGATAGAACACGGGGGGATAAATACGAGAACGGGGTGATAAACTGGGCCAAGATAGATTATGACATTAATCCAACTAAAAACCAAAAAATATTGTATCTAGAGATAAAAATAGAATTACATTAATCCGCGGATTAATGTAATTCTATTTTTATCTCTAGATACAATATTTTTTGGTTTTTAGTTGGATTAATGTCATAATCTATCTTGGCCCAGTTTATCACCCCGTTCTCGTATTTATCCCCCCGTGTTCTATCTGGAAAAATTATCGGCCCACGTTATCACCCCGTGTCAGGTGCACTGTCTCTTCAGGCGAGGTGACAGGGTCAGATATCTGGTCAGAGATCTGGTTAGAGACCTGGTACCTGGTGAATTGTATCTGGAAGGATGCAAAATCAGGGCAGATTGAATTGTGGAAGGACGATCTGAATCCACTGTATTCTGGGCGAGTTGTGAGTCCCTGCACAATAAGATTAAGAAAAGCAGGAATGGTAGTATTGCTGACTCCATTGACCTGGGGAAGCAGGGAGTATAGCTCATATCTTCTGGATAGATAGACCTGCAGGGGCTCAGAGGTGGTCATGCTGAGGTTGTACAGGGATCTCACAGAGCTTGCCTCGAGGTCTGAGTGTCTCTCTCCATAGGTGACTCGCAGGAACCTGAAAGCTTTGGCAGCAACATCAGTGATGGCAATGATGGCTTGTTGGATAGGTTCTGAGCAGTGCCTCAGGATTTCAGAGAAAGCTACGGCGTTCTTGACGACGGTAATCCGTGTGGGAACAGCACGATTCGCAATATTTGCATTAGCATTGTCAGCATTCGGGTAAGCATTTTCATCCATAGGGTATTCATCACCTGTAGCAGGTTCTCCGTTGGGGGGGGCTGGCAGGGCGGCGTCCATGGCAACTCCAATGCATCCATAAGTGGCTCTGAGATGGCGAAGGAGGTGTGGGCCGAACTTGTGCCAGGGAATTCCTGGGCCTCCATCGAAGATGAGGGCCGGGGGCTTTGACGTTGTCTGATTGTTGTCTGTCGCGGCGCTGAGGTCTTGGGGTCTTGTCCGCCTTCACACCGAGTTAATAAACCGGCCTGTGGGTAATTCGGGTGTGAAGCTTGTCGATCTTCAGTCTTGGGCGTTTGTTTCGGAGGTAGAGGGGAGGGGGTGTTGACAGCGAAGGGGGATCCGAAGGGATCCTGTTGTGTTGAAATGATGCTGGTATGTAGCGTGGGTGTGGGGAATGGTAACAGGGGTTACTGCTGATGGTGCAAGGTTCGATGTCTCCTTGCACAACAATCTCAGAGGATTGTTCAACGCTATGTAGGATCTAATGAGTCTGCAACTCACGTCAGAGATCTACGGTGACTTCAAGACTGCGTCTACGGGGCGTCTTGAACGCGCGGCAGAGACAAGTATGTTGTTTGGGCAGTAGGCGAGGCAGCGCAGGAGTAGATTCCTCACAGTAGGACGTAGGCAATCCAGGGCCAAAAGCAGTGCTCAAGCCTTCGAGCAATTGCAAGTCAGAGGATAAACTATCACCTTGATGCAGGTGCAGTGGCGTCGTCTTCGGGCAGCGGTCAGGGCCGATAACCTTTCAATCTTTAGAGTATTTACACTGTAGGTGCCCTGAAGTGAAGATAGATGAAAGACGCAACAAGTGCGCGTATAAAGAAGATGAGAGTGAGCTGCAAGAACTGCGTACACGTGTAGGCCACAGCTATCCTGTGACCTGGCGGCAGTCAACTCGGGACCTGGGAGGACCACACCTGTTACCGGTATGCACTATGCCGACTCAGCGACCGACGTCTGTCGGATAATAACACTAATCATACCTAATGTGATGAATCCATCTTCACATGAGATATTCAAAAATAAACATATTTGGGCTTAAACCTTGGGGACCCAAGCCAAGGACCCTAACACTCCAGACGGCAGTGGCTCCACTCTCCGTCGTGGCCTACTTCTATACCGTTACAATCGGTTGGTGCGATCGGTTGGGTGCCGTTCGCGTTCGCAACCCCCAAACAATCCGAATTTTGGTTCGAGCTGCATTCCGACAGATCGTCTCATTTGCTTTAGTCCGCTTGAGATAAAAAGACTAGGCAGTCTCAATTGCACCGTCTTCTCATGCATATCCCATTCATCTTCGACATTCTGGCTATGCCTCACCTTCGCCATTCTGAACTTCATGCCCGGGCCATTCTGCATACCAAAACCAGGCCATTCTGAATTCCAAATCCAGGCCATTCTGAATCCCACGCCCAGGCCATTCTGAATTCCAAACCCAGGCCATTCCGAATTCCAAAACCAGGTCATTCTGAACTCCTAACTCTGGCCATGCTCCTGCACTTCTCCAGCTCCCCCTCTGCATCGGCACTGATCAATCTTGTGCCCAGCTCTTGCTGTTTCAGCCGTAATGCCTTAACACTACCAACATTCAGAGTATGAGCGGCTGGCATACGCCTGGCAAGAACTGACTCTACCCCCCCCCCCCCCAGCCCCCCCAGCCCTGCCAGGCACACACACTCACACACACACACAAGCACACAAGCACACAAATCTCTATTCTTCTCATCTCTACCCTCGCCGACCAGCGTATGGGCCCGAAGCCAGCACTGATCATGCTACCCCCATGAGCCTAAGATAGCTACGACTGATCATAGTAACCCCATGATCCTAAGTTAGGTACCAATGATCATAGTACCCCCATGAGCCTAAGTTAGGTACCACTGATTGTAGCACCCCTATGAGCGGAAGCTATCTACCACTGATCATAGCACCATTGCTTTGATAGCCAAGGATTGTGACTCAACAAACAACGCTAAATACCATTCTTCGATGTGCAACATAATTGATCACAATCTAGGTGGTTGGCTCCAGTGCAAGCAAACAGGCTGGCCCCCTCAACCTCACGCCTGGGAATAATGCGTGCTATTTATTTATGTATTTTATTCATCTGAACAGGTATCTGCAGTTATATACATGGTCTATACTTATTCTTCAATCATAGCACATTTCAGAGCAACCTTTTCGTCATCGAGGGACATCATAAGGCAATAATAAGCTCCCTGCTCAAAGAATTAACAGGGAGGTTCCTCCGGTGGTCGGTGGCGGTACATAGGAGGAGGGTTTGAAGGTGAGGGAGGCATAGGAGGGGGAGCTGGAGGTGGTCGGTGGCGGTACATAGGAGATGGCATTTCATATGGTGGTGGGAACGCTCCATATGGAGGGGGATACATTCCATATGGAGGGGGATACATTCCATATGGAGGGGGATACATTCCATATGGTGGGGGATACATTCCATATGGTGGGGGATACATTACTTGCGTGCCTATGAGCTCAGCCTCCAGCAGGACCCTCATGATGCTATCAATCTGACTATCGTGAGCATTATTAAATTCCATCAGAAGGCCTGCAGGTCCTGTTGCCTCTTCAATGGAATCCAAGATTCGCTTAGTCCTTTCCCCCTGGGTAGCACCAAAACCTCTCAACAGGCGACGAGCAGTGGAGACCTTGTGGTCCATGGACTGGAGCAATCCCTTGTACTCATCCCCGATGACCTGACGCTTGCTGACACCAGCCTGGGCAGCGGCATCAGTGCCAGCATTTGCTGCAATCAACAGCAGGGCAACAGCCCAAAAGGCTGTATAGAAAAACATCACCTGTGGAGGGCAACATATGCATCTAGGGTCAGGGTGGAGGTCAAGGTTTACCTTCTTGCCAGACAGTTATATTTTAGCACATCACAGACGAGGAGAAGGGGGTAGGAGTGCATGGTTTATCTCCAGCATGCTACAGAGCCTGGTGATCAGAATTGTCCGGTTACATTCTGTGCTTACATTCTCCTTCCAAACGTATACCCAGCCCTAGGCCTTTAACACAAGCAGAATAGCCTGGTGCAACGAAATAACCCGCTGAGAAACCGCTGTTGTACGTTTTCTAGTCTGCCATCCTAAGCCCTCATAGCACCAATGGAGACTGGTCTTTAGTAGAGGAACACCCCAGTTCCACTCCCATGTCATTCTGTGGGCTATGAGAAAAGTGCTTGAAAAGTACATTTGTTTAAATCCAGTTTTTTCCTCCCCGCCCACCCACCCCTAAAACATTTGGAGGCCAATAACTCTCTACCTGCTGGCCGCTGCTGGGCAAAATAAAAATAAGACCAGATTCTTCATCCTCTCAAAAAGCTCTAAACATTTGGAGCATGGTGTCAGACCTTTTTTTGCCCCCCCCCCCCCCCCCCCCCCCCCCCTCGGCATGCACTTCAATTTTATAGCAGGATTCGCGGGGATCCTCTAAATGCGATATGCCCAAGCATTGGAGGAGAACTTTCGCCCTATTGTGCAAGCTGAAACTGCTAACGTGCTGCTTTGCAGTCTGTGGGCTGGAGGCGGGATAGGAAAGTTAGGGTTACGGCTGTCTTGTATCGCACCCTTGTATCGAGTACACCCTAAGTACCGTAGTAGGGTTCTTTGTATCGCACCCTAACGAGAAGTGGTTACTGGCTTACGAGAAGTCGGTTACTGGTCGTCGTTCAGAGGAGAGCCCTGGTTCACAGCCCAGGGAAAACTTCTAGACTCAGGGAAACCTTCGCAAGGGTGAAATTCGATTTATGTACAAGCCCGTTTGATTCGGAGCCCCCCAAAAGCCTAGCGGCGTCGAGGTACATTATAGCATTATACACGACGAATTCCCTCGACATAACAGAGGCTTTAAACAACTTGTGTGAGTTTGTATGTTGTGTTGAAGCAGTTAAATTGAACACAAGTTGAACACGAAGCAGTTAAATTGAACATGTGTTTCTTGTGCTCTGCTGTTTGTTTTATGAACAGCCAAGCACATAAAAAAGAATAATCTCAGGAACTCTGGAGAGGTAAAACAGGGTTAAGGAAGAGGAATCGTCTCAGAAACCCGACCTCGACTGAAGTGTACGCAGCACGTTCGCGCAGCAAGGAACGCTATCACTAGGTAAGACCACAGGTACATGCCACTGTTGACCACAAAGGGTGAAAGGGGTGATTGAGTGACCCCTTTGTTACCCCGTTGTCCGTCCGACTGACCGACCGACCGAAAAATTTAAGCCTGACACGCCAGCCAACGGTCTCGAAACTAACTCGCTTCCGTTGCTACCGCACCCGTCGCTCCGTCGCGAACACTCTCCGTCAATTTGTACCGTCGCATGCGACACTGCATAGAACTTGATCATGCTGGTATCCAGCCATAACAGAAGAAAACGCTGGCTCGTGATGAAGTAGGGCTGTCTTGTCTCATCTGAACCTGACTCCAGGTCGCGAGCTAACTGAGTTCCGACACGCGACAATTCCTGGGCATAAATCCCCTGGGACGCCCTGGGATAAGACGCCCTACGGAAGGTGTTTGGTTATTGCTGCGTGGGCGTGAGAAAGGCTGGTGAAGAAGATTGGATGAAAAACAGGGCCACTGATCACGCGGTTTTGTCACGTTTACACTTGAACTCAAAGATACAATTCGAGGAAGAGAAGTGCGCAATTGTCAGGCTGGTGCAAGCTTGTGCTAAGGTAGGTCGTTAACAACGTAGGCCCAATCAGGATTGTTTGAGAACAGTACAGAGAAGTGTCTGATGGAAAACTGTGAGGTCCCAAAGAGTGATCAAGCTCAAATACCTGGCAATTGACGTTGGGCGAGAATGCGTTACTGGAACTTTTGGCAATGCCGAGCCTCTGATGAAGCGCAAGTAAGAGAGGTCCGGAGGAGGTACTGCGCAGGAGGTGCCGCGCGCAGGGTGAGACTGGAAAGGGCTCGGGCACTGGTCGAAATGGCTCCACCTGAGGCGTGTGAGGCGTCCGGGGCGTCAGATCGGCGTTCAACGTCATGCGCACGCAATCAATCTTGCATGCTTACCTATCGGTGCTCTTGTGAGAGTTAACGCTGGTGGGGTTTTTCTCTTTCGTTATTATTCGTGTCCCACCAGTTGAGGCTTCCTATTAAATATCCTATTGGGCCACTTGCGCGTACCAGCGTTCAACCCGACCCCCGCCCACGAGAGAAATGTTTTCTCTTGTTACCTCCACATTACCTACCACGCAGCTTCGACCGGTTTTGGTAGAAACGGTTACGTAAGACTTATTATCATATTACAGTTTCAGAAACAGGCTATTAGTTTGTTAGTGCTACGGCGAGTTTGGCTGAGCTACGGCGTACCCACCCTGGTACCCACTCTGTTGCGTATCGGAGGATGTATACCGTCGTCAGCACCGGAGGGGAGGGGTGACACGAGGAGGGGGGCCTACGATTTAGACCCAGACCCGGTATCAGAGGGGTTTTGGCTGAGCCCCCCCTTCTGGGGGGCAGGAGCCCCCATGTTTCCCTTCCCAGCCCTATGATTTTTTTTACTTTGTATGGAACCGGGTCCGAGTCGAAATCGGAGGCCCCCCTCCCCTGTTAAGGGCGCCTGGAGGCCTGTCCCGAATTAAATTAAATTAATTCTGAATGCAGTTGATTTTAATTTAGTTCAATTTATTTATTTATTTAATGTTGTGTTATTTAATTCGATTTAATTCCATTCAATTAAAATTGATAAACGTGATTTGAATGCATTTAATTGCTTTAATTTTTATGAATTCGTATCGGATTTGTTTTAATTTATATAATGATGTAATTAAATTTCATCATTGAATCGATTGATGTTTCAGCATTGTTAACTATAAAGTGGGAAAAGGGTTGTTGATTTTTAAGCAGTATTGAACGTTTCTGTAATGTAATACAATGCATGTACGGTATGTAGAATGGCTGTATTCTTAAGAATTTGATGCAAGAAAAATGAGGCCAATCAGGTGTCTGGTTGATTTTATGGAATTTGTACAAGGTATTGCATGTTTCGGCCTAGCCCAGACGTGAACGGTATGTCCCATCCTCCTGAACGTTTTTTTGGCCAGCGGCAGGTGGCGTGGCTTGCCCCTGCCCCCGCCCCTGCCCCCGCCTGGTGCCCCTTCCCGACCCCTGCCCGAGTTACAGCCTGTTTCTATTATAGGAACTGACTGGTATATTATAGGTATATATGGGATAACTGTTCTGCTATAGATCAGTGATTTCCACTGATCTATAACAGCGCGTTTCCGCGCGCGCACGCTGTTATAGATCAGTAGATCAGATAAAAATCCTGTTGACCGCGCATCTGTCCTGTTGACCGCGCATCTTTATATTTTCGTCCGCATAAATTGTTGTCCTCCCAATGTGAAAAAATTGTTGCGCCTTACTGTGGTATTTGCGAGTACCGCGTCCCACTGACGTGTTCCGCGTCCCACTGACGTGTCCTATGCGCCGGGTTATACGGGGATAACCCCGATTACAATCGGAAACACTCTTAAACCTGTACTTCGCTCGACCGACTGGTACACCAGTTTCCGGCAAAATTTGATGACGTGCCGAGGCCGATCGGGGTTACCTTGAACCGCGCCCCCCCCCCACCCCCCCACGGTTAAGGGTGTGTTTCTAGTGGGGTTTTCGGTCGCCGTTGAAGTTCCGGTGAAGTCCACGCTGGCATGAAGTGTTTCCAGTGGGGTTCCGCTGACATTTTGCTATGTCCCGCTGAAGTCCACGCTGGCTTTTTTGACCGCTGAAGTCCAGCCCGGCGAGCACCGGCGAGCACCGAGTATTCTCTCCAGGATTCTCTCGATGAGGTTTGAGGCTTTCAGATCATCGACAATTTGACGGAAACCAGCCCCTGCCCCACTGGAAACACACCCTAAGCGTAACCCCGATCCACCTTGGTTCCTATAACAGGAGTAGAGTTCTTCAGTACACAAAAGCGGAATTTAGGCTCGAATCATGGGAAGTTGTCGAGAGAAGTTTTAGTTTGCGAATAAATGTTACAGACGCAGCGCGCGGCCGTATTTATAGGCTCGGTAAACCCTCGTTTTTAGGGTTCACGCTGCGGGCAAAGACAACTGGGGTTTATAGCACGACAGTCGAAGATTCTAGACTGTCGTAGCTATCTGACTACTATACACGTTGGCACCGATAACGTTATCGTACGTCAGTTGGTTATACGTACTGTCGGCATGCATAACGTTATCGTGCGACAGTTTAGAAACGATCAGAGCTGTCGTAAGAATGCCCCTGTCGGCACCGCACCAGGATCGGTGTCGCAGGAAAAATCAAGTAACGCAACATCATGCTTCGTAATGTTCGGGCGAAGCTATGGTTGGTTACATCCTCCCCAGGGGGTTAAAAATTTTGTCCTCAAAAATTCAACCGGGAGGTTTAAAAACAAAACCTAATTAGACGTCCATGGCCTATCGAACCATAGTTCATTCAACAGCTATCCTGTGACCTGGCGGCAGTCAACTCGGGACCTGGGAGGACCACACCTGTTACCGGTATGCACTATGCCGACTCAGCGACCGACGTCTGTCGGATAATAACACTAATCATACCTAATGTGATGAATCCATCTTCACATGAGATATTCAAAAATAAACATATTTGGGCTTAAACCTTGGGGACCCAAGCCAAGGACTCTAACACTCCAGACGGCAGTGGCTCCACACTCCGTCGTGGCCTACTTCTATACCGTTACAATCGGTTGGTGCGATCGGTTGGGTGCTGTTCGCGTTCGCAACCCCCAAACAATCCGAATTTTGGTTCGAGCTGCATTCCGACAGATCGTCTCATTTGCTTTAGTCCGCTTGAGATAAAAAGACTAGGCAGTCTCAATTGCACCGTCTTCTCATGCATATCCCATTCATCTTCGACATTCTGGCTATGCCTCACCTTCGCCATTCTGAACTTCATGCCCGGGCCATTCTGCATACCAAAACCAGGCCATTCTGAATTCCAAATCCAGGCCATTCTGAATCCCACGCCCAGGCCATTCTGAATTCCAAACCCAGGCCATTCCGAATTCCAAAACCAGGTCATTCTGAACTCCTAACTCTGGCCATGCTCCTGCACTTCTCCAGCTCCCCCTCTGCATCGGCACTGATCAATCTTGTGCCCAGCTCTTGCTGTTTCAGCCGTAATGCCTTAACACTACCAACATTCAGAGTATGAGCGGCTGGCATACGCCTGGCAAGAACTGACTCTACCCCCCCCCCCCCCCCCCCCCCCCCCCCCAGCCCCCCCAGCCCTGCCAGGCACACACACTCACACACACACACAAGCACACAAGCACACAAATCTCTATTCTTCTCATCTCTACCCTCGCCGACCAGCGTATGGGCCCGAAGCCAGCACTGATCATGCTACCCCCATGAGCCTAAGATAGCTACGACTGATCATAGTAACCCCATGATCCTAAGTTAGGTACCAATGATCATAGTACCCCCATGAGCCTAAGTTAGGTACCACTGATTGTAGCACCCCTATGAGCGGAAGCTATCTACCACTGATCATAGCACCATTGCTTTGATAGCCAAGGATTGTGACTCAACAAACAACGCTAAATACCATTCTTCGATGTGCAACATAATTGATCACAATCTAGGTGGTTGGCTCCAGTGCAAGCAAACAGGCTGGCCCCCTCAACCTCACGCCTGGGAATAAGGCGTGCTATTTATTTATGTATTTTATTCATCTAAACAGGTATCTGCAGTTATATACATGGTCTATACTTATTCTTCAATCATAGCACATTTCAGAGCAACCTTTTCGTCATCGAGGGACATCATAAGGCAATAATAAGCTCCCTGCTCAAAGAATTAACAGGGAGGTTCCTCCGGTGGTCGGTGGCGGTACATAGGAGGAGGGTTTGGAGGTGAGGGAGGCATAGGAGGGGGAGCTGGAGGTGGTCGGTGGCGGTACATAGGAGATGGCATTTCATATGGTGGTGGGAACGCTCCATATGGAGGGGGATACATTCCATATGGAGGGGGATACATTCCATATGGAGGGGGATACATTCCATATGGTGGGGGATACATTCCATATGGTGGGGGATACATTACTTGCGTGCCTATGAGCTCAGCCTCCAGCAGGACCCTCATGATGCTATCAATCTGACTATCGTGAGCATTATTAAATTCCATCAGAAGGCCTGCAGGTCCTGTTGCCTCTTCAATGGAATCCAAGATTCGCTTAGTCCTTTCCCCCTGGGTAGCACCAAAACCTCTCAACAGGCGACGAGCAGTGGAGACCTTGTGGTCCATGGACTGGAGCAATCCCTTGTACTCATCCCCGATGACCTGACGCTTGCTGACACCAGCCTGGGCAGCGGCATCAGTGCCAGCATTTGCTGCAATCAACAGCAGGGCAACAGCCCAAAAGGCTGTATAGAAAAACATCACCTGTGGAGGGCAACATATGCATCTAGGGTCAGGGTGGAGGTCAAGGTTTACCTTCTTGCCAGACAGTTATATTTTAGCACATCACAGACGAGGAGAAGGGGGTAGGAGTGCATGGTTTATCTCCAGCATGCTACAGAGCCTGGTGATCAGAATTGTCCGGTTACATTCTGTGCTTACATTCTCCTTCCAAACGTATACCCAGCCCTAGGCCTTTAACACAAGCAGAATAGCCTGGTGCAACGAAATAACCCGCTGAGAAACCGCTGTTGTACGTTTTCTAGTCTGCCATCCTAAGCCCTCATAGCACCAATGGAGACTGGTCTTTAGTAGAGGAACACCCCAGTTCCACTCCCATGTCATTCTGTGGGCTATGAGAAAAGTGCTTGAAAAGTACATTTGTTTAAATCCAGTTTTTTCCTCCCCGCCCACCCACCCCTAAAACATTTGGAGGCCAATAACTCTTTACCTGCTGGCCGCTGCTGGGCAAAATAAAAATAAGACCAGATTCTTCATCCTCTCAAAAAGCTCTAAACATTTGGAGCATGGTGTCAGACCTTTTTTTGCCCCCCCCCCCCCCCCCCCCCCTCGGCATGCACTTCCGTTTTATAGCAGGATTCGCGGGGATCCTCTAAATGCGATATGCCCAAGCATTGGAGGAGAACTTTCGCCCTATTGTGCAAGCTGAAACTGCTAACGTGCTGCTTTGCAGTCTGTGGGCTGGAGGCGGGATAGGAAAGTTAGGGTTACGGCTGTCTTGTATCGCACCCTTGTATCGAGTACACCCTAAGTACCGTAGTAGGGTTCTTTGTATCGCACCCTAACGAGAAGTGGTTACTGGCTTACGAGAAGTCGGTTACTGGTCGTTCAGAGGAGAGCCCTGGTTCACAGCCCAGGGAAAACTTCTAGACTCAGGGAAACCTTCGCAAGGGTGAAATTCGATTTATGTACAAGCCCGTTTGATTCGGAGCCCCCCAAAAGCCTAGCGGCGTCGAGGTACATTATATCATTATACACGACGAATTCCCTCGACATAACAGAGGCTTTAAACAACTTGTGTGAGTTTGTATGTTGTGTTGAAGCAGTTAAATTGAACACAAGTTGAACACGAAGCAGTTAAATTGAACATGTGTTTCTTGTGCTCTGCTGTTTGTTTTATGAACAGCCAAGCACATAAAAAAGAATAATCTCAGGAACTCTGGAGAGGTAAAACAGGGTTAAGGAAGAGGAATCGTCTCAGAAACCCGACCTCGACTGAAGTGTACGCAGCACGTTCGCGCAGCAAGGAACGCTATCACTAGGTAAGACCACAGGTACATGCCACTGTTGACCACAAAGGGTGAAAGGGGTGATTGAGTGACCCCTTTGTTACCCCGTTGTCCGTCCGACTGACCGACCGACCGAAAAATTTAAGCCTGACACGCCAGCCAACGGTCTCGAAACTAACTCGCTTCCGTTGCTACCGCACCCGTCGCTCCGTCGCGAACACTCTCCGCCAATTTGTACCGTCGCATGCGACACTGCATAGAACTTGATCATGCTGGTATCCAGCCATAACAGAAGAAAACGCTGGCTCGTGATGAAGTAGGGCTGTCTTGTCTCATCTGAACCTGACTCCAGGTCGCGAGCTAACTGAGTTCCGACACGCGACAATTCCTGGGCATAAATCCCCTGGGACGCCCTGGGATAAGACGCCCTACGGAAGGTGTTTGGTTATTGCTGCGTGGGCGTGAGAAAGGCTGGTGAAGAAGATTGGATGAAAAACAGGGCCACTGATCACGCGGTTTTGTCACGTTTACACTTGAACTCAAAGATACAATTCGAGGAAGAGAAGTGCGCAATTGTCAGGCTGGTGCAAGCTTGTGCTAAGGTAGGTCGTTAACAACGTAGGCCCAATCAGGATTGTTTGAGAACAGTACAGAGAAGTGTCTGATGGAAAACTGTGAGGTCCCAAAGAGTGATCAAGCTCAAATACCTGGCAATTGACGTTGGGCGAGAATGCGTTACTGGAACTTTTGGCAATGCCGAGCCTCTGATGAAGCGCAAGTAAGAGAGGTCCGGAGGAGGTACTGCGCAGGAGGTGCCGCGCGCAGGGTGAGACTGGAAAGGGCTCGGGCACTGGTCGAAATGGCTCCACCTGAGGCGTGTGAGGCGTCCGGGGCGTCAGATCGGCGTTCAACGTCATGCGCACGCAATCAATCTTGCATGCTTACCTATCGGTGCTCTTGTGAGAGTTAACGCTGGTGGGGTTTTTCTCTTTCGTTATTATTCGTGTCCCACCAGTTGAGGCTTCCTATTAAATATCCTATTGGGCCACTTGCGCGTACCAGCGTTCAACCCGACCCCCGCCCACGAGAGAAATGTTTTCTCTCGTTACCTCCACATTACCTACCACGCAGCTTCGACCGGTTTTGGTAGAAACGGTTACGTAAGATCATATTACAGTTTCAGAAACAGGCTATTAGTTTGTTAGTGCTACGGCGAGTTTGGCTGAGCTACGGCGTACCCACCCTGGTACCCACTCTGTTGCGTATCGGAGGATGTATACCGTCGTCAGCACCGGAGGGGAGGGGTGACACGAGGAGGGGGGCCTACGATTTAGACCCAGACCCGGTATCAGAGGGGTTTTGGCGGAGCCCCCCCTTCTGGGGGGCGGGAGCCCCCATGTTTCCCTTCCCAGCCCTATGATTTTTTTTTACTTTGTATGGAACCGGGTCCGAGTCGAAATCGGAGGCCCCCCTCCCCTGTTAAGGGCGCCTGGAGGCCTGTCCCGAATTAAATTAAATTAATTCTGAATGCAGTTGATTTTAATTTAGTTCAATTTATTTATTTATTTAATGTTGTGTTATTTAATTCGATTTAATTCCATTCAATTAAGATTGATAAACGTAGTTTGAATGCATTTAATTGCTTTAATTTTTATGAATTCGTATCGGATTTGTTTTAATTTATATAATGATGTAATTAAATTTCATCATTGAATCGATTGATGTTTCAGCATTGTTAACTATAAAGTGGGAAAAGGGTTGTTGATTTTTAAGCAGTATTGAACGTTTCTGTAATGTAATACAAGGCATGTACGGTATGTAGAATGGCTTTATTCTTAAGAATTTGATGCAAGAAAAATGAGGCCAATCAGGTGTCTGGTTGATTTTATGGAATTTGTACAAGGTATTGCATGTTTCGGCCTAGCCCAGACGTGAACGGTATGTCCCATCCTCCTGAACGGTTTTTTGGCCAGTGGCAGGTGGCGTGGCTTGCCCCTGCCCCCGCCCCTGCCCCCGCCTGGTGCCCCTTCCCGACCCCTGCCCGAGTTACAGCCTGTTTCTATTATAGGAACTGACTGGTATATTATAGGTATATATGGGATAACTGTTCTGCTATAGATCAGTGATTTCCACTGATCTATAACAGCGCGTTTCCGCGCGCGCACGCTGTTATAGATCAGTAGATCAGATAAAAATCCTGTTGACCGCGCATCTGTCCTGTTGACCGCGCATCTTTATATTTTCGTCCGCATAAATTATTGTCCTCCCAATGTGAAAAAATTGTTGCGCCTTACTGTGGTATTTGCGAGTACCGCGTCCCACTGACGTGTTCCGCGTCCCACTGACGTGTCCTATGCGCCGGGTTATGCGGGGATAACCCCGATTACAATCGGAAACACTCTTAAACCTGTACTTCGCTCGACCGACTGGTACACCAGTTTCCGGCAAAATTTGATGACGTGCCGGGGCGGATCGGGGTTACCTTGAACCGCGCCCCCCCCCCCCCCCACCCCCCACCCCCCACCCCCACCCCCACGGTTAAGGGTGTGTTTCTAGTGGGGTTTTCGGTCGCCGTTGAAGGTCCGGTGAAGTCCACGCTGGCATGAAGTGTTTCCAGTGGGGTTCCGCTGACATTTTGCTATGTCCCGCTGAAGTCCACGCTGGCTTTTTTGACCGCTGAAGGCCGACGTGGACTTCAGCGGATCCTACGTGGACTTCAGCGGAATGCAAAACTTCAGCGGGGGCCCTGACCCTCCCGCTGAAGTTTTTCCATTCCGCTGAAGTCCACGTAGGATCCGCTGAAGTCCAGCCCGGCGAGCACCGGCGAGCACCGAGTATTCTCTCCAGGATTCTCTCGATGAGGTTTGAGGCTTTCAGATCATCGACAATTTGACGGAAACCAGCCCCTGCCCCACTGGAAACACACCCTAAGCGTAACCCCGATCAACCTTGGTTCCTATAACAGGAGTAGAGTTCTTCAGTACACAAAAGCGGAATTTAGGCTCGAATCATGGGAAGTTGTCGAGAGAAGTTTTAGTTTGCGAATAAATGTTACAGACGCAGCGCGCGGCCGTATTTATAGGCTCGGTAAACCCTCGTTTTTAAGGTTCACGCTGCGGGCAAAGACAACTGGGGTTTATAGCACGACAGTCGAAGATTCTAGACTGTCGTAGCTATCTGACTACTATACACGTTGGCACCGATAACGTTATCGTACGTCAGTTGGTTATACGTACTGTCGGCATGCATAACGTTATCGTGCGACAGTTTAGAAACGATCAGAGCTGTCGTAAGAATGCCCCTGTCGGCACCGCACCAGGATCGGTGTCGCAGGAAAAATCAAGTAACGCAACATCATGCTTCGTAATGTTCGGGCGAAGCTATGGTTGGTTACATCCTCCCCAGGGGGTTAAAAATTTTGTCCTCAAAAATTCAACCGGGAGGTTTAAAAACAAAACCTAATTAGACGTCCATGGCCTATCGAACCATAGTTCATTCAACAGCTATCCTGTGACCTGGCGGCAGTCAACTCGGGACCTGGGAGGACCACACCTGTTACCGGTATGCACTATGCCGACTCAGCGACCGACGTCTGTCGGATAATAACACTAATCATACCTAATGTGATGAATCCATCTTCACATGAGATATTCAAAAATAAACATATTTGGGCTTAAACCTTGGGGACCCAAGCCAAGGACTCTAACACTCCAGACGGCAGTGGCTCCACACTCCGTCGTGGCCTACTTCTATACCGTTACAATCGGTTGGTGCGATCGGTTGGGTGCCGTTCGCGTTCGCAACCCCCAAACAATCCGAATTTTGGTTCGAGCTGCATTCCGACAGATCGTCTCATTTGCTTTAGTCCGCTTGAGATAAAAAGACTGGGCAGTCTCAATTGCACCGTCTTCTCATGCATATCCCATTCATCTTCGACATTCTGGCTATGCCTCACCTTCGCCATTCTGAACTTCATGCCCAGGCCATTCTGCATACCAAAACCAGGCCATTCTGAATTCCAAATCCAGGCCATTCTGAATCCCACGCCCAGGCCATTCTGAATTCCAAACCCAGGCCATTCCGAATTCCAAAACCAGGTCATTCTGAACTCCTAACTCTGGCCATGCTCCTGCACTTCTCCAGCTCCCCCTCTGCATCGGCACTGATCAATCTTGTGCCCAGCTCTTGCTGTTTCAGCCGTAATGCCTTAACACTACCAACATTCAGAGTATGAGCGGCTGGCATACGCCTGGCAAGAACTGACTCTACCCCCCCCCCCCCCCCCCCCCCCCCCCCCCCCCCCAGCCCCCCCAGCCCTGCCAGGCACACACACTCACACACACACACAAGCACACAAGCACACAAATCTCTATTCTTCTCATCTCTACCCTCGCCGACCAGCGTATGGGCCCGAAGCCAGCACTGATCATGCTACCCCCATGAGCCTAAGATAGCTACGACTGATCATAGTAACCCCATGATCCTAAGTTAGGTACCAATGATCATAGTACCCCCATGAGCCTAAGTTAGGTACCACTGATTGTAGCACCCCTATGAGCGGAAGCTATCTACCACTGATCATAGCACCATTGCTTTGATAGCCAAGGATTGTTCAACTAATCATCTATGCCTTCTCCTTGTCTGGCAGGAAGGGCATAGCCATTTTCCTTTGGGTATCTGTTTCATAGGAGGGTTAAAGCACTTAATATGATAGCCTCTGTCACATTTATCACATAGGAGCATAGGTGTGGATATATCTGTCTTCTTGCAGATTTCACACCAAATGTCCTGCTCCTCGACACCATCTTTGCGGTGATGTTTCTTGGTGTATTCTTTAATCATGTCCTCAACATCTTGCTGTTCTTGGAGGACGGATTCCCAATGCCCAGAATTCCATGAGCTATCATAACCCTTCCATTTGACCAGATACCTGAATTCCTGTTTCTTGTCACTCCAACTTCTGTCAAGAATATCTTCCACTTGAAAATATTCTTCATTCTCCATCACTACTGGTGGTGGAGGCAATGGAGCTCGGTTTGGGAAAGAGCTACTTTCATTGTAAGGTTGAAGTAGACTTGAATGAAATACGGGATGGATTTTCATACAATCAGGTAATTCCAATTTGTATGCCACCGGAGATACTTCCTTTATTATTTTAAAATGACCGTACCTTCTTGGTTGTAACTTCCTACAGGTTACTGGCATTTTTAATTTTAAGTTGGTGCCAGATAATAGGACTAAATCACCAACTTTAAATTGATAGACTCTTCGGTGCTTATTTGCCTCTTGGCTCTGCCGAGCTTGAGCAGTTTGCAAGTTTGCTTTAGCGATTTCAAGATTTGTTCTGAGGTTATCCAGGAATTGTTGCACCGATTTATTTGCCTCATCTTTAGGTATCACAAGCGACATTGGTGTGTCAGGTTGATGTCCATAGTTGAGATAAATGGTGAGTATCCAGTTGATTCTTGAGTAGCGCTATTATAAGCAAACTCAGCTGCTGCAAGTTTCGAGTCCCAATCATCTAATCTATCTGAGACACAAGGCCTTAATAGTTCCTCCAAGGTTCTATTAAGTCTTTCTGTTTGCCCATCCGTTTGTGGATGGTAAGCAGTGGACATAGCCATCCTTGTGCCACAGAGCTTAAACAAATGATCCCAGAATTCACTCGTGAATCTAGTATCACGATCAGTAATTAAGACTTTAGTTAAACCATGATGCCTGAATACTGTGTCAAAGTACAGTTTAGCTGCACCAATTGCATCTATTGTGGTAGTGGTGGGTGCAAAGTGTGCCATCTTGCTGAGCTTATCAACGAATACTGCAATGGCATCAAATCCATTGGATAGGGGAAGTTCAACTATAAAGTCCATGCTTACGTGAGACCAGTTCTGATTTGGTATAGGTAGTGGATGAAGTAATCCAATAGGCTTTTTATTACTGGCTTTGTTTCGTTGGCAAACATCACAGGATTAAATATAATCTTTAATGATGCAATTCGTACACGGCCAGTAATAATGTTCTCTTAACCTATCATAAGTTCTGCTTTCTCCAAGGTGTCCAGATATAATGCTATCATGTGCATCATGAAGAAGGTCAGCTCTCAATGTGGGAGCTGGAATATACAATCGAGATTTACTTTTGGTATATAAAAGTTTCCCAATCAGAGCTAAGGTAGGATGTATACCTTGCTTGGCTCTAGCATAAGCATCCGTATACTCCCTATCTATCTTCGCATCTTGTTCTACTTGAAGAAGAAACTCTTTGTTATCATGCACTACCATTACATTTATACTACACTGGTTTAGGTCTGGCCTCCTAGAGAGTGCATCTGCTACACTATTAAGACGGCCAGCCTTATAAACAATCGCAAAATTGTATTCAGCAAGCAAGCGTAACCAGTTTGCTTGTCGATCACTCAAATGCGCTTGGTGTGGGGTGATAACGTGGGCCGATAATTTCCCCAGATAGAACACGGGGTGATAAATACGAGAACGGGGTGATAATCCTAGCACTGGGACCAGATAGATATTATGACATTAATCCAACTAAAAACCAAAAAATATTGTATCTAGAGATAAAAATAGAATTACATTAATCCGCGGATTAATGTAATTCTATTTTTATCTCTAGATACAATATTTTTTGGTTTTTAGTTGGATTAATGTCATAATATCTATCTGGTCCCAGTGCTAGGATTATCACCCCGTTCTCGTATTTATCACCCCGTGTTCTATCTGGGGAAATTATCGGCCCACGTTATCACCCCACACAATTTGACCCAAATTTCTAAAAGGTCATCTCACCGCGTCGGGTGTCGAGCACGGTGTGATACCGACGCGTATCTAACACAAATCCGATGTACATCTAACAAAATCTAATTCTGATTTATCCTAAAACTGTCTGTACGGGGGCAAATTCTGGTTTTTCGTTCGGCGCATCGAATGAGTCGCAGTTCGATAGAGAGAGATTCGAGTTTGTAATGCGTCATATGTACAGACTTTGCATGGTTTACACTCGTTTTTCGAGTCTCACTCGGACCACTTGTATTCGATTGATTGAAGCCGCGCATTGTGTCGCGGTTTTCGCAACCTCATTCACTATGGTCCGGTTCTCCAAAGAATCCGCGCATGGTATCGAGCAGGCTTCTGCTTAACACACTATGGGGAATTCTGAAGGGGGGATCGCGGGTCCCGCAGAGCGGGACAGTGGAATTGAGCTGCTGACTCACTCTCTGATCCCATGTGGAACCATCAACCAAGCAACAACCCAGCGGCGGCTTGGCGGTTCCGTATACAAATTCAAAAAGACCCATCTTAACAACAAACGGTAGGGAAGTATTTAGATAAAGTAGTAATAGTATATATAATCCTATCATCCCCAACGGTATGAGCTCATCGACCCGCGGGTGTACCACATAGACCCTAAAAGAGCTTCAGTTAGTGCAGGGTGGGAGAATTTCCTTGGTGGTTCCGTCAAAAAGACACTCCATCAATCAATAGATCTCGATCTCAATGAATAGATTTAATTTCAAATATATACACTTTCATTCATTCATTAAATGCCACGAGTGGCAAAACTACCTCAAGCGAAAAAAGAAACGAAGAGTCGAGCTGATGTCGTTTGCTACACAGGTCCCCGTCCGAGCGGAAAGAAGGACGACTCTTACACGTCCGAAGAGTTCGTCGCGTTTATGAAGATTGAGGCTCTCCGTTTCTCTGACAAAAAAGAACGGACGCTTGATGAATGGATCGAGTGGGCAGACGCGCTGCGCATGAAAGCATCGAGTTGCAGAAAAGTAACAAAATGCAGCGATAAATTATCGTCTGCGCGTAAGGTAGCTGAGAAAACTTCAAAGCCCCTCGAATCTTGTATCAAGAGCAAATGTATTAGTCGTTATGAACTCATGGCGAAGTTTAATAAGAATGACAAAAACGCCATGAGCTCGTTCGATAAACACGCACTTTCCGCGGAGTGCGGTGCCGTTAATTGCTCGAAGGAAGGTGTGAAATATGGCAAGGCGACCAAAGCATTTGACGCAATATCGAAGCGATGCGAAAGAATCCGCTAAGCGAAGGCGATTTTACTACTTCTGCTTGGACACTCTTTTTGGTTTTATGAAGGGGGAATCGCTGGAATTCCTGTCCCGAATGACTTCTGCGATGAAGACTTCTTCTTTCTTCGACTTACACGAAACTTGAAAAATGTGAATCTTTTGAAAATGTGAATTCCTGTCTTTTTTCATTAAGGAATTTGGCCCAAATTTCTAAAATGTCATCTCACCACGTCGGGTGTCGAGTACTCCTTACATCAGGCAGAGGCCTCAATAAAGCACCCTTTGTTCATGCTACAAGTAGTTGTATTGGCTGCATTCTGAGAGAGTTGGACAATGATTTTGATTTTCACAACAGGTGTATGTAGTGATGCTCGGATTTCTGAAACACCGCATATGGGTGTGACTGTGTTTGCCAACATCATTTTCAATGTAGCAGTGACAAGTTTGCAGACTGACTCGCGATCTGAAACATCCATATTGGCGAGGATTGGGGATGCACGTGTAGACCACTCTGTAAATGCCACGTTGATTACTTCGTCGCTTGGGACACTTGTTTGTAATACGACGACGGGCAGCTGAATTTGCATGTTTAATTTAAATATATACGGACATTCCTGTACACACGATGAACGCATCAACCACATTGCATCACAGAGGGGACCCTGCTTGACAACTCTATCGGTATTGTGAAGGGGAAACCGCGGGCCCCACGGAGTGGGGCAATGGAATTGAGCTGCTGACTCACTCACAAGTTGTTTACACTCGGTTTTTGGGAAAAAGTTGTTTACACTCGGTTTTTGGGAAAAAGTTGTTTACACTCGGTTTTTTCGAGGCGCAATTGATTGAACCCGCATGTGTCGCGGTTTTCGCTATGGTCCGGTCATCCTGGTGGCTTCTCAAGCAGACTTCTGCTCGACATATAAGTTGTTTGGAGTCTTTAAAGGTTAATTCAAAACGGTACGCCGTACAGTCGTTCTGTATTCGCATCGAACGTTTGACACCATCATTGCATA
Organism: Chlamydomonas sp. ICE-L; assembly: GCA_013435795.1. Classification (NCBI taxonomy): domain Eukaryota; kingdom Viridiplantae; phylum Chlorophyta; class Chlorophyceae; order Chlamydomonadales; family Chlamydomonadaceae; genus Chlamydomonas; species Chlamydomonas sp. ICE-L. The sequence continues at coordinate 34,537,342 of JACBWV010000626.1, forward strand.
TTATTCTTGTTCATAGATCGATCGGTTTTGTGATATAGATTCTAACACAATTCAGATGCTGACTCCTACCACCGTCATGTGGCGGAAGCGGGGGTGTGGCACTGTCAGCCTTGACAGCTGCTTTTCGGTTGGAGTCTTTAAAGGTTAATTCAAAACGGTACGCCGTACAGTCGTTCTGTATTCGCATCGAACGTTTGACACCATCATTGCATATTATTCTTATTCATAGATCGATCGGTTTTGTGATATAGATTCTAACACAATTAAGCTGCTGACTCCTACCACCGTCAATTGATTAAAGGGGGTAGTGGTGTTGTCCATACGCCACGGCGGATTTCGCAGACCCCACGTTCGTCCATTCATTCTCACACACGCCACCCAGGCGGCTTGCGCCATTTGACAGACAACAGACCGCACACACATGACACGGTGGCTTGCGTTGACTCACATCTGTCTCCACACGACACACCGCACTGAGGCTTGCTGGCGGCGGAAGCTGTCGAAAAACGAGTGTAAACAAATTGGATCCCTGCAACTTACATTACAGATTACAGATGTCACACTCAAGGTACATTTCCATTGATGTTGAAGCATGTGCCACCGGGAGAGGTCACAACGATCGCTCTCCATGCCAAGTAGCGGTTGTTGACGATGACGGGATGTCAAATGGATGCAGCTGGAAGAAGGGATTCACTTTGCATCCATTGTCGATTTGTCTGACATGCTCAAGGCATGGAACGATCGTTACAAGAATTACAACTTTTTTTCACTACGAAAGATGGCGTATGGTCTTCTTGGTACGACGATTCAAGATGCGGCACATTCTCCTGTGATTGACGCCCAGATTTCACTCGAAATATACAGGAAGCATGCATCAGATCCTGTTAGGATGAAATCTGCAATCAAGAAGCTGAGTAGGATGACCTTTAAAAGGGAGTTCCCTGAAGATATGGGGAAGACGGTGATTGTTGGCGATATCTGCTCGTACAAATTCAACCCCAAGAAATGTTTTTGCGGACAGCCAACTTTTGCATAGATTCTCAGTATTGGGATGATCACTTAACCGCATTCACTGTGGCCCGGTCCTCTAAAGAAACAGTATGGTCTCAAGCAGGCTTCTGCTTGACAACACTAAGGGAATTCTGAAGGGGGGTCGCGGGCACCGCGTAGCGGAGCAGTGGAATTCAGATGCTGGTATCAAGCAGAATTCTGCTTGGACACCCGCACACACATGACACGGTGGCTTGCGCAGACTCACATCTGTCTCCACACGACACACCGCACTGAGGCTTGCGGAGGCGGCTGTCGAAAAACGAGTGTGTGAGACATTCTCAGGAAGAATTCTGCAGTTCTTATTTTTTGTAATAATTATTGTTCCCAAGATGGAGAGTCTTTTCAGAGGTGTTCATGTGAACACGTTTAAAATAGGGATTGATTGATGCGTAATTTACCGGAAAAACTTAACCGTGAGACACCCAAGGCTGTGTTAGGCCGACGCCGCATTTTGGTTACATTTCAGGTAAAACAGTGTCAGTCTCCGGAAAACGTTGAGATTGCAAAAAATTAATTCAAAAAGACCTCACATATGTAGGCAAGGAGTGGGACAGGGAGAAGGGAGAATAGTGGGCGGATTCAACTGGTTACAATAGACAATCTCAAATACATAGATCTCTCCATCTCCCCCCACCTCATCAACTAACGTCCAGACCCACCCGCCCCCATGCTAAGTGGGCATACACCACAGTCACATGATTCGAATGTAGTCGAGTGATCGACTGTCACAACTGCATTCGCAGGGCAATCCCTGCAATTCACAAGCATAGGGATAGGCATACCAAACATCTTCATGATTAGGACACTAAAATCAGGAGATGAAGAGTGCTTCAAATCTCGCAGTCGAACACCTTCCCTGTCGACAACATCCTCGCCACCATCCTCCTCGTCGATGATGCAAAAGATGCCATTCTTGATGTACGGAACACTTCCTGCATACTCGGAATGCATACACATGGAAGTTCGGAGCTGAATCTTGATAGCCCCCTTCTTCATCATAGCCATCTTCAGTGCCTGCGAACATGGGTGGATGGTTGGTCAGCTCATGCTTTCGCAGCCAGCACAATCTTCGCAATCAATTACTGGATAATGCTTTCGAAGGTGGAGCCATAGAGCTAGCAAGCCAGCGCAATCCGAACGCGAACTTCGCAAATACTAGCAGCCATGAAAGTAACCATGACTGGATAATGCTTTCGCAGGTGGAGACATAGAGCTAGCAAGACAGCGCAATCCAAACTCGAACTTCGCAAATACTAGCAGCCATGAAAGTAACCATGACTGGATAATGCTTTCGCAGGTGGAGACATAGAGCTAGCAAGCCTCGCAAATAATAGCAGCAATGAAAGTAACCATGACTAGATCTCGATGACTGCTACTATTGAACTCACCCTCGGAATCAGCTTTCGGAGTTCGCTGGATGCTCCCTAACACACTGAGTTCACCCTCGGAATTAGCTTTCGGAGTTCGCTGGATACACACTGAGTTCGTGAGAGAAGAATCGGAGAACTTCGGTACTTGGTTAAGATTGACATGGCTGGGGTGTGTGTGGCGTGGACAGGGTTCGTATTTTTCGAGGCGCATGGGGACACGTGTCGTCTCAAGCAGATTTCTGCTTGACAACTATGTCGGGAGTATGAAAGAGGAATCGCGGGACACACGGAGGGGGGCAGGGGAATTCAGTTGAGGACTCATGGGAAGATTAGAGGCGCGCAAAAACATTACGCATTGGATTACGAATTGATAGAGAGTTGGTTGGGACGCGCGTATCATGAGGATTTAGTCGACGACAAGGGTTTCGTGTGCGACTCAAACAAACGAGTGTGAGTGTACAGATTACGTGTGTCATGAATGTACGGACGGGGGGATGCGACAGACGCCATGGTATGTGTGTGAGCGAATAACATTATGGACGGGGGGGATGCGAAAGCCGTCGTGTGTCATGTAAGGATGCGGGGGGGGGGCGGTCTATTTTGTGAGTGTGTGTGGGTGTTCCATCATCATGCACATGAGTGTGTGTGGGTCGGGTCTGTCTGTCTGAGAGGAGAGAAAAAATACATTGATTGACGGAGCTGACTGAGGTACAATCAATGTGTAGAGTTGACAGGTGATGGGTACTTGGAACCCTCCCTATATAATGTAATTTATACAGACATACATTCACTTCATTTACATACAATAATATAATTAACTATACATTAACTTGTAATCGAATCACTACCTATATGGTTTACGGTAAATATCAGATGCTGAACCTTTATAACAATTAATGGGGTCCATTACGAGTTTGTTGGCGACCAACGAACCCAACGGACTTTCGTTGGCAGGCAGAAGGCGAGGTCGTAGAAACATTACTTGATTGCCGGAGCTGACTGAGTTACAATCAAGGTGTAGAGTGACAGGTGATGGGTAATTGGGAACCCTCCCTATATAATGTAATTATACAGACATACATCTACTTCATTTTACATACAATATATATATAACTATACATAACTTGTAATCTAATCACTACCTATATGGTTTACGGTAATATCAGCTGCTGAACCTTATAACAATTAATGGGGCTCTCATTAGGAGTTGAGCGGCGACCAAAACGAACCCAAAACGGACTTTCGTGGCAGACAGAAGGAAGTAGGTTAGGTCGTAGAAAAAACATTACATTGATTGCCGGAGCTGACTGAGGTACAATCCAATGTGGGAGAGTTGACAGGATGATGGTGGAACTTGAGTCGACTACTATAATGTAATATACAGACATACATCTATTCTTTACATACAATATAAATATAACTATACATAACTAGGGTAATTAATCATACCTATTATGGGTTTGCCGGTAATATCAGCTGCTGAACGGGAGCCGTATGATAACACAATTAAAAGGGGCTCTCGAGCCGATGTTGTGTGACCTCAGTGGCGACCAACGAACCCACAACGACTTCATTGGAAGACAGAGAGGCGTATGTCGTAGATAGAAAACAGTTACACCGCTGGATTGCCCGGAGCTGATGAGGTACAATCAGTGTAGAGTTGACAGGTGATGGGTACTTGGAACCCTCCCTATATAATGTAATTATACAGACATACATCTACTTCATTTTACATACAATATATATATAACTATACATAACTTGTAATCTAATCACTACCTATATGGTTTACGGTAATATCAGCTGCTGAACCTTATAACAATTAAGGGGCTCTCATTACGAGTTGAGTGGCGACCAAACGAACCCACAACGGACTTTCATTGGAAGACAGAAGGCGTATGTCGTAGAAAACATTACATTGATTGCCGGAGCTGACTGAGGTACAATCAATGTGTAGAGTTGACAGGTGATGGGTACTTGGAACCCTCCCTATATAATGTAATTATACAGACATACATCTACTTCATTTTACATACAATATATATATAACTATACATAACTTGTAATCTAATCACTACCTATATGGTTTACGGTAATATCAGCTGCTGAACCTTATAACAATTAAAGGGGCTCTCATTACGAGTTGAGTGGCGACCAAACGAACCCACAACGGACTTTCAGTTGGAAGACAGAAGGCGTAGGTCGTAGAAAACATTACATTGATTGCCGGAGCTGACTGAGGTACAATCAATGTGTAGAGTTGACAGGTGATGGGTACTTGGAACCCTCCCTATATAATGTAATTATACAGACATACATCTACTTCATTTTACATACAATATATATATAACTATACATAACTTGTAATCTAATCACTACCTATATGGTTTACGGTAATATCAGCTGCTGAACCTTATAACAATTAATGGGGCTCTCATTACGAGTTGAGTGGCGACCAAACGAACCCACAACGGACTTTCGTTGGAAGACAGAAGGCGTAGGTCGTAGAAAACATTACATTGATTGCCGGAGCTGACTGAGGTACAATCAATGTGTAGAGTTGACAGGTGATGGGTACTTGGAACCCTCCCTATATAATGTAATTATACAGACATACATCTACTTCATTTTACATACAATATATATATAACTATACATAACTTGTAATCTAATCACTACCTATATGGTTTACGGTAATATCAGCTGCTGAACCTTATAACAATTAATGGGGCTCTCATTACGAGTTGAGTGGCGACCAAACGAACCCACAACGGACTTTCGTTGGCAGACAGAAGGCGTAGGTCGTAGAAAACATTACATTGATTGCCGGAGCTGACTGAGGTACAATCAATGTGTAGAGTTGACAGGTGATGGGTACTTGGAACCCTCCCTATATAATGTAATTATACAGACATACATCTACTTCATTTTACATACAATATATATATAACTATACATAACTTGTAATCTAATCACTACCTATATGGTTTACGGTAATATCAGCTGCTGAACCTTATAACAATTAATGGGGCTCTCATTACGAGTTGAGTGGCGACCAAACGAACCCACAACGGACTTTCGTTGGCAGACAGAAGGCGTATGTCGTAGAAAACATTACATTGATTGCCGGAGCTGACTGAGGTACAATCAATGTGTAGAGTTGACAGGTGATGGGTACTTGGAACCCTCCCTATATAATGTAATTATACAGACATACATCTACTTCATTTTACATACAATATATATATAACTATACATAACTTGTAATCTAATCACTACCTATATGGTTTACGGTAATATCAGCTGCTGAACCTTATAACAATTAATGGGGCTCTCATTACGAGTTGAGTGGCGACCAAACGAACCCACAACGGACTTTCGTTGGCAGACAGAAGGCGTAGGTCGTAGAAAACATTACATTGATTGCCGGAGCTGACTGAGGTACAATCAATGTGTAGAGTTGACAGGTGATGGGTACTTGGAACCCTCCCTATATAATGTAATTATACAGACATACATCTACTTCATTTTACATACAATATATATATAACTATACATAACTTGTAATCTAATCACTACCTATATGGTTTACGGTAATATCAGCTGCTGAACCTTATAACAATTAAGGGGCTCTCATTACGAGTTGAGTGGCGACCAAACGAACCCACAACGGACTTTCGTTGGCAGACAGAAGGCGTAGGTCGTAGAAAACATTACATTGATTGCCGGAGCTGACTGAGGTACAATCAATGTGTAGAGTTGACAGGTGATGGGTACTTGGAACCCTCCCTATATAATGTAATTATACAGACATACATCTACTTCATTTTACATACAATATATATATAACTATACATAACTTGTAATCTAATCACTACCTATATGGTTTACGGTAATATCAGCTGCTGAACCTTATAACAATTAAAGGGGCTCTCATTACGAGTTGAGTGGCGACCAAACGAACCCACAACGGACTTTCGTTGGCAGACAGAAGGCGTAGGTCGTAGAAAACATTACATTGATTGCCGGAGCTGACTGAGGTACAATCAATGTGTAGAGTTGACAGGTGATGGGTACTTGGAACCCTCCCTATATAATGTAATTATACAGACATACATCTACTTCATTTTACATACAATATATATATAACTATACATAACTTGTAATCTAATCACTACCTATATGGTTTACGGTAATATCAGCTGCTGAACCTTATAACAATTAAGGGGCTCTCATTACGAGTTGAGTGGCGACCAAACGAACCCACAACGGACTTTCATTGGCAGACAGAAGGCGTATGTCGTAGAAAACATTACATTGATTGCCGGAGCTGACTGAGGTACAATCAATGTGTAGAGTTGACAGGTGATGGGTACTTGGAACCCTCCCTATATAATGTAATTATACAGACATACATCTACTTCATTTTACATACAATATATATATAACTATACATAACTTGTAATCTAATCACTACCTATATGGTTTACGGTAATATCAGCTGCTGAACCTTATAACAATTAAAGGGGCTCTCATTACGAGTTGAGTGGCGACCAAACGAACCCACAACGGACTTTCATTGGAAGACAGAAGGCGTATGTCGTAGAAAACATTACATTGATTGCCGGAGCTGACTGAGTTACAATCAATGTGTAGAGTTGACAGGTGATGGGTACTTGGAACCCTCCCTATATAATGTAATTATACAGACATACATCTACTTCATTTTACATACAATATATATATAACTATACATAACTTGTAATCTAATCACTACCTATATGGTTTACGGTAATATCAGCTGCTGAACCTTATAACAATTAATGGGGCTCTCATTACGAGTTGAGTGGCGACCAAACGAACCCACAACGGACTTTCGTTGGCAGGCAGAAGGCGTAGGTCGTAGAAAACATTACATTGATTGCCGGAGCTGACTGAGTTACAATCAATGTGTAGAGTTGACAGGTGATGGGTACTTGGAACCCTCCCTATATAATGTAATTATACAGACATACATCTACTTCATTTTACATACAATATATATATAACTATACATAACTTGTAATCTAATCACTACCTATATGGTTTACGGTAATATCAGCTGCTGAACCTTATAACAATTAATGGGGCTCTCATTACGAGTTGAGTGGCGACCAAACGAACCCACAACGGACTTTCGTTGGCAGACAGAAGGCGTAGGTCGTAGAAAACATTACATGATTGCCGGAGCTGACTGAGGTACAATCAATGTGTAGAGTTGACAGGTGATGGGTACTTGGAACCCTCCCTATATAATGTAATTATACAGACATACATCTACTTCATTTTACATACAATATATATATAACTATACATAACTTGTAATCTAATCACTACCTATATGGTTTACGGTAATATCAGCTGCTGAACCTTTATACAATTAAGGGGGCTCTCATTACGAGTTGAGTGGCGACCAAACGAACCCACAACGGACTTTCGTTGGGAAGGCGAGAAAACATTACATGCAGAAGGTACAATCTGTAGTTGACGAACCCCCTATATATGTAGAATACACACATGGTAATTAATCATACCTAATGGTACGGTATATCAGCGGAACCGGTATACATAAGGGGCTCTCATACGAGTGAGTGGCGACAGAACCCACAACGGACTTTCGTTGGCAGGCAGAAGCGTGTGCTTGACGAGAGGACTGGTGTATGAGGCACAATGGCATTGCACAAGCAAGAGTCATCGAGGGCACTGACAAACAAAGCATCCATCAATCAAGACCACATCTTCTCACTCATGGCATCGAGGACGTCCTTAATACAGAAATAGTAAACAGCCCCAGTGTTGGTGCGATTCTTGGAGATGCCCCTCAAGCCCAGGTTCTTTGTATCATCACGCACGAGCTTGGACATCTTGAGACCAAACTTGATCAAGTTGGTTTCATGCTTATCAGAAGCACGGATCGTGGATAGCCAGTCATTGAACTGGTCGAACAAGGTCTCCGCCTTGATGCTCACAGAGGGAGAATAATCGATGATACTGTCGACCACGTTGTTATGCTCGACGCTCAGACCCTGGATCATGTGCAAGATGAATTGGTGCTCGTACGGAAGATTCATGGAGACCATTTGCGACATGTAGGTGGTTGCAGGCCTAGACCGTATCCATTCGACGCCCTTGATGTCCCTTGCCATCAAGAACTTGTAAAACGCGACTCTGGACTCTGCATCGTCGATCAGCCCCGAAAGGTGGTTGAAGTACTCAGTGTTACCCTTCAGCACAGACGATGTCTCGATAATGACATACCTTCGGTTATCAGGATTCACTCGGAGGCAGTTGTCGTTGTTGGTGGTGAAGATGAAGCGAGAAAAACACTGCATGGTGTATGCATTGACTCCTTTGGACTCGCATTCAAACTGATCACATGTGATCATGTCCTTGATGACATCGTTGGCTGCAAAGTTATCATGTCCATTGGACTCATTGACGACGATGAGGAAACGCCCCTCACGTTGGCGATTGAAGCGACCATAGAGCGTGTTTGCCGGTGTTGCAGTTTGCAGGAACTTGTCGGCGCCCACCATCGCCCTCAAAAGGTCGGTGGCACGATTCTTGCCGACGCCCTCCTCGCCCTTGAGTAAGATTGCCACCCCGGTCTTCTGAGCAGGTTGTTGGAAGATTTGCGCGATCCAGTTCAGGATGTAATCCGTGCACTCCTGGTTATTGCCACACAACGTGTGAAGGAAATCGATGAAGACCTCGACCGAGGGATGGTCGGCCATGACTGAATCATCATGTGACGACACATCGCGTTCGACTTCGAAACCGTTCCAAATATTGTAGACATTGCCTCCAACCTCGATAGGGGGCGGCATAAGCTTCATGTCATCATACTTGCGGATAGATGTGTCTTTGATCCACCTCGGAATGAATGGTTGTGTTCGGCTTACCGAAACGCTCCCAGAGTCGCGCAACGTAATGTCGACATATCCCAAGTGACGAAACGCCTCTTGCAGAGTCTTCTCAGATGTGACATGGCGGATACCTTGCCCATCGATGCGCACGTACACGACCTGGTTGATGATCTTGAACGCCGACTTTTCCCAATTGCATTTGACTTCATCATAGCTGAGAAGCTCAGATCCGTTCATCCAATCCTCATATTCTGCATTATTGGAGGTATCTTCAAGGGGAGGGGGGGTCGTCCAATGCGGAGAGGGTGACAACGGCTTGACTGCGAGTTTGATGGTATAGCCGGTGCGTCGACTCACTCCAGTTTCCAAGAGAAGAAGCAAGTCATCATCAGGAATGGGCATGCAACCACACTTGTCCACTAAGATGCCGTCGTAGATGATGCCGCCAACACTGTAATGATGACCATGCACTTCGTGCACGAGTGCTGAAACACATTCGTGTTCGATGCTCTGCAAGAAAAGGGCGATAAAAGTGGCCAAAGGGTCGCCGGAATTTGAGAGCTCAGAACCAAACGAGACAGGAGTACACGCGGACCGCCTTTTAACCATCTGGCCGATCATCTCAACTTCTGAAATGGGCAAATCCATCAAATTGGTTGCCACCTCGCGGAGCTCTTTCTTGAGGGCGTGGATCCAGACAGGCACAAGATTACGATCAACTTCTAGACCACAGTCAGTCGTCCACGCATCCACGCTGCCCAAAAAAATGAGGCGGATGAAGAGATTCTTAGCGTCTTCGCGAGTGACACCACATGCATCCATGACCTCGGTGAGAGAAGATTCACGATCGGTGACATAGCGATCCAAGAGTGGTGATTTTATCTTGTATTGCTGGCACTTTTGGGACAAGAAACTAGGTTGGCAATTGACCATGTCCACATCCCAGTACAAATCGCCAGCGAGCACAGCACGGGCCTCCCGCCCCATCCTCACATACGGAACAGCGGACACGCCGGTCGCATCAACACGACTTTTCATGCGACCATATCCATCCTGGGACTCGTGCATATAATAACGAACCGGAACGTAGCCTCCCAAGGAACGGGCGACCATGCACGTGCTCGCGATTTGTTTCCACTTATCACGGTCATTGATCTTGAGATCCACCATGCCATGGGAGTCCAAGAGGGAGTCAACTTTGGAGAGGTCAACCTTTTCGTGCAAGTAAAAGACCTCATGCTCGGAAGAAGATGGACGCTTGTTCACAGGAGGACTACGACTCAAACGGAGACCAGAAGGAATACTACTGATAGTAGAAAGACTGGTGGTGGAGCCGGACCCCATTGTGATGGGGTAGTGTTACCTTGTGACATGTTAGTGACATGTTGTTTTATACTACAGTCGACGGAATACTAAAATGAAACATGAAGATTTATAAAGCAGACTCCTGCTTTAACGACAACTCTATTGGTTTCTGAAGGCAGAGGATTGGATTGGATTCATTTGATGAATCGCGTACACCATCACTGTAACACTTGGGCTTGCAACAACAAGCCCAAAATACAATAATCACCCACAATTTCCTTATATGAGACTTTGCCAAAAAAGGGAACTAACGGATGAGGAAGACCCGGTACAAGTAATCGCAAACGGTGATCACATGTCAAGCAGAGGTCTGCTAGACAATAGATCTCGTATATCGATAGGGGAATAGCGGGCCCCATGGAGTGGGGTAGGGAAATTGAGCTGCAGAAACCTGTCAATCACACGCAAAACTGTGGAAAAATGTCGCATCCACACCGTCCATTCATGACACACGGTGGCGGATCATCGCCACTCATCGTCTTGTGGAAGTGGTGTAAACGCGAGCATTGGGATACAGCATGTGAGCAGCTCGACAGAGATCATGGCGCACATGACAACCAATATCGTGTACGCGTTGTTTGAGCACAAGTTCATTCAGAAGGATGAGATCGTCTTCAAGGTGGGCAGCACGTCGAAGCCCTTTTGTCAGCTACTTTCTCAGGACCCGAAGATGATATTCGCAATCCACGTACTTAATCCGCGTGCTTGTGTGGAGGCTGAGACTGCCCTGCTCCGGTACCTTAGCGGAGACCCTCGAGTCAAGCCCCGTCGATACGAGTACTACCAACTTGACGCGGGTGATTCAGATGCCGTCTTTCGGGAGATGGCCGATATCGTATTCCAGTACGTGTGGACAGGTAGCGTCGACAGCCTTGATTGCGGCACCGAGGACGTGCCAACCGACCCCCCCATATTTGCCGTTCTTGAGCAAGAGAAGGAGCGAACGTCTTGAGGCGCAATACCCCAAGGATGCTGGAGCTCGTGAAGCTTCGTCTTCTGCGCAAGGACATCACGCCGCAGCTGCCCTTTCTGGCCACGAGATGTCCATGTATAGACAAGCCATAGTCCATCGGCAAACAATTATTAGATAGATAGATAGATAGTCGCGGAGGCTGCTGTCGAGATCATGATGATAACCATAACCCACAAACCAACCACTCACTCATTCTCACGCAAACGGCGGAACACGGTCGAATGTCATGTGTCATGTAAGGATGCGGGGGGCGCTGCTGACACACGTGCCGCTCGACATCCATTTAGGGGTTTGAGATGGGGGGACGGATATAGGGAGGTCTTACAGGATGATGAGTGGACGGAATCATATCCAATGGCTGACCAAGACTTCTTCAGACGATCACCGAGACATGGCATGGCATGTTGGTTGGGTTATTTAGTTGTTTCTACGATTTTGAAGGTTTAAGGGAGCATAACTGATAGTGACCGTTATTACAATTGTAAACACAAACAACTGAACAAAAAAGACAAAAAAGATCGCACACAATGAACTCGTCGAGGAAGGTCACGAAGTTCGTCACGCCAACAAACCAAAATGGAGACAAGGGGATTTCAACGTTGTCAAAGAAGCGATACTTCGAGATGGAAGAGAGAGTGAAGATGATACTGGGGGGTAAATTACAGGAAGAGGCGGGAATGGTCATGAAGGCGATGCGTGAGATCATGAAGTTCGACCCGAATGTATCAAGGTACAGTGAGGAGGTCAGGGAGGTGCTTGAGGAGAACTCAAGGAAGTGGAGGCAGCGGAATAAGGACGAGAAAAATGCGGTGAGATTAAATTATGGTTTAGAAGTTTTATAGAGAGGTCAAGTAAGATTTGTCATGCCTCACCCTCAAGCTTGTCTCAAGCAGACACTTTATGATGATGATGATGATGATCTCTCATCAAGGACGGCGGCATCTGTCGAGTCGAGGAACATCACATCACATCACATGGCGACCTCTCGCATCACGGCGGAAACTGTGTCGAGTCGAGGCACATCACATGGCGACGGACCTCTCGTATCACATGACGGCGGAAACTGTGTCGAGGCGAGTCGAGGCAAAGATAACAAACAACACTTGGATGAACCGTCTCACATTAACATATAACAAGCGGCGGAGCCCCTTTCACCTCCCCACAGCGGAGCGACTGGGGGCGACCGGAGGGGAGCCCCCACAAAAGGGTCCGCGAGGAACCGAGCGGGTGGGCGACCGGAGGGGAGCCCACAGTTCACATCAAGCTTGGAAGAAGCGGTATCGGAGGACACAAGCAAACGGCGGGAAACTGTCGAATGTATCGGAGGACACAAGCAAGATGCGGAACACTGTCGAATGTATCGGAGGACACAAGCAAGATGCGGAACACTGTCGAATGTATCGGACATGCGGAACACTGCGCATCCTCATTGTCTCGTCCATCTGTCTCCAAAAGACACCACGGCGGCTTGCGCGTCACTCATCGTCTCGGAAAGTGGTGTAAACAACTGTTGCAACCATTTAACGAACCTCATTCTCATATTCACAGCCAGAAAGTTGTTATTAATGTTCCTACACATTAAGGAGGAGGAGGACGACGTCCGCGCGTGCAACGGGAGCCATAACGAGATTGCGCGCATCGCGAAACGAATACTTGGAAACCGCATCGCTGCCGCCGCGAGGAGCACGAACGGAAAGCTATTATGGTACGTATTCGACGGGCGATGGAAGACGGTCGCCAAGTAAAGAATCGAATGAATGAATGAATGAATGCAAGCAAACGCACGCACGTACGTACGAACACACGCAAAGGGATGAACACTGTCATCGTCCATCAATCAGACTCCACATGCAAACGGCGGAAACATGTCCTCGTCCTCGTATACAAAAGACACCACGGATCCTCGTTCTTGCGTTCACGATGAGATGTACTGTTGAGGGTCTGGATGCATGGAGGGGGAGGCATGCATCCCATACAGATAGGGATATTTGAAAGTGGGACACCTTGTCTTTTGAGGATTCTGAAAAGCTTGTAACCGATCTTGTATCATAATCGTATAAGCGCATTGCTTGCAGTTTACACTACTGTGAGAGTGATCTGCTCTTTGCAAAGCTATATTCCGTTGTCATGACTATTCCCCCTTCTGCACGCCTCCACATCGACTACCAGGGAGCCATCAGCAAGAGAGACGATCGGGTTGCTTCAGCCACTGCTGGAGGGAGTGCTGATTCAGTCTCAGAGGTAGGGCAGATGGCGGCATCTTTGCTCTCAGCAAGCTCAGCAATGACCAATGAGGAGATAAATGTCAAGCTTGGCGAGCTGATTACCAGAATGGACGAGATGGGCACGCTCCTGACTACCCGAATGGACGAGATGGACACGAAACTGACTACCCGAATGGATGACTTGACACTGCGCATGGGGAAGGTTGAGCTCAGGTACGCATCCTACGTTTTTGAGACTTGAGAGTCTACGTGTCTTTGTCGCAAAGGGAGGAACTGTTCCTGGTGTCATCGTCCATCAGACTACACATACATGCACATGCAAACGGCGGAAACCTGTCGCATCCTCATTGTCGTCCATCGGACTCCACATGCAAACGGCGGAAACCTATCGAATCCTCATTGGACACAGGGGGGCTTAGGCCACGAACGGACGAGTCGAGTCACGTCCGTCCATTCATGACACCACACGGATGCGGGGGGCGGATTCTCGGCTCTCATCGTCTCGTGGATGTAGCCGGTCTCGACATGTGGACTGTGACAAGGGGGATGTCACGGCGGTAGCGTGTCGACTCCTATCGATCGATCGTCCGTCCGTCCATCTGGGACCCAAGGCCCCCCAAAATGTCGGCACGTCCATCGTCGTCGTCCTCGCGCAAATACATACATAGATCAAGACAGACAGGTGTCCGCGAGGTACTTGAGTCGTGTCGTGTCGTGTCGTGTCGTGTCGTGTCGAGTCACATGGCGACCTCTCGCATCACACGGCGGAACCTGGTCGAGTCGAGTCGAGTCACATGGCGACTAGACTATGCAGATCTACCAAAGCTGCTGCGAATGCATGCAGATGGTGATCAAGTGCGGCATGGAAGCTCATACAGCTAGGGACAGTTGATTTTAAGGATTATGAAAAGTTGACCAAGTCAACCATATTTTGTAACCGATATTGTCAATACAGAGACTGTGTGTCGACAGGATATGCCCCCACCCCCCACTCCCACTCCCAGAGCGACCTCTCGCATTACATGACGGCGGAACCTGTGTTACATGGCGACCTCTACAGTCGGCGGAACAGTAAAATGAAACATCCCAATAAACGGTATAAGGCGTCATGCATTTATATTTGAATTTGTAGGTTGGGGTCACTTGCACTGTTTAAATTTTTTCTGGTCGTATGCCCATCCTCTCGCTTTGTATGCATTTATGACATCGTTGCAAGTGGAGCAATTATTTGCATTATTGGCACCGTAACAACCTGTTGCCGCATGCGCTGCCTGTGCCTGAGCCTCCGATTGTGCACGATCTTGTGCATCTGCCTGCGCTTGTTCCCGTGCCTCTGCATTCCTGCACTGTTCAAAATTATTCTCATTGTATCCCAATCTTTTCGCTCTGTATGCATTTAAGACATCGTTGCAAGTGTAGCAATTATTTTCATTATTGGCGTCGTAACAACTGGAGGACATAGCGGGTGGTTTCTTCTCTAATTGAGCGAACCCGGTCGTAGCGGGTGGTTTCTTCTCTAATTGAGCGAACCCGGTCGTAGCGGGTGGTTTCTGCTGTAATTGAGCGAACCCGGTCGTAGCGGGTGGTTTCTGCTGTAATTGAGCGAACCCGACCTTAGCGGGTGGTTTCTGCTGTAATTGAGCGAAGGCGGCCTTGAAATTGGCGACGTCTCCCTTTGTCATACATATCCCGTCAATGCAGACCTTGGCAGTGGCTCCAGTTACATTCAAAGTTCCTTTGGCCGACAGACCTGTTGAGAAATTCAATTTCGCGTCCCATTCCTTCTGTTTGCGTTCCATTGCAACGACTTGGGAATTAATGTCGTTAGATCTCGTGTTTACATTCGCTAAACCGTCTTTCAACATCGTATTAATCTTCACATCATACCGCTTTTGATTTTTAAGAGAAGAGGAATGAATTGCGTCCGCTTGCTGCGATCGTTTAAACTCGGAATTCAACCGCGATACGAGATCTCCCAACTGGTCTTCATGTGTGCTGATCTCTCTTCGCAGGAAAATGTGCGAGGCGACGAGAAAGCCGGAGACGACCAACAATAGAAAAATATAGATAAATGCTAAGGATTCCATCCAATTGAATATATTTATTCTCAGATAATTACAGGAGCCCCCAAGGGAAGTCCGCGAGGAACCGAGCGGGTGGGCGACCGGAGGGGCCCACTTGCGAGTACCTTAAAGTCTTACCATAGGCAGCTAAAGGAAAGGTAAAGCTGCCCAAGACAAGACTTGCCAAGTATTACCATACCATAGGCAGCTAAAGTAAAGAAAAGCACACTACTGCGTAACAACAGTCAGCCCACACTTAACATTAGACACACACACTACTGCGTAACAACTGTCAAGTCTTCTTACACAATGATGATGTGTACGTTGTTTGTAAAAGATTCACTGTAACACTTGGGCTTATTATCACTGTAACGCTATCGATAGGGGGATCGCGGAGTGGGGGGATTCATTTGATGACTCGCGTACACCATCATGACCATGTATGTATTAAGACATCTTCAACACACCTCGTTATATGTAAGTTTCATTTGAATCGTCCACTGAGTATAGGGGGATGATGATGCAACCGACCCATCGCACGCTGATTGTCATACTCGCCATAGATGCCGGATGGTACGTGTATTGGAAGACCTTCAAGCAGCTCAAGGAAAGGGTAGATGCTGCTGAACAACGGGCACAGTCTGCTGAACAACGGGCACAGTCTAGTGATAAGCTCCTCTTGTCAGAGAGGAAGAGGGCGGAAGAGCTCCTTGTGTCAGAGAGGAAGATGGCGGAGAAGCTCCTCGTGTCAGAGAGGAAGAGGGCGGACGATGCCGTCAGACAGTTACGGTGCGAACTAAGTGCTATCTCCCACGAAGACTTCGCTACATATTCTGATGATATCAAAACGATTGTGTTGGACTTGTGTTACCATTATGGTATTACCACAAAGTTTAAACCATGTTCCCTGATATCCACGCAGGACATCAACTCTGCTGAACCTTCTTCTGCTTCTGATAACGTGGAGCTACCGGATGTATTCTGTGTTCCCTCGCCCCCCCCCCCCTAAAAACCCAGCTGGGCGCTCAACCAACCGACCCACCTGGGTCAGTTAGCAGCTTACAATTGTTATCCTCTGGGCCATCTTAAATGCTGAAATACGGGATGAAGGACACGAAGGATTGGGACTTCGATACAAAACCTTTAGCTGACCTACCCAATCAATTGGGTTCAAGGGTCACCGGTAAGGGTGTCCCACAAATTCTGTCTCTGACTGTACCACTGCGCATAAGATATAAGCTTGAGACATAAGCACCAAGGAATCACAATTCCTCTCTATACCATGTTTAGGAACCAGTCAAAACTTGAATTGGTCAAATCCCCAAAATAAAAAGGTGTCCCACAATCAAATGTCCCTAGCTGTATGGGCGACAAGCTTGAACTGGACGTTCAGATGTTCTTGCGAGGCATTGGCTTGACTAAGCAGGCACTGGCTGCCAGTCACTATGCAACCACCATGGAGTACGAGCCGTATATGCTGTGCACTCAAGCCAGTCCTGGAGACCACATATCCGTTTGGTCTGACTCTAAGGGGTACTGGCATCACGGCATTTTTGCAGGCACAAGTGAGCACGGTCATGCACATGTCCTCGACATCATGCCTGGTGGTTTGGCAAGACGTCCGTTAGGCTTATTTATTAAAGGCGCAGATGCAGGAGCTGTGCTCGTTTACAAGGATGCGTTGCCGCTCGACTGCTCACTCAAGCTCGCACAGTATCTGGTGGAGCAGGGCTCGGTAGTAGAGTACAACCTCGTTGAGGAGAATTGTGACAAGTTTGCTGCAACGTGCCGTTTGGGAAGGTGTGTTGATAAGTCGTGTATGCCATGCATTCCTGCTCCCTCTCACCCACACTACATCACATCAAATATGAAATCTAAACTCTTGGCGTCATTCCCTCTTGCAACGTAGGCCATGTGAGTCGGAGCAGATCCAGAAAATTGCGGAACGCTTGGCTGCCATCGCCAAAGTATTGCAGTAGTAGCTTCGTAAGAGCATGGATCGATACAGAATATACAACTGCAAGAAAAACATCCTGAGCGGACGATACCCGAATAGCCTTACGTAATCGTCCATGTATCCCCACGTGTTTGCCGTGCACGTCTTTTCACCATTTGTGCTGCAGGAGGAGGGGTGCATCTGGAAGCCCGAGGATGGTGGGATGGTGTTGGAACCCGACTCAAACAAGACAGGTTTCAAGCACTACATCACGCTGGTCTGCACGCTTGAGGGTTTGCAGGTGGCTGTAGATTGGTCCTTGGGGCAGTTTGAGAATGTGCCGGCGGACATACGGTTGTACTTGCCTTGAACATGCTTCAAGGGAGGGGGGGGCATGTGAGACATTCTCCGGAAGAATTCTGCAGTTCTTATTTTTTGTTGAAATAATTCTTCTTCCCAAGATGGAGAGTCTTCTCAGAGGTGTTCATGTGAACACGTTTAAAATAGGGATTGATTGATTGATTGATGGATGATTCTAATTTTTTCTTGAAAAATTCTGGGGCGACCGGAGATGTAACGATCGAGATGGTGGTGGTGCCCTCACGCATGCACGAATGAATGAATGAATGAACACACTGACAACTGGAGGATGTAAATCCCTAAGGTGTCCTTAGTACCGGTGGGAGATCAACGGCTGCTCCTTGTTTGTACTGTCCCCTCCGATGTATGAAATGATTGAGAGTATAAATAATGAGTTGGGATATTAAATAAAATGCTATAGACCATCCTGTGCACTTGCATGCATTGTACACACATGTTTATAGAACATGCATTCGCACACGCGATCATTCCTAACGCTTCCCCATGACATTCTCGATCGTATTGCCATATTCTCTTCCAACCCCAAGATTGTATTAGTGTGTAAAACTCTGCAAACAAAATTTTCGGGATGGCCCCTTACCGGATTGATCCAACCACCGCAGCGAGTTGGAGAGATGATGGCGAAAGGGGGGCGCGCCGACCTTCTAGCAGTATGCTTGGTGTCCAATCCTCTTGTACAGCTTAATGGGGCCCTACAATTGAGGGCGAACCAAAATGAAAACAAGCTTCTCTATGTGGCTGCCAAGGCCGGTCACGCCGATGTCTGCAAGCTGCTTATGGATCCAGAGGCAGCTGGACTTGAGTTCAGGGCCAGGGCGAACTCTAGCTACAGCTTGGCCTTGGTGGAGGCTGCCAATGAAGGCCACTCAGATGTCTGCAAGCTGCTGATGGTTCCACAGGTGGTTGGACTTGAGTATAGGGCCCTGGCGAACTCTAGCGACAGCAGTGCCTTGTGGGCGGCTGCCAAGGCAGGTCACACAGATGTCTGCAAGATGCTCATGGATCCAGAGGTGGCTGGAATTGAGTTCAGGGCCAGGGCGAACACCAGAGACAGCTGGGCATTGTGGGCCGCTGCGAGGGAAGGTCACACAGATGTCTGCAAGCTGCTCATGGATCCATTGGTGGCTGGAATTGAGTTCAGGGCCAGGGCGAACTCTAGAGACAGCAGTGCCTTGTGGGCGGCTGCCAAGGCAGGTCACGCAGATGTATGCAAGCTGCTCATGGATCCAGAGGTGGCTGGAATTGAGTTCAGGGCCCTGGCGAACTCTAGCGACAGCTGGGCATTGTGTGCGGCTGCGAAGGAAGGTCACGCAGATGTCTGCAAGCTGCTCATGGATCCAGAGGTGGCTGGACTTGAGTTCAGGGGGCTGGCGAACACCAGCGACAGCTGGGCATTGTGGGCCGCTGCGAGGGAAGGTCACTCAGATGTCTGCAAGCTGCTCATGGATCCATTGGTGGCTGGAATTGAGTTCAGGGCCAGGGCGAACTCTAGCGACAGCATGGCCTTGTGGGCGGCTGCGAAGGAAGGACCCGCAGATGTCTGCAAGCTGCTGATGGATCCAGAGGTGGCTGGACTTCAGTACAGGGCCCAGGCGAACTCTAGCTACAGCAGGGCTTTGGGGGCGGCTGCGAATGACGGCCACGCAGATGTCTGCAAGCTGCTGATGGATCCAGAGGTGGATGGACTTGAGTTCAGGGCCCGGGCGAACAACAGCGACAGCATGGCCTTGAGGTGGGCTGCCAAGGATGGTCACTCAGATGTCTGCAAGCTGCTGATGGATCCAGCGGTGGCTGGACTTGAGTTCAGGGCCCGCGCGAACTCTAGCGACAGCAGGGCCTTGCGTGAGGCTGCAAAGGCAGGTCACGCAGATGTCTGCAAGCTGCTCATGGATCCAGCGGTGGCTGGAATTGAGTTCAGGGCCCGCGCGAACTCTGTCAACAGCTGGGCCTTGTGTGAGGCTGCGGAGGCAGGTCACGCAGATGTCTGCAAGATGCTGATGGATCAAGCGGTGGCTGGACTTGATTTCAGGGCCCTGGCAAACTCTAGCGATAGCAGGGCCTTGCGTGAGGCTGCCAAGGCAGGTCACGCAGATGTCTGCAAGCTTCTCATGGATCCAGCGGTGGCTGGAATTGAGTTCAGGGCCCGCGCGAACTCTCTCAACAGCTTGGCATTGCGTGAGGCTGCCAATGCAGGTCACGCAGATGTCTGCAAGCTGCTGATGGATCCAGATGCGGCTGGCCCCGAGTACAGGGCCTTGTGGGGGCGGCTGCCAACAGCATGAAGTGATGTTAATTTATTCAATATACTTGACGATGGTGTTGTCGTCCCGCTTTGCAGATGGACCTGCCTGACATGACCTACAGCGGGCGCAACATTACGGACGCTTTGCTGCCTTTCTCAGCTGCCCGAAGGACCCTGACGTAAATTAGCATAGGGTTCGTTCGCCATCCTGTTCGGTTGAATCTGGGTCGGACGACTCCTGCATGTTGGGGAAGGGGATACCGTATTGTTTGCAAAGATCCTCATTGAGACGCCTGTCATGATCGTTCAGGGAATTCCATTGCTCGATAGTCATGCTTGACAGCTCGTACCGCAGTTGCTTCTCAAGCGAGTCTGCGCGCTCAGTCTCAAGATCACTCTTCAGTCGAGCATTCTCAATATCAATCTCCAATCTATTCACTCGAGCAGCATCTGCCTTATGTCGAGCATTCTCAAGATCACTCTTCAGTCGAGCATTCTCAATATCAATCTCCAATCTATTCACTCGAGCAGCATCTGCCTTATGTCGATCGAGCTCAGTCTTCAGTCGAACTATGTAAATAAGAGCGAAGGTAGCGATGGAGATAAGTAGTAGAGACTTGTCAATCATTGTTTATAAATTCTGATGATTGTTTCTTAAGTACAGGGTTTCAGTACGTAGAATCGCGAGTGCACCGCTTGAAAGTCGAAAGTCGAGTTTGCTCTCGAAGCTTCTGAGATGTTGTCGAGTCACCGGACAGGGAGAATTATCAAGCAGACTTCTGCTCGACAGAGCTATGTCGGAATTATGACAGGACACGCGGGTCCCACGGAGTGGGGCAATGGAATTGAGCTGCTGACTCACTCCCACACATACTAAAGGGGGTCTGAAGACCACGTGTCTTCTCAAGCAAGCGAACCCGGAGGCACATCACATCACATGGCGACCGACCTCTCGCATTACATGACGGCGGAACCTGTCGTGTCGAGTCGAGGCAAAGATAACAAACAACACTTGGATGAGAACCGTCTCACATTAACATATAACAAGTGGTGAACCCCCTTTCACCTCCCCACAGCGGAGAGGATCCAGTGGCACACGTCGGACATCCATCCTCGACCACATGCCGCAGTGGCGTTCTCACACACATTTAAACCCTAAACCCGTGTGTGGGTTTAGAATACCCAAACGGAGTATAAATTCTGGGACAAATCCTTTTCCTTACACATTTTCTCAATCATCATCACGAAATATCCACTTGATAAGCAGGTCACGTCGGAGGACGAGGACGAGGAGGAGGAGATTGTGATGCACACTCGGACCGGTATGGACGCGCTTCAGATGGACCTCGTGGTTTTGATCATGCGCCGAGCAGGCAGTTGGCAGAAGGACGGGTTCTGGATGCACGCAGGATTCATCAGTCGAGCCATGCATACTGCTTTCGCTGCTGACGCTGCCTGTGAAGCACAGGCGCTCGTGGACAGATGTGATCATCTCAATCAGAACCCCATGAGGATAGCGTGTAAGGCCGGGCGAGCCGACGTCGTCAGAATATTGCTAAAAGATCACAACGACATCCGGGCATTGGAGTACGCCGCTGATGAAGGCCATGTGGATCTGTGCAAGCTTCTTATGGATCTGGAGTTTGCAGGCGAGCACTGCGCCAAGGCAGATGCCAATAATGGCAAGGCACTGAGTGTCGCTGCTAAGGGAGGTCATGTGGATGTCTGCAAGGTTCTGATGAATCCTGAGTTCGCCGGCGAGAAGCACCGTGCCAAAGCTTATACATACTACAGCTACGCACTGAGGTACGCCGCTAGTGGAGGCCATCTCGATGTCTGCAAGGTTCTGATGAATCCTGAGTTCGCGGGCGAGAAGCACCGGGCCAAGGCAGATGAAAACAACAGTGATGCACTGAGGTTCGCCGCTCGGGGAGGCTATCTGGATGTCTGCAAGATTCTGATGAATCCTGAGTTCGCGGGCGAGGAGCACCGGGCCAAGGCAAATGCCATTGACAGTCTAGCACTGATGATCGCCGCTAGTGGAGGCCATCTCGATGTCTGCAATGTTTTGATGAATCCTAAGTTCGCGGGCGAGGAGCACCGAGCCAAGGCAGATGAGAACAACAGTGATGCACTAAGTGCCGCCTCTGCTAGAGGCCATCTCGATGTCTGCAAGGTTCTGATGGATCCTGAGTTCGCAGGCGAGGAGCACCGAGCCAAAGCTGATTCATTATACAGCAAGGCACTAAGTGCCGCCGCTAGTGGAGGCCATCTCGATGTCTGCAAGATTCTGATGAATCCTGAGTTCGCTGGCGAGGAGCACCGGGCCAAGGCAGATGACTACAACAGTGATGCACTAAGTGCCGCCGCTCGGCGAGGCTATATCGATATCTGCAAGGTTCTGATGGATCCTTTGTTAGCGGGCGAGGAGCACCGAGCCAAGGCAGATGACATTAACTGCCATGCACTGAGTTCCGCCGCTAGTGGAGGCCATCTCGATGTCTGCAAGATTCTGATGAATCCTGAGTTTGCGGGCGAGGAGCACCGGGCCAAGGCAGATGACATTAACAGCCAGGCACTGAGGTTCGCCGCTAGTGGAGGCTATCTCGATGTCTGCAAGATTCTGATGAATCCTTTGTTCGCGGGCGAGGAGCACCGAGCCAAAGCAGATGACAATAATAGCCAGGCACTGAGTGCCGGCGCTAAGGGAGGTCATGTGGATGTCTGCAAGATTCTGATGGATCCTTTGTTCGCGGGCGAGGAGCACCGAGCCAAGGCAGATGACGACAACAGTCAGGCACTGAGGGCCGGCGCTAAGGGAGGTCATGTGGATGTCTGCAAGGTTCTGATGGATCCTTTGTTCGCAGGCGAGGAGCACCGAGCCAAGGCAGATGACGACAACAGTCAGGCACTGAGGGCCGGCGCTAAGGGAGGTCATGTGGATGTCTGCAAGATTCTGATGGATCCTTTGTTCGCGGGCGAGAAGCACCGAGCCAAGGCAGATGACGACAACAGTCAGGCACTGAGGGCCGGCGCTAAGGGAGGCTATCTGGATGTCTGCAAGGTTCTGATGGATTCTTTGTTACACTAGACGGGCGGAGGACCACCGTGCCAAAGCAGATGACATTAATAGCCATGTTTGTTTGTGAAAGATTCTCTACATTTCGATAGTTATTTTACGTGTCCTCATGTGCAGACACATGTTTTCAGAGTCTGTTGTTTGTTAAAGATTCTCTACATTTCGACAGTTATTTTACGTGTCCTCGTGTGTAAACCAAGGAGGATTTCTCAAGCAGACCCCAGTCCGTTGACTTACTGTCTTCAGGAGATTGATACAATCTAAAAAGTACACGTCCATCCTCCATTCATCCTCACACATACTGTACCAAGGCGGCGTATCAACAACCGCATGTACTCAAACGAAAGCCGTGTGTATCAAGCAGGCTTGGAAATGGAAAAAGTTGAGATCACCTACGTGCGAGGAGATTTAGCTTCGTAATAGCATGGATCGATACAGAATACACAACTGCACGAAAAACATAACAGCAAGCAGCTCCAGAATGCCCTTTTCCTGAGCGGAAGATACCCGAATAGCCTTACGTAATCGTCCATGTATTCCCATGTGTTTGCCGTGTACGTATTTTCTATCTCTACAATCTTCTTCAATCGAGCAGCATTCTGGGCGTACTCAATTTTGGCACCAGATAATAGGTGGATTGTCGTTCCGTCAAACGTGAACATAGTCTTATTCATCACGTTCGATGTATGCCTGTAGTAGAATGTCTCTTTGTACAGGTCGAGTATTTCTAAACATTTCTTGGCGTCATCCTCATTATCGAATACCACCGTTCCATGTAAAATAAAATGTTTGCCATTCCACGTACTGCCTGAAACTGTGAAACACGCATACATGCTGGTATCCAACTTCTTGAAGTTATCCATTGTTTCTGTTTTACACAGAAGAGATAGGGTGCGCAAAGCAATATACTAGACATAGTCTTGATTTCTTATACTTAATGGGCGTTCCTGACTCCCGGTCGATTTTGACTAGTTGCGAAACATGGTATGGAGCGGATTTGTGATTCCTTCGATCATGTACTTCAAAAAAAACGACCGGGAGACAAGAACGCCCATTATGGTTAAAACTTGAGATCGAGATGAAATCGGAAGCAATAAAGTGTTACACTCAATAATGTTAAAGTATATTGTGACAGGTCTCGGGGACCTCTCACAATCGCAAGGCTGCACTGCATGCAACTGTTGGGTCAAGGGATACCGCTTCCATTTTGCAGGGATGCGTGTTGTTGATGGGCTACAAAAAAACATGATGGTGTTCCACTGCCCCGTGGGTTGCTACACCATTTGGTTACACCGTAAGGTGTGCCGTACCTCAAGAAAACGGTTTCATTTTAGTATTCCGTCGAGTGTAACGGAAGACCTAGATTCTGTCCAGATGTACTCGGGGCCAGCCGCCTCTGGATCCATCAGCAGCAAGCAGACATAGGCGTGACCTTCCTTTGCAGCCTCCCACAAGGCCTAGCTGTCGTTAGAGTTCGCCAGGGCCCTGAACTCAAGTCCAGCCACTGCTGGATCTATCAGCAGCTTGCAGACATCTGCGTGACCGTCCTTCGCAGCCTCCCGCAATGCTCTGCTTTTGACAGAGTTCGCCAGGGCCCTGAACTCAAGTCCAGCCACCTCTGGATCCATCAGCAGCTTGCAGACATCTGCGAGACCTTCCTTGGCAGCTGCCCACAAGGCCCTGCTGTTGACAGAGTTCGCCAGGGCCCTGAACTCAAGTCCAGCCACCGCTGGATCCATGAGCAGCTTGCAGACATCTGCGTGACCTGCATTGGCACCCACAAACAAGGTCCAGCTGTCGCTAGAGTTCGCCCGGGCCCTGTACTTGAGTCCAGCTACATCTGGATCCATCAGCAGCTTGCAGACATCTGCGTGACCTTCCATTGCAGACACCACCAATGCCCAGCTTCCGCTAGAGTTCGCCTGTGCCCTGTACTCAAGTCCAGCCACAGCTGGATCCATCAGTAGCTTGCAGACATCTGCGTGGCCTTCTTTGGCAGCCGCCCCCAAGGCCCTGCTGTCGTCGGAGTTTGCCCGGGCCCTGAACTCAACTCCAGCCACCGCTGGATCCATCAGCAGCTTGCAGACATCTGCGTGACCTGCATTGGCAGCCGCCCACAATGCCCAGCTGTCGTCGGAGTTTGCCCGGGCCCTGAACTCAACTCCAGCCACCGCTGGATCCATCAGAAGCTTGCAGACATCTGCGTGACCTACCTCCGCAGCACTCCACAAGGCCCTGCTGTCGATTGAGTTAGCCCGGGCCCTGAAATCAAGTCCAGCCACCCTCTGGATCCATCAACATCTTGCAAGACATCTGCGTGACCTGCCTTGGCAGACACCCACAATGCCCTGCTGTCGCTAGAGTTCGCCCTGGCCCTGAACTCAAGTCCAGCCACCTCTGGATCCATGAGCAGCTTGCAGACATCTGCGTGACCTTCATTGGCAGCCGTCCCCAAGGCCCTGCTGTCGTCGGAGTTTGCCCGGGCCCTGAACTCAACTCCAGCCACCGCTGGATCCATCAGCAGCTTGCAGACATCTGCGTGACCTGCATTGGCAGCCGCCCACAATGCCCAGCTGTCGTCGGAGTTTGCCAGGGCCATGTACTCAAGTCCAGCCACCTCTGGATCCATCAGCAGCTTGCAGACATCTGCGTGGCCTTCTTTGGCAGCCGCCCACAATGCTCTGCTGTCGCTAGAGTTCGGCAGGGCCCTGAACTCAAGTCCAGCCACCACTGGATCCATGAGCAGCTTGCAGACATCGGCGTGACCTTCATTGGCAGCCGCCCCACAAGGCCCTGCTGTCTCTAGTGTTCGCCAGGGCCCTGAACTCAATTCCAGCCACCGCTGGATCCATCAGCAATTTGCAGACATCTACTTGACCTTCATTGGCACACACAAACAAGGCCCTGCTGTCTCTAGAGTTCGCCAGGGCCCTGAACTCAATTCCAGCCACCTCTGGATCCATCAGCAGCTTGCAGACATCTGCGTGACCTGCATTGGCACCCACCAACAATGCCCAGCTGTCGCTAGAGTTCGCCTGGGCCCTGAACTCGAGTCCAGCCGCCACTGGATCCATAAGCAGCTTGCAGACATCGGCGTGACCTTCCTTGGCCGCCGTCCATAAGGCCCTGCTGTCGCTAGAGTTCGCCATGGCCCTGAACTCGAGTCCAGCCTCCACTGGATCCATCAGCAGCTTGCAGACATCGGCGTGACCTTCCTTGGCGGCCGCCCATAAGGCCCTGCTGTCGCTAGAGTTCGCCTTGGCCCTGAACTCAAGTCCAGCCACCGCTGGATCCATCAGCAGCTTACAGACATCTGCGTGACCGGCCTTGGCACCCACATAGAGAAGATTGTTTTCATTTTGGTTCGCCCTAAATTGTAGGGTCCCCTGAACCTGTACAAGAGGATTGGACACCAAGCATACTGCTAGAAGGTCGGCGCGCCCCCCTTTCGCCATCATCTCTCCAACGAGCTGTGGTGGTTTGATCAGTCTGGCAAGGGGCAATCCTGAAAATCTTTGCGCAGAGTTTTGCACACTAATACAATCTGGGGGTTGGAAGAGAATAGGGCAATACGATCAAGGATGTCACAGGGGAACCGACGTTAGGAATGGAAACGATGATCGAGTGTGAGATTGCATTTCGATGAACATGTGTATATTCATGCAAGCGCACAGGATGGTATAAATAAATAATGAGTTGGGATAAACCCTATAAACCATTGGTTGCACTTGCCTGTCGGTAGCTGTAGCGGTATCTGCAAAGCGGTAGCGGTATCTGCAAAGCGGTAGCGGTATCTGCAAGCGGTAGCAAGAACACACGATGCACAAGTCGACGCCAGAAACTGAGGACGTTTTGTAAACGATCTTGTCAATACAGATATTGTCTTCACAAAACATTCAAGGACTAATGGGCGTTCCTGCCTCCCGGCCGATTTTGACTGGTTGCGAAACATGGTATGGAGCGGAATTGTGATTCATTGGTGCTGATGTCTCAAGCTAGCGAGTCTTTCCGGAGGCTCTAAATCCTGATTAGAATTTTAAAAAATCGGCCGGGGGACAGGAACGCCCATTGACTGTAAAAGTTACATCTTCAAAGTAGCCTGAAAATCAAAGTGCTGGCTCACATCGTGCGCATCAATAATCATTTCCATTGGTGCCCGCGAAGCGCACGGCATGTACACAGTGCCCTCCTGCCGACCATTCTCGGACCAGCTCCCGTGCGAGAGAGTCGTACTCGTGTCGAAACACCACCCACTTGCTCGAGGCGCCCACGTGGCTGAACCTCCTCACGGACTGGAGTTCCCCGTCGTTCCACACGTACACGTTGAGTTCCAGGTCGTCCGGCAACGCTCCGAGGGCGGCGTTCAGTTGCGTGCGTCTTGCCGGTGCCCCCCGGCGCCCACCACGACCAGGCACGACTGGCTTCGCTTAGGAGGAAGTCGAGGATGATCCGCGTCTTCTCAACGGACGTCTCGCATGTCTCGCGCATCTCTGTGTCTGACATTGGTGATTCGGACATCGCGATTAAAGTAGATTGTCACACACGACGTCCCTTTATACTACAGTCAACGGAATACTTAAATGCATCCAAATAAACGGTATAATGAGGCGACAGACGTTATAGTGGATGAACTGTTTCCATTTTTTCCTGCACACAGATAATAAGCATGGACTTCACTAATACATCACCAGCTCAGCTAGGGCCGCATCATCGCTGACGGAGGGCCAGACAAGAATGCTGCATTGGCTGCACTTGTCCAAACTGCTGTGAGCGAGCTGATGAGCGAGCTTATGAGGCAGTGCGGGTGGCGCATGCGGCTGTTGAAGCCGCAGTAGCCCTGCTGCGAAACAACAACAGGTATGATTCGCTTTGTGTCTCTATAGCCATTTGAACAACCTAGAGAACATCATCGACAGACTTCAACAGAGAGGAGCACAATGCTGTGATCACGATATCGACTTGGTGCAATATCGTCATTCAACCAAGTGGCCATGCCGCTCTGGTGCAGGGAGGGATTGGAAGGCAGGACATGGGGGGGTTGACCCATTGCGTCATGGAGTTGTACATGATAATTGGATTAATAGGGAATGGTACGACTTTGCCTCCTGGTATCACCGGATGAGGAAGAGGCTTCAACCTGCTGCACCCCCCAACGTTGCCCAAAAGCAACGATCTGCAGTCAGGATGATTATAAGGTTGGCCCACTTTATTGAGAACAACTGTAAGATTCTTGCAGTTGTCTTTGTCCAATATATCACACCAAATGGGTGCTTCGATCTGTGTATACGATGACATTCCCGAGGACATGGTCGTTCGCCTCTCTGCGGATGCGGAAAATGGAGGCGGCCAAGGATTGGTCGAGGGAAGTGCACTCATGGACGCGTTCTACAAAACGCATGGATACGGAGGGAAATCGGGCAGGGCGACTACAGCACACGCCCAAATGGACGATGATCATGAACAAATGCGCAGTATTCTGCCTGAAGCAGCGTCATTAGTAGCATGTCCTTGACCAAGAACGATTTGCCAGGATGAAACATATATCAGATGGAAATAAATGTACGACATCGCCGTTAGAAAATTGGCGTTAAGAATGGTCGCCTGACTTGGGTGTGTTTAAAACTTCTGTGTTTACGAACATCAGTCGTTCTACTCTGTGGAGATGGAAACGCTTTGGTGTAAATCGAAAACGACGTGAATTTGTAAGCAAACTTTTTGAGACGAACAAAAGAGTTGTTGAATTTTTTTATTGTAACTCACTGCACAACCCGCAAGAGGTGTTGTTGCATTTTCCCACAGTACTCCCACTTTTACAGGGGGGGCTAAATCTTATGATTCTACAACAAAAAAAACAGCCCCGGAGCGGGGAATCCCAATGTAAACAGTGGGTTAAAAGCGATTTGCGTTCCGAGTGCGTGGGGCGTGTGTGAAAAATCGTTTCTTCTCATAAAATGCAAACACTGAACACGCACACCATCTTATTGAAGGCGAACCAAATCGACCCGTTCAACTGGATTTTTCTGCCGTCAATGGCGCTTCATTTCTAACATGGGGACGTGTGTCACACCGAACGCGACATGCTGACTAGGTGATGGATAACGCACGTTTATGTGAGCATGTTGAAAGTATAAAGACCAAAGCGTACGGAATCCGAAAATCCTGGATGAAGGTTTTTTTTTTTACCTTTCTTCCAAAGTTATCTGTTCCCTCGAGTTCTTAGATCCGCCAATACCCTCCCTTTCGTATGGTGCTTGCACCACGGTCCGTCTGTTCCGTTGTTCTGAGTATGGCTAATTTGCCATTTCCCGCCGTCCCGTCCCCTGGGCCTCGCCGTACACTCTGTTGATTTAGTATTGCCTGCGCTGGTTTTACTCGTCGTTCGCTCCCGTTCATTTCTTCTGCGCCCAGCCCCCTTCTGCTTTCCGGCCTCGCTTCCTCGCTCCTTAGCTGTTTTTCCGGTTACGTCCTGCGTTTCCCCCGTTTTCGTCCCCTGTCTCCGTCCCTCGGTCTCGTGTCTCTGTATTTTCTCTTCCTTTTTTGTCTTTCATGTCTTCAACTTTTTGTCTATCGATAGGAGCTTTACTGGTTCTGATGGTATTCTTTCGATTATCCTGCTCCTTCTTTGTTTTCCTTCCGTTGGTCTCTCATCCGGGGCCTGGGGTCCTTGCTTTTTTATCTCCTAGCTCTCTCTGTCAATCTCTTTTGGGTCCTCGTCTCTTTCGCCGTTGATTACTTCTTTCTCATACTTTTTCCTTCCCTACTTGCTTAGCTTCTCCTTCTTACCCACGTTCCCTTTCGGCGCCCTTCTTCCCCCGCGTCCGGTAAGGATCTCTTTGTTTCTCGGCTGTGTGTGGTGTTGTTGGTGTTAGCTGGCCTTGGCTTACCCTTTCTATTGTTCTGATGTGGACGTGCGCCCCCTCGCCCGCTGTCTCTTGCCTATCGCACCCACGATTGTCTGTCCCGTTGTGACCTATTTGTTGTCTCTCTTTTAGCCTCTTGTTATGCGCCCTTCCTTCGCTGCGGGATCTTTGGCTGTCTGTATACGCTGTTAGTTTTTTTTCCAGTCGACGGGTTTGGTGGTTGTTGTGTTGAGAGAGATCCAGTTGTCTGCCAAACTGCTGGCTTGGCTGCCACTGTCATTCCTGAGTAGTAGGTGCTTGCGCGCCTGAACCCCCCCCTTGCTCTGAGACACCCTCGCCAGCCTTACCTTCGTCCCCTGGTAACCTTGCACATCCTGCCACATCCTCCCCCATCGGCCATCGTACATTTCGCAACCTCACAAATGTGCCTTTGAACTTGCTCGCCACGCACTCAATTGCCCTCAGCGTGACCAGCTGCTTGAATGAACACACGAGGGACTGCCGGTGCTGTCGGCGACCCCTGCCACACAAAAATGCCATGGCCGCAGAACAACAACACAGCCACACTCTGTGTCGTGGGGGACAACAACCACTCAGGTGTCCAATACAGTGCTGGACAACACCTCGCCTCCAGTGTTTCAAAACTGACCGGCCCTAACTGGCGGCGTAGCCAGGCTGCGCGTCGCGCCAAACCCTCAGTGCTATACTTTGCCCAGTTCACTGGTGGATACTCCTGCTTTCTCCATCACGTATCGAGTCCTGTATCCAACCCGGGTGGTGCGTACACTAGGGTGGACCAGCAGGCACGCTTCTTTTGTCTCTGCATCTGCGGGGGTTTAATATTGAATCACAATATTTCCTATGTACAACTTGCGCAACCAAAAACATACAAGTTGTTCTCAATATATTTTGGACACGCTGGATAATTTGAATGATGCTATCCGCATCAATCCAATACGGTCGTGGTTCAACTCAATATTTTTTGAGGAGTCTGAGGAATGGTTTACGTTCGGCGGAACAGTAAAATGAAAACATATATCAGATGGAAAGAAATGTACGACATCGCGTTTAGAAAATTGGCGTTAAGAATGGTCGCTGACTGGGTTGTGTTAAAAACTTCTGTGTTTTACGAGCAATCAGTCGTTCTACTCTGTGGAGGTGAAACGCTTTGTGTGTGTAAATCGAAAACGACGTGAAATTTGTAAGCAACTTTTTGAGACGAACAAAGAGTTGTTAAAATTGTTTTTAGTGTCAACTCAATGCACAACCGCAAGAGGTGTTGTTGCATTTTTCAAACAGTACTCACAATTTTACGATTATAAACCTAAAACATGTATCGTTTCATAAAACTCATTGGTTTTACAAAAAAAGGAGCAAACTCCGTGGCATGAGGCGGGGACTTCCAAATCAGCGTGATTTTTAGCGAGGCTGCGCTCCAACCATCCCAAAAAATAACAGGTTTGTTAAGCAGAAAAAAGTATGGTTCGCTTGTGCATGCGTTTATGTAGCATGAACGGAACGAAACGAACAACGAACTATGATGAGAACGACGACGGAGCCGGAGCGAGCAGCGCGCGAGTGTTCGTACTCGCACGCAGAGTTGTACGTGGCTCCGCAATCAGACTGTGTACTGATATGCGCTGATGCCTCGCTTGTCTCTCGACACAGCGTGTTAGACGTTGGTCCTTGTTGACCTTTTCGCTATATGCTTTGGTGACGCGTGACGTGTGCACAGCAAGGCGCAAAGGCATGGCGATCTGTTTTTTGAACTGTATCGGTTCGGACGAACCGAGCAGGACATGCACACTTCGTATTGCAGAATGGACAGATTGAGGCTGGTGAGCAGTATTGTGTCCAAAGTGGGATAGGGGACACTCTGGACCGGCTGATTCTTCATCAGGATATTCTCATTGCCTGGTAGATCTCGGAACATGAGCTTTAGCTCATCGTTATTGCTGATAAGTGCCTGATTTCTGATCGACGTTCTCCGAGGCTCGCGCCGGAGCCGCATAGTAGGCAGTTCCTCGAGCTTCGCGCAGGGGAGGCGGCATCGCTAGGTTCGACTGTAGCAGTCATCGGCCTTCTTCTAGGACGCATTGGACTCCGCCTTGAAGGAAGTGCCCTCCTTGACGTGTACGTTGTTGGCAGTATTACTGCCGGTTAGTTAGGATTCGGAACATGTGGGAACGGTACTTTTCTTGGTTCCGGCGCAAAGTATTGCAGCGGGCGTCTAAGGTTGTTGTGGTCCAGACGATTCGGGTAATTTCAGTGAGTGAACTTTGGCGATTTACGGTGTGTTGTTGTTTGTTGTGTTGTTGGCTGGGAAAAATCGTTTCACACTTTTTTTTGAAAGTAGTCAATTTTGGCGCTGCGGGGTCTCGTTGCCTCATCCGCGTTTTCAAATAAAGTGGTGACCACCCCTTATCAAACTTGCCTCAACTCCAGCAAATAATATTTTCTGGTGAACCCCCGGACCTGTATCTGTGGCATGGATATCATTCAAATTATCCGAGTGTCCCACATTATTTGGGAACATCTTTATTATAATTTGTGCACGCGTCTATGCATAGAAGCGTTCGAAAGCAAGTGGAAGGACTTGTCGCCGCCTTTTGGATGTCATCACAAATGTTCTCGCAACCTCGGTACACCTGGTCTGAGTTTGGGCGTTCAAGCCACTGTCGTGCATGTCCCATGCGATACACGCACAATTCCAGTGATCAAGTCACCTTTGCGCACGAGCCATTGCTTGGAGTTTCCACCCGGAAGCTTGCTAGTTTGGCAACACGCTTACGATGGACATAGCTTGTCAGCAAAAGTCGTTGGTGTAGAAGTAATAGTGGAACAGTGCCGTACGTTGTGTGGGCGTGCTATGAAAGCGTGTGATGTAGGGTTGCAAGTTGCAGGCGGCTCGCGCATCGCGTCTGTCGTCCTGAGGGTGAAGTGAAGTGGGCGATCTCTGGGTCTTGGTCAGACGGACGACCTGAGCACCATGCCATGGTGCGCCTATCCATGGGCGCCAACCTCTAACCATCACGACGATGTGGTCTTCCGATGGTGCGAGGAGCTTCATGCCTCTGCAGTTGCACTTGCACTTCGGTTCCTTCAGGGCCTGACGGCCAATTGACTAGTTGCTTGGTACTCCTCTACATCACTATTGGAGAAATGATGCCCTCCGCCTACTTGCAACAGCGAATTATTATAAATTGCTTTGCAAGTCAAGGCAGGTGCAACAATCTACAAATCTTGGTCGGAAAATGCGTTGGTTTTGTTGTTGTACGTGTGGGGTGTCTAATAAATCCCAAATTCTAGTTCGGTATGGCTTTATAATTGGCTATTACATCGAACGATTTTGGGAACAATGGTCATTTCAACTGGGAAGCATGTGGGTTTTTCATCAACCCGTACATCCATCTGTAGCTTAGTGTCCAAGTCTTTACATCTGTTCTCAAATAATCGTGGTCACACGGAGACACGCTTAGATGTTTGCCTCTGTTCTCCTGACGGCGGCGTCGTTGCCTCACACTCCTCCCCTCGTCGCACACGGACACCCGCAACCAACTGTTCTCCTCCCTAGACTGACGCTGGAGTTGCAATCTCATGCAGCCACCCAGAATCGCGTCTATTGTTACGGCAGAATTATAATGGCTATGTGGTTATAATGAGGTGCCCATGGCAATCTGGTACAGAATGGCGCGCATATCGCTGGTCTAATGTTCACATCTGGTTATAACGCACACATTCAGTGTTGTGGGAATGCATTGAAAAGGTTGCTATCCGAGGCTTTGAGAAGACTCTTGGTGACAAGGTGGTTGGTATTATTAGAAAGAAGACTCTCCACTTGACCTATGCTGTGCATGTAAAACAGATCCATGTTGTACAATTGTATGCTGATAGCGGTAGCGATTCCCACGAACGGGATGGGGAGCACGCTTGATATCAGCAGCTGAGGATGTAGGGAACTTAAGAATTTTCGCGGACAATTGTTTGTGGAAAGCATAGCCCATCAAAATCGACATTATGGGACAACGCTCCTTGCAGACTTGCGACTCAAAATGGCCACACTGACTTCATTCAATGGATAAGAAGCAAAGCTCTAAATATCGTAATACACCTCGACGGAATACTAAATGGATACCCAGCTTTCCCTTTCTGGAGTGTAATCGTTGGCATAACCTTATTGTAGTGAATAATAGGTGATGCACCGACATAGTTCGAGTGCTACTCGTGCATGACCTGAACGAAATCTGACAGTGTCCATAGGGGCCGCAGCGGTTTCACCCCTTGATACGAATCCCGACAAATGTGTTACAACAAGTGATAAAGCCTCAAAGCTGTTGTGCAGACAAAGTAGTATTTCCAGGTGAGATAAAGCTCAAGCTTGTGCAGTGCACAGTTGTATCCGAGTGTACATCAACAATGGTGAAAATCTTTTGACAAATCAACGTACACCACATGTGTAAGACTTGAAGTGTAGTTACACAGTTGTGTAGTAGTGTGTGTGTGCTGCCCTGGTTGATCGTTGACAGACGTTCCACCATAAAGATCATTAAGATTCACATTGTACCAAGGCTTGACGTGTGGCACTGCGCAATATACCATCTACAGTTTGGGCGGGATTGGATGTGCACACACAAAATGCCTGTTTCCGAATATTTTTCGGTTTGCAGTTGCTACCAGACACAATGACCTGGTGACAACTCTATTTTGTTGCATCGTGCTCCTACGAGCGATGGCCAATTCATTGTGACAATTCTGAGGTGCTAGTCACCACAGGTGACTGACTGGTCACCTACAGCCCAGGAGGGAAACTGTGACGGCATTGTTTGCACAGATCTTTGGAGCTCTTGAACCCTGGTGATCATGTGGTTCGTGATGAATCGCGAAGTGGCGTCCTTGAGTTTTATTGCCAGCAAATGACCATGGTTTTGGTGATAAGTCCTTATGGAATGCCCTGGTCAGATCCTAGGCTTGGACGCACTTCGTGTCTGCCTGGTGGCATGTTGATTGCGAGACAGATTTCACTTTCGATTACACCAGATCGGCTTCGGCACATGCCGAGTTCATTGGAGCAAGCAGGCGACCTTTTGTATCGTGCCGTATGCCGCTTGCCAACCGGACCAATAACATTCGAAAACGCCAGCTGCGCCAGTTGACCTTAGCCAAGATGGATGGTGGACATCACCTGAGATTTGCACGGGAAGAAGTACAATCTATTGCAAATGTATCTGCTCGAGCTGCCTTGACTTGGTCGGTCTCGCAAAACTGGTGACATCATGCGGCATTCCCACCAAGTTGAGCCTGCCTAAAGCCATCAGGATGATCTGCGGAAGGGGGAGAGGTCCATTCTTCTGCGAACGGGAGCAGTTGATTCAAGTTCTTGTATTTTTCGCATGACACTTCGCCTACCCATCCAACTGCATAGGGTTCATCAGCTTAAATGCTGAAATACGGATTGAAGGGATATGAATAATGGTTGGTCCGTGCGCTGAAGACGAAGCTTCACGAGCTCCAGCATCCGCTATCCTATCTATCTAATGCCCGACATGTTTCCTATCCTATCCTATATATCTAATTCCCGACATGTTTCCCTCCGTTCCGTTTGCTCCGGCGACAAAACGAATTAAGCCGGACAGCGTAATCGGTCTTCGACCTTCGAGAGTGCCCATTGAAGTACCAGCCGCACTGAAGCGATCGCCTCTCTTCCTGGACACGCCGACTGTAGCTTGTTTGGTTGCGTTTATTATATGCATCAAATTCCCTAGTCATGTGAGTAAATGAGCATCACACAAACAACTTGTAAGCCACAAGTAATGTACATTTTAGGGCGCAGGGAAAGTGGGAAGAGTCACGCTATCACTCAACTTATTGCTCAACATTCACCACCCACTCTAATATTGGTCATGACAGAACATAACAAGGAGTACCATGCTTTACATACACCAGAGGCAACGTTGTGTAAACTGTCTGAATCTGAATCTGAATCTGAATCTGAATCAGAATCACCTTCACTTGACGGTTTCAATGTGCTAGCATTTGATGACATCCATCTTTTTAATGTACAAGGCCGCCAATTGTTACACAATGCCATGCAATCGAAAGCTCGTGCCGTCATCGTGTCTGTCTCTCACCCGTGCAGCATTCCCCTAGCCGGTTGAGACACCATCTTACAACTCAGTCAGTATCATGACCATCACGGATCTGACTGGGTGAAGATGTTGAAGGCCACGTATGCATTCCAACTAGCTGCAAATGTTGCCTGGTTCTGGAAATACATCCACAGGCACAGCCCCACCGTTGTGCCTGCACCGCCAAGTGGGTAGTTTCCATGTCACAATAGTGGGCAAGTGTGACAC
Organism: Chlamydomonas sp. ICE-L; assembly: GCA_013435795.1. NCBI lineage: Eukaryota > Viridiplantae > Chlorophyta > Chlorophyceae > Chlamydomonadales > Chlamydomonadaceae > Chlamydomonas > Chlamydomonas sp. ICE-L. The sequence goes on from JACBWV010000626.1 coordinate 34,574,147, forward strand.
GGACAACCTCATTGGCTTGAAGGAAAACCGAATGCTCTCAAGCAGAACCTCATGGCTTGAAGGAAAACCGAATGCTCTCAGCAGAATCCTGCTTGAGACGAAACGTGTTCCCCATGCTCCTCTAACCATGAGTGTTAACAGGTCAGATCCGACACGTGTTTCTGCGAGTCATCAGCTGAATTCCACTGCCCCACTCCGTGGGTCCCGCGATTCCTCTTTCATGATCCCGAACTAGTTTGTCAAGCAGACGTCTGCTTGAGACTACACATGTGTTTTCCTCGCGCCCATGAAAATACGTGTGTAAACAGGTCAGATCTGACATGTGTTTTTGCGCGCCTCGAAGCACGCGTGTAAACAAGTCAGATTGCCGACGATGCTCTGGACTTGAGCAGACTCCCACATACATCACAACAAAAACAAATGAAAATCTTTTAAACAAACCAGGCTTTGATTTTTGTGTTGGATAAAAGGCATCGCATTTGTCATCAGGTACACCTGAGCGGCAATTCGAGACAACTTAACTGAATCCCACCTGAGCGTACGGCACCATGTCGCAAAGTGGTCACAGTTGCGGCCCAGCAAGTGATAGAGGCCAGAGCAATCTTGCAGATCCCTGTGCAGCCCCAACGCCAGTGCCGCCGAGAACTCCAAAGCTCTGGTGTGTCGCTATCCCAACACATACAGCAAGCTCAGGCCAGCCGGGGACAGCCATGAATTCGCCCAATGTACGCAGCCGGATCTTGGCCTCTTGTTTGCCCCGCATCCTGTGAGCCCCAAAAATCAACCACGAGATTTTTTACCCCCCCTGCACTCCTGAAATGGGACCAACAAAGATTCCATGATGGAATCTCTCATTGCTACCCGCTGTCCGAATGAGGATCTGATCGCCAGAAAGGAGCTCTGTGGCAACTTCAGCTATGTCAACGCGGCGGGCTGACTGCGGGAGCAAGTTGTGAATGCCCATGACATTCATCGCGCCCTCCATGAGGGCGAAAACGTCACTATCAGCACCTTCTGACTTTACGCCCAGGATCTTGGCCACCAACAACATCAGGCTGTTCATCTCGACAGGCGTTGTTCACTTATTATCCTGGAAAGTAAATAATTGAAACCATATCAACACAAGCTACTCTGAACAAAATGAGCCCTTGTATTCCATCCTACCGGGGAGTAGTTCCATGGTTCCGTCACACCTCCCTAGATCCGCCCCCCCCCCATCTCAAAACCCTAAATGGATGTGCGAGCAGACGCCTGCTTTAGAAGACACATCGGAAAACGCCCAAGTGTTCCAGTGATAAGCTCAAGTGTTCCAGTGATAAGCTCAAGTGTTACAGTGCACTCCGATGACTTTCAATGAGAAAGAAGCCCAAGTGTTCCAGTGAGAAAGAAGCTCAAGCGTTCCAGTGAGAAAGAAGCTCAAGCGTTACAGTGAAAGCAAACGAGGCAACTGTTGCAACCTTCCAGGGACACCCCGTCTCCCTCGCGCCATGAAAACAACCTCTACGCCCCCTCACTCCTCTGCCTTGCAAGGCAGAACACTGCTGCCTGGAAATCCCTCTTCTGCTCGGGTGTCATGTTGCGCCAGACGTTTGTCAATCCATGAGGGTTGATCAACAAAATGCTCAGGGCGTTGCTGGCAAACACCCCAGACAGCCCACCGAAGTAGAACCCTTCTGCTGGAAGCAACAGGCTAGCAATAAGCTTCAACACCGTGGGTGCCGTATCATCCGATATCTGCATTTCCTCTTTTACACTCTCTATTACAACACGGAAAAACATCCAACGTCAAGAATTTGTGTCGTCTACATCATAAGAAAAAAAACTGTTGTAAACATCAATATGAGGATATACATATGAGGACAACGCCAGAAATAATGCAAGTGTGTGTTGATGCGTGGACAGAAAGCTTACGGGACAGTATATTGGCCTTACATAATATCAAAAGTTCAATTGATGCTACGTATTTCACACAGTACCAGCGAGATATAATCACACAATCAGTCATCGATCTCCAAAAAACAGTGAACAGCCCCGTTTTTCATACGAGACGCTTTACACATCAATCCATTTGTCAACAGTCGCAGGTGGAAGGCACGTCCGAATCAAGGTGAGCTCGACAAAGTCGATGCTACGCTGCACGAAATCTGACAGTATCCATGGGGCCCGCGGTTTCCCCTTCACAATCCCGACAAAGTGTTGCAGTGATAAGCTCAAGCGTTGCAGTGATAAGCTCAAGCGTTGCAGTGATAAGCTCAAGCGTTCCAGTGATAAGCCCAAGCGTTACAGTGATAATAAGCTCTCCTTAATTTAATGCCCAAGTGTTACAAACAGGTGAATCTTTTACAAACAACATACACATTGTGTAAGACTTGACAGTTAGTTACACAGTAGTGTGTAGTAGTGTGTCTAATGCTTGATTCCGGTCGCCCCCGGTCGCTCCGCTGGGGGGAGAGGTGAAAGGGGCTCCGCCACTTGTTTAATGTGGTACGGTGGTTCTCATCCAAGTGTTCTCGGAACTGAGGTGGGTGTGCATTGCACATCAACAAAGACCCCGTGTTCTTTTGGGCCACGGTACTGGGGAAGAGGCGATCGCTTTAGTGCGGCTGGTCCTTCAATGGACACTCTCGAAAGTACCGACAAAAGAACGATACGGAGTCTGCAGGATGGAGAGCCGTTATCTAAAAAAGAACCACGATATTCTCGTTAACATCCTGCAATTTGTTGATTCAAAATCGTATTGGTGTTCCACTGCCCCGTGGGTTGCTACACCATTAGGTTACACCGTAAGGTGTGCCGTACACGAGGCGGTTTCATTTTAATACGCATTAGGAATCGCATTAGGCAATATTTGCAAGCCCGTTATGCCCTTTCTTCCCCTATATCCCTCATACATACCATTAACGGGGGCTTAATAGTTGTCAAAGACAACAATATCTCGAAGTGTATGTTTCAATCGTAGCAGGTGGTCAACGTCTGTTTCCCATTTCTCCTGCTTTAGTTCATCGCTATTTCTAAGGTCTTGTAACATACAATACGGAAGCTTTCCATCTTTAAACGGCCACCCTTCACCTGCCACCGGCCACCTGCCACCTTTTTGTTTTTTGTTACCTTCTTGTGGTACAAACTTACTGTAACCAAACGTTCCATCTGGTTTCCTTACTTTAACACATAAAGTGACTGACCCGTTCTGTCCGCGTCCACACTTCTTCTTGTACAAAACACGGGAAGCTCCATCTTTGCAAACACTTCTTGTATGAGTATTGGTGTATGTAGTGTCCGACATTTGTATATACATATAATCAACTTGTATTCCTTGTTCATCCCTTTGCGTGTGTTCGTACGTACGTGCGTTTGCTTGCATTCATTCATTCGATTCTTTACACCAGCCTGTATCCTTTGAAAACCCTCGCAAATTTTCGTTTCCTTTGCTTTGCTCTAGACACCTGACGATTAGGTGACGTTCCAGGTCCGTCTTGATCGTGCTGAGTTTCCCGTTGAAATATTCGCATGTCTTGAAGCGTTCTTTGGCCTCCTTCAGCAGAAATGCGCACATCAGTGCGGCTGGCTGGTCCTTAAATGGACACTCTCGAAAGTACCGACAAAAGAACGATACGGAGTCTGCAGGATGGAGAGCCGTTATCTAAAAAAGAACCACGATATTCTCGTTAACATCCTTTTTAATTCGTTCCAGGTGTTGAACGTCTGTTTCATTTCTCCATTTCGCCTGCTTTAGTTCATCGCTATTTCTAAGTTCTCTTAATTTGTCAGACGAAATCATTCCATTTTTAAACTGCATTTCACTGCCACCTTTTTGTTTTTTGTTACCTTCTTGTGGTACAAACTTACTGTAACCAAACGTTCCATCTGGTTTCCTTACTTTAACACATAAAGTGACTGACCCGTTTTGTCCGCGTCCAAACTTCTTCTTGTACAAAACACGGGAAGCTCCATCTTTACAAATACTTCTTGTATGAGTATTGGTGTATGTAGTGTCCGACATGCTACGTATTTCACACAGTACCACTAATTATATGGTACGGGTACTCTTTATTCGTATAAATGTAATTTACCAAAGGATTAAATTGATAACCGAAATATAAAAATTCTTTGCACATTTTCAATTTAAATTCACCATAAATAATACCGTCGCGTTAACCTTGTTCTATTTTCCCAACATAGGCATTAAATTCGGTTGCGTTCCTTACCATTGCTTCACTAGTTATTGTTTTAAACTCGTTAAAATTCTCCTCCCCCCCACCCTTTTGTTTATTTGCAGCCCGTTTATTGTCCAATGGCTTATAAAGTACTAGTTTCATATTCCCTGTTTTGTTCTTCTTTTTAACAAAAAATTGGCCAACAGTTTTACTTCGCACATCATCATCCTTGTACAATACTCGGGATTTCCCATCATCGCAAATTCCGTTTCTCGACGTCTTTATCATTGAAATGTATATATATATATAAATAAAAAAAAATCACTCTGGGTGCAACGGCACGCCACGAAAGGGTCGCTGCAGCTCAGGGCACAGAATAGATGCAAGTACCTCCACTGAACGTGGGGTCTTACGCCTCAAGACGTTCGCTCCTGTTGCAACCTTCTCTTGCTCAACAACGGCAAAGATGGGGATTGCCCAGACCCCGATGTCTCACATCAATCCCTATTTCAGAGGTGTTCACATAATGGGCGTTCCTGCCTCCCGGCCGATTTTGACTGGTTGCTAAACATGGTATAGAGCGGAATTGTGATTCCTTGGTGCTTATGTCTCAAGCTAGCTAGTCGTTCAAGAGGCTCTAAATCCTGATTAGAAATTTAAAAAAATCGGCCGGGAGGCAGGAACGCCCATTACATGAACACCTCTGAAAAGTCGTCTTTTGTAGACGAGGACATGTTTCCGCCGTTTGCATGTGGAGTCAGATGTTTTTCGATCGTCGTCGTCGTCGTCAGTGTTCCTCCGTTTGCGTGTGTTCGTTCGTTCGTACGTACGTGTGTGTGTGTGTTGCTTGCATTGATTCATTCATTCATGCATGCGGTCTATGGATGCAAATGTGCGTGTGTGCATCTTATTCCTGTTCACTTGCTTGAGTCGTGAGGGCTCCCCTTCGTACGTCTCTTGTTCTGCTCCTACGATCACTATGCTACTTCTGCTTGAGGCGTATTTGATGTGTTTTGTGCATTTGTCATCTACTTACGCTATCCAGGTTGGCATGAATGTGCCAAAAACTCAGACGACATCTGGGTGATCTTAATCCGACGTCTTGCCAAATTGTATAAAGGGTGTCCCGCTATTTGAGAACAACTATAAACTGTACAGATCCATCCATACAACGAACTAGACACCGTGCGAGAAAAAACAAATCAGGCTAAACCATTTACAATAATAGCTCGAATAACGTCAGAACGTTTTGTAGGAAAAATCAAATATGGACAAATGTCTCATGGTAATTCAAGCATCCACTCAACGTGTTGCTGATTTGGATAGAGTTGTTTCACGTGAAGCCTGCTATAATATACCTGTGAGTCTGAGCAATGAGATCTGTGAAGACTTCAACTACATAGAAATTGATCTGCCTCACATGCGAACAACTGGAGAACCAGGGAGATTGTTGGTAATTAAGGAAAGTTATTTCTTGCAGGCAATTTGTAACATGAGTCACACATGTCCACGTGACATCGAAACAGCCCTCATATATGTTGACATCTTCATACTACATCCAGATGAACTACACTTCCTTCAGGTTTGCAATAAACATAAATTGCATTTGAAAAAGTATCTATTCACCAATTAGTCTTGCTGGCTGTGACGGACGGACGGTGTGGATGCGACAGTTTTGCTTGTGATGATTGATGCCTTGACATGTTTCTGCATCTCAATTCCCCCTGCCCCACTCCGTGGGGCCCGCGATTACCCTATCTATATACGATATCTATTGTGTAGCAGCCTCTGCTTGACATGTGATCATCGTTTGCGATTACTTTACCGGGTTTTCCGTCATCTGTGATGTGACTCGACACATGTGCCGCCGTGATGCGAAAGTCGCTCTGTGATGTGAGTCAGTCGACACAAGTTCCGCCGTGATGCGAGAGGTCGCTCTGTGATGTGACTCGACGACACAGGTGCCGCCGTGATGCGAAAGTCGCTCTGTGATGTGACTCGACTCGACAGGTGCCGCCGTGTTGCGAGAGGTCGCCTCTGCTTGACACAGGTGCCGCCTGATGCGAGAGGTCGCCTCTGCTTGACACAGGTTCCGCGTGATGCGAGTGTGACTCGACTCGACAAGTGCCGCCGCGTGATGCGAGAGGTCGGTCGATCTGTGACTCTACTCGACAGGTGCCGCCGTATGTCCCGCGATTCCTCTTTCATACTCCCTAGAAGTCTGCTTGAGACGGCACATCGGAAACGCCCAAGCGTTCCAGTGAGAAAGAAGCTCAAGTGTTACAGTGAATCTTTTACAAACAACATACACATTGTGTAAGACCTGACAGTTAGTTACACAGTAGTGTGTAGTGTGTAGTGTGTAGTGTGTCTGCTGCTTGATGTGAACTGTGGGCTCCCCTCCGGTCGCCCACCCGCTCGGTTCCTTGCTGACTCCTTTGTGGGGGCTCCCCTCCGGTCGCCCCCAGTCGCTCCGCTGGGGGAAGAGGTGAAAGGGGCTCCGCCGCTTGTTGAATAATACAATCCGTTGTTTGCCGATGGACTATGGCTGTCTGTACATGGACATCTCGTGACCCGAAAGGGCGGCGTGAGGTCCGTGCGCAGAAGACGAAGTTTCAAGAGCTCCAGCATCCGGGAGACTCTCTCCGGGCACAGGCGGTAGTTCCTCTCCTCCTTAGTGCGCTTGCCCTTAACCTGCGCGCGCGTGGTATCGACATGGTGAGCAAGACCAAGCGCGTGCAGGTCAAAGGCAAGAGAACTCAGGAGGAGAGGAACTACCGCCTGTACCCGGCGAGCTGTACATGGACAGCTCGTGGCCAGAAAGGGCAGCTGCGGCGTGAGGTCAGTGCGCAGAAGACAAAGTTTCACGAGCTCGAGCATACGGCAGACACTCTCCGGGCACAGGCGGTAATTTCTCTCCTCCTGAGTTCTCTTGCCTTTGACCTGCACGCGCTTGGTCACGCTCACCATATCCAGACCCACGGCGTTCAGGATCATCTTCACAGACTTGGACACCTTGCACAGGTCCCACCCGTCGTGAACGCCGCACGAGGCATGGCTGAACAGCCTAGCGGTGTTGTTGTAGTCGCTGAACATCTGTGTTCCCTTGAGCTTGGCGTCGAACACCGTCATCAGGTTCGGGATGATTGTCTCAGTGTCGAACGGGGACGAAACCCCCAGAGCAGCGAGTGTCTCCTCTATCAACACGATCTTCAGAAGATCGGGGTGCAACGGCACGCCCCGAAAGGGGCGCTGCAGCTCAGGGCACAGAATAGATGCAAGTACCTCCACTGAACGTGGGGTATTGCTCCTCAAGACGTTCTCGAATATCTTGGCGACCATTCGAGAGACCGTCTTCTCTTGCTCAAGAACGGCAAAAATGGGTGGCACGTCCTCGGTGCAGCAATCAAGGCTGTCGACGCCACCTGTCCACACGTACTGGAATACGACATCGGCCATCTCCCGAAAGACGGCACCTGCATCACCCGCGTCAAGTTGGTAGTACTCGTATCCAACGTCGAGACGGTGCTTGACTCGAGGGTAATCTCCGCTAAGGTACCGGAGCAGGGCAGTCTCAGCCTCCACACAAGCACGCGGATTAAGTACGTGGATTGCGAATATCATCTTTGAGTTCTTCGGGTACTGAGAAAGTCGCTGACCAAAGGGCTTCGACGTCCTGCCCACCTTGACAACGATCTCATCCTTCTGAATGAACTTGTGCTCAACCAACGCGTACACGACATTGGTTGTCATGTGCGCCATGATCTCTGTCGAGCTGCTCCTATGCTATATCCCAATGCGCGCGTTTACACCATTATTATATGCATGACGGCTCTTCGTCGTCAGACTCGAAGACGTACGCAACAGGCGACGCGACGTCAACCAGGTGGTTGTACATGGACATCTCGTGTCCCGAAAGGGCATCGGCGGCGTGCGCGTTGATTGGCGTGAGGTCCGTTCGCATAAGACGAAGTTTCACGAGCTCGAGCATACGGCAGACAGACACTCTCCGGGCACAGGCGGTAGTTCCTCTCCTCCTTGGTGCGCTTGCCTTTGACCTGCACGCGCTTGGTCTCGCTCACCATATCCAGACCCACGGCGTTCAGGATCATCTTCACAGACTTGGACACCTTGCGCAGGTCCCACCCGTCGCGACCGCCGCAAGAGGCCTGGCTGAACAGCCGAGCGGTGCTGTTGTAGTCGCTGAACATCTGTGTTCCCTTGAGCTTGTCGTCGAACACCGTCATCAGATTTGGGATGATGGTCGTAGTGTCGAATGGGGACACAAAACCCAGAGCAGAGAGCGTCTCCTCTATCACCACGATATTCAGAAGAAGCAGCTCAGGGCACAGAATAGATGTTCCTTCTCTCGCTCATTCTCGCGTTCCTTCTCTCGCTCATTCTCGCGTTCCTTCTCTCGCTCATTCTCGCGTCCCTTCTTTCGCTCATTCTCGCGTTCCTTCTCTCGCTCATTCTCGCGTTCCTTCTCTCGCTCATTCTCGCGTTCCTTCTTTTGCTCATTCTCGCGTTCCTTCTCTCGCTCAACAACGGCAAAGATGGGGGGGTCTGGCGGCACGTCCTCGGTGCCGCAATCAAGGCTGTCGACGCCACTTGTCCCCACGTACTGGAAGACGACAACGGCCATCTCCCGAAAGACGGCACCTGCATCACCCGCGTCAAGTTGGTAGTACCCGTACCCAACGTCGCGACGGGGCTTGACTCGAGGGTCTCTGCGAAGGTACCGGAGCAGGACAGTCTCAGCCTCCACACAAGCGCGCGGATTAAGTACGTGGATTGCGAAGATCATCTTTGAGTTCTTCGGGTACTGAGAAAGTCGCTGCACAACGGGCTTCGACGTCCTGCCCACCTTGACGACGATCTCATCTTTCTGAATGAACTTGTGCTCAACCAACGCGTACACGACATTGGTTGTCATGTGCGCCATGATCTCTGTCGAGCTGCTTCTATGCTATCCCAATGCGCGCGTTTACACCACTTCCACGAGCCGATGAGTGGCGATGAGTGGCGATGAGTGGCGATCATGATCCGCCACCGTGTGTCATGAATGGTTGGACGGACGGACGGTGTGGATGCGACAGTTTTCCACCGTTTTGCGTGTGATGATTGATTGATGCCTTGACACACTTGGTTTCTGCAGCTCAATTCCCCTACCCCACTCCGTGGGGCCCGCGATTCCCCTATCGATATACGAGATCTATTGTCTAGCAGACATCTACTTGACATGTGATCACCGTTTGCGATTACTTTACCGGGTCTTCCTCATCCGGTAGTTCCCTTTTTTGGCAAAGTCTCATATAAGGAAATTGTGGGTGATTATTGTATTTTGGGCTTGTTGTTGGAAGCCCAATTGTTACAGTGATGGTGTACGCGAGTCATCAAATGAATCCAATCCAATCCTCTGCCTTCAGAAACCAATAGAGTTGTCGTTAAAGCAGGAGTCTGCTTTATACAATCAAAGTGTTTCATTTTAGTATTCCGTCGACTGTAGTATAGAACAACATGTCACTAACATGTCACAAGATAACACTAAACCCATCACAAATGGGGTCAGGATCCACCACCAGTCTTTCTACTATCAGTAGTATAACTTCTGGGCTCCGTTTGAATCGTAGTCCTCCTGTGAACAAGCGTCCATCTTCTTCCGAGCATGAGGTCTTTTACTTGCACGAAAAGGTTGACCTCTCCAAAGTGGACTCCCTCTTGGACTCCCATGGCATGGTGGATCTCAAGATAAATGACCGTGATAAGTGGAAACAAATCGCGAGCACGTGCATGGTCGCCCGTTCCTTGGGAGGCTACGTTCCGGTTCGTTATTATATGCACGAGTCCCAGGATGGATATGGTCGCATGAAAAGTCGTGTTGATGCGACCGGCGTGTCCGCTGTTCCGTATGTGAGGATGGGGCGGGAGGCCCGTGCTGTTCTCGCTGGTGATTTGTACTGGGATGTGGACATGGTCAATTGCCAACCGAGTTTCTTGTCCCAAAAGTGCCAGCAATACAAGATAAAATCACCACTCTTGGATCGCTATGTCACCGATCGTGAAGCTTCTCTCATCGAGGTCATGGATGCATGTGGTGTCACTCGCGAAGACGCGAAGAATCTCTTCATCCGCCTCATTTTTTTGGGCAGCGTGGATGCGTGGACGACTGACTGTGGTCTAGAAGTTGATCGTAATCTTGGGCCTGTCTGGATCCACGCCCTCAAGAAAGAGCTCCGCGAGGTGGCAACCAATTTGATGGATTTGCCCATTTCAGAAGTTGAGATGATCGGCCAGATGGTTAAAAGCCGTTCCGCGTGTACTCCTGTCTCGTTTGGTTCTGAGCTCTCAAATTCCGGCGACCCTTTGGCCACTTTTATCGCCCTTTTCTTGCAGAGCATCGAACACGAATGTGTTTCAGCACTCGTGCACGAAGTGCATGGTCATCATTACAATGTTGGCGGCATCATCTACGACGGCATCTTGGTGGACAAGTGTGGTTGCATGCCCATTCCTGACGATGACTTGCTTCTTCTCTTGGAAACTGGAGTGAGTCGACGCACCGGCTATACCATCAAACTCGCAGTCAAGCCTTTGTCACCCTCTCCGCATTGGACGACCCCCCCTCCCCTTCAAGATACCTCCAATAATGCAGAATATGAGGATTGGATGAACGGAGCTGAGCTGCTCAGCTATGATGAAGTCAAATGCAATTGGGAAAAGTCGGCGTTCAAGATCATCAACCAGGTCGTGTACGTGCGCATCGATGGGCAAGGTATCCGCCATGTCACATCTGAGAAGACTCTGCAAGAGGCGTTTCGTCACTTGGGATATGTCGACATTACGTTGCGCGACTTTGGGAGCGTTTCGGTAAGCCGGACACAACCATTCATTCCGAGGTGGATTAAAGACACATCTATCCGAAAGTATGATGACATGAAGCTTATGCCGCCCCCTATCGAGGTTGGAGGCAATGTCTACAATATTTGGAACGGTTTCGAAGTCGAACGCGATGTGTCGTCACATGATGATTCAGTCATGGCCGACCATCCCTCGGTCGAGGTCTTCAACGATTTCCTTCACACGTTGTGTGGCAATAACCAGGATTGCACGGATTACATCCTGAACTGGATCGCGCAAATCTTCCAACAACCTGCTCAGAAGACCGGGGTGGCAATCTTACTCAAGGGCGAGGAGGGCGTCGGCAAGAATCGTGCCACCGACCTTTTGAGGGCGATGGTGGGCGCCGACAAGTTCCTGCAAACTGCAACACCGGCCAACACGCTCTATGGTCGCTTCAATCGCCAACGTGAGGGGCGTTTCCTCATCGTCGTCAATGAGTCCAATGGACATGATAACTTTGCAGCCAACGATGTCATCAAGGACATGATCACATGTGATCAGTTTGAATGCGAGTCCAAAGGAGTCAATGCATACACCATGCAGTGTTTTTCTCGCTTCATCTTCACCACCAACAACGACAACTGCCTCCGAGTGAATCCTGATAACCGAAGGTATGTCATTATCGAGACATCGTCTGTGCTGAAGGGTAACACTGAGTACTTCAACCACCTTTCGGGGCTGATCGACGATGCAGAGTCCAGAGTCGCGTTTTACAAGTTCTTGATGGCAAGGGACATCAAGGGCGTCGAATGGATCCGGTCTAGGCCTGCAACCACCTACATGTCGCAAATGGTCTCCATGAATCTTCCGTACGAGCACCAATTCATCTTGCACATGATCCAGGGTCTGAGCGTCGAGCATAACAACGTGGTCGACAGTATCATCGATTATTCTCCCTCTTTGAGCATCAAGGCGGAGACCTTGTTCGACCAGTTCAATGACTGGCTATCCACGATCCGTGCTTCTGATAAGCATGAAACCAACTTGATCAAGTTTGGTCTCAATGTGTCCAAGCTCGTGCGTGATGATACAAAGAACCTGGGCTTGAGGGGCATCTCCAAGAATCGCACCAACACTGGGGCTGTTTACTATTTCTGTATTAAGGATGTCCTCGATGCCATGCGTGAGAAGATGTGGTTTGATTGATGAATGCTTCTGTTTGTCGGTGCCCTCGATGACTTGCTTGTGCAATGCCATGTGCCTCATAAACCAGACCCCTCTCGTCAAGCACACGCCTTCTGCCAACGAAAGTCCGTTGTGGGTTCGTTGGTCGTCACTCAACTCGTAATGAGACCCCCCTTAATTGTTATAAGGTTCAGCAGCTGATATTACCGTAAACCATAGAGGTAGTGATTAGATTACAAGTTATGTATAGATATATATATATATATTGTATGTAAAATGAAGTAGATATATATCGGTATAATTACATTATATAGGGAGGGTTCCAAGTACCCATCACCTGTCAACTCTACACATTGTACCTCAGCTCCGGCATCAATGTAATGTTTTCTACGACCTACGCCTTCTGCCAACGAAAGTCCGTTGTGGGTTCGTTGGTCGTCACTCAACTCGTAATGAGAGCCCCCTTAATTGTTATAAGGTTCAGCAGCTGATATTACCGTAAACCATAGAGGTAGTGATTAGATTACAAGTTATGTATAGTTATATATATATTGTATGTAAAATGAAGTAGATATATATCGGTATAATTACATTATATAGGGAGGGTTCCAAGTACCCATCACCTGTCAACTCTACACATTGTACCTCAGCTCCGGCAATCAATGTAATGTTTTCTACGACCTACGCCTTCTGCCAACGAAAGTCCGTTGTGGGTTCGTTGGTCGTCACTCAACTCGTAATGAGACCCCCCTTAATTGTTATAAGGTTCAGCAGCTGATATTACCATAAACCATAGAGGTAGTGATTAGATTACAAGTTATGTATAGTTATATATATATTGTATGTAAAATGAAGTAGATATATATCGGTATAATTACATTATATAGGGAGGGTTCCAAGTACCCATCACCTGTCAACTCTACACATTGTACCTCAGCTCCGGCAATCAATGTAATGTTTTCAACGACCTTCGCCTTCTGCCAACTAAAGTCCGTTGTGGGTTCGTTGGTCGTCACTCAACTCGTAATGAGAGCCCCCTTAATTGTTATAAGGTTCAGCAGCTGATATTACCGTAAACCATAGAGGTAGTGATAAGATTACAAGTTATGTATAGTTATATATATATTGTATGTAAAATGAAGTAGATATATATTGGTATAATTACATTCTATAGGGAGGGTTCCAAGTACCCATCACCTGTCAACTCTACACATTGTACCTCAGCTCCGGCAATCAATGTAATGTTTTTTACGACCTACGCCTTCTGCCAACGAAAGTCCGTTGTGGGTTCGTTGGTCGTCACTCAACTTGTAATGAGACCCCCCTTAATTGTTATAAGGTTCAGCAGCTGATATTACCGTAAACCATAGAGGTAGTGATTAGATTACAAGTTATGTATAGTTATATATATATTGTATGTAAAATGAAGTAGATATATATCGGTATAATTACATTCTATAGGGAGGGTTCCAAGTACCCATCACCTGTCAACTCTACACATTGTACCTCAGCTCCGGCAATCAATGTAATGACGAAAGTCCGTTGTGGGTTCGTTGGTCGTCACTCAACTCGTAATGAGACCCCCCTTAATTGTTATAAGTTTCAGCAGCTGATATTATCGTAAACCATAGAGGTAGTGATTAGATTACAAGTTATGTATAGTTATATATATATTGTATGTAAAATGAAGTAGATATATATCGGTATAATTACATTCTATAGGGAGGGTTCCAAGTACCCATCACCTGTCAACTCTACACATTGTACCTCAGCTCCGGCAATCAATGTAATGACGAAAGTCCGTTGTGGTTCTGTTGGTCGTCACTCAACTCGTAATGAGAGCCCCCTTAATTGTTATAAGGTTCAGCAGCTGATATTACCGTAAACCATATAGGTAGTGATTAGATTACAAGTTATGTATAGTTATATATATATTGTATGTAAAATGAAGTAGATATATATCGGTATAATTACATTCTATAGGGAGGGTTCCAAGTACCCATCACCTGTCAACTCTACACATTGTACCTCAGCTCCGGCAATCAATGTAATGACGAAAGTCCGTTGTGGGTTCGTTGGTCGTCACTAAACTCGTAATGAGACCCCTCTTAATTGTTATAAGGTTCAGCAGCTGATATTTCCGTAAACCATAGAGGTAGTGATTAGATTACAAGTTATGTATAGTTATATATATATTGTATGTAAAATGAAGTAGATATATATCGGTATAATTACATTCTATAGGGAGGGTTCCAAGTACCCATCATTTGTCAACTCTACACATTGTACCTCAGCTCCGGCAATCAATGTAATGACGAAAGTCCGTTGTGGGTTCGTTGGTCGTCACTCAACTCGTAATGAGAGCCCCCTTAATTGTTATAAGGTTCAGCAGCTGATATTACCGTAAACCATATAGGTAGTGATTAGATTACAAGTTATGTATAGTTATATATATATTGTATGTAAAATGAAGTAGATATATATCGGTATAATTACATTCTATAGGGAGGGTTCCAAGTACCCATCACCTGTCAACTCTACACATTGTACCTCAGCTCCGGCAATCAATGTAATGACGAAAGTCCGTTGTGGGTTCGTTGGTCGTCACTCAACTCGTAATGAGAGCCCCCTTAATTGTTATAAGGTTCAGCAGCTGATATTACCGTAAACCATATAGGTAGTGATTAGATTACAAGTTATGTATAGTTATATATATATTGTATGTAAAATGAAGTAGATATATATCGGTATAATTACATTATATAGGGAGGGTTCCAAGTACCCATCACCTGTCAACTCTACACATTGTACCTCAGCTCCGGCAATCAATGTAATGTACTTTTTCTCTCCTCTCAGACAGACAGACCCGACCCACACACACTCAGGTGCATGATGATGAACACCCCTGTCCTCCCCCCCAAACGCTGGTGAGCAAAACAGACCCGCGCGGCACGTGTGTCAGCAGCGCACACCCACGCGCACCCAAGCCCACCAACAGATGATGTGATGGTCCTGTTTTGTTGCAACATTTACAACAAATATTAATATTAATAAGTAAAGATAGGTCAAGCTGGATCACAGGGGGGGTTTGTATATGACTGAATCATAATATATACCGTCTTTTGTTTTTGTTTACAGAACAAAATGAGCCCTTGTATTCCATCCTACCAAGTTAATTAAGTTAACTAAGTTAACTAAGTCAGTCAATTTCCTGGCTGCGGATATCTTGACTGAAGACGCGTCCACCGCGATCAACCGCTGTCACGATCATACGACGAATTGTCACAGATCCAAGTGTTGTTCCGTCTTTCATGTCAATGTTGATGAGATGCGGTAGCCAGGACAAAAGTCTACTCGCGCACATAGTGGCCTGATGTATGGCTTTCAACACCTTGGCATTTCCAGTTTTGGCAGGGGCTTTGAGGATTTTCGTCTCCACCACGAAAAGTGTGTTGATAGCATGTGAGAATACAAGGGCGTCCCCGTTGGCGCGCTTGAAGCAGCCGTCATCGAAGACGTACTCCACAGCGACGAGGAACAAACGTGACGATGGGGATGTGTGGTGTTTTTGTTTAATTAGGTGGTGCAATGCGTTATACTCCAAGACGCGTGGATCGCCGGAAGTAGCCGATGACGTCCGCAGTGCATTGAGACAGCTGACATTCCGGCAGTGGAGGCGATCAAGAAACTTGGATGTGTTGAGACTGTCCATGTCCAGCGCCCTTCCTAGTTGGCGGACTGGCTTTGAAATGGGCTGACAAGGTTGTGTCGGCATCGCGTCGATGAAGACTCTTTTCTTCGCGCATACGTGGATGTGGCAATGACTCCAATCTCAAAAGAAGGCTTTACATATCCGTCTGTGTGGCGTGTGGATAGAGAGAGAGAGAGAGATAGAAAGAGAGAGAGAGAGAGAAAGAGAGAGAGAGAGAGAGGGATAGATATTCTCGTGTGTATGTATTTTGCTTTATTTGTAGATGGAAGAAAGGAAAGAGGAGGGTGGTGTGCGAATGACGCGCTAGGGAAGAGGATTAAAAGAAAAATATGCAGTCTCTGGGCGAGGAGGTCCTTTTATGATGCCCGGCTATCGTACCTCCAGCAATACAGCAATACACAAGGATTGGGCATGCCTGTGTACGCAAAGCGCCGGTCCCTTTAATCTGAGTGGGTGAGTGATTGAGTGATTGAGTGATGTACTATGAAGATGAGTCTACATGTGTTCCGCCGTTTGCGTGTGTCAATGAGTGTCCTGCGTGTGCCATTCGACCGTGTTCGGCCTCTTGTGTCCTCCTATACATTCGACAGTGTTCCGACGTTTGCGTGTGTCCTCCTATACATTCGACAGTGTTCCGCCGTTTGCGTGTGTCCTCCGATGGACAAGTCAGATCCTGTGTCACAGAAGACTGGTGGCAAACTGGCACAGGGGCGACGAGTATGGGAAGTAGTACCATTTTACATAAATTGTTTCACATTGTACATGTGGAGCTTTTTGCATCTACGTCTGGGGTTGTAGCTAAATGGTAGTGCGTAAGGTAAGGGCAATTTTCTTCTTTCCCGTCAATCTCATGGTGCCCGATACCAACAGAGCCGGGTTCGATTCTCGGCAACTCCACAATTTTGCCAAAGTTCCACCCTAAATCCTCCTCCAATTCTTAGTAAATTTCCTGGCTGTGGATAACTTGACAGAAGACGCGTCCACCGCGATTCACAGCTGTCACGATCATACGAGAAATTGTCACATATCCAAGTGAGGTTCCGTCTTTCAGGTCCATGTTTATGAGATGCGGTAGCCAGGACAAAAGTCTAGTCGCGCACATAGTGGCCTGCTGTATGGCTTTCAACACCTTGTCATGTCCATACTGGGTAGGGGGGTCTTTGAGGATTTTCGCCTCCACAACGAAAAGGGTGTTGATAGCATGTGAGAATACAAGGGCGCTTCCGTTGGCGATCTTGCAGCAGCCGTCATCGAAGAAGTACTCCACAGCGACGAGGAACAAACGTGACGGTGGGGATGTGTGGTGTCTTTGTTTAATACGGTGAAGCAATGCGTTATACTTCAAGATGCGTGGATCACCGGAAACATCCGATGACGCCCGCAGTGCATGGAGACGGCTGACATTCTGGCAGTGGAGGCGATTAAGAAACTTGGTTGTGCCGATACTGTCCATGTCCAGCGACAACGCTTTTCCTAGTTTGCGGACTGGTTTTGAAATGGGCTGACAAGGCGGGATATACATATCGGTCGGCATCGCGTCGATGAATACTCTTTTTCTTCTCGCAATCGCGCAATGGTTTTTATAAGGTCATGTATATGGTATGTATGTTGCGTTGTTTAGACTCGTTTTTTAGAAGCGCACACGAAACACTTGTCGTCGATTAAAGCCGCATTGCGTCTTTTTTGAGCCATGTCCAATGTTTTTTGAGCCAATTCCAATGTTTTTTGCTTTTCAATTGTATCAAGATGAACATCTTGGACCCCAGTGCAAATCAAGTCGGACGTACCCGACACAGTGATGTCCGAAGCGTAATCTGTCATTCTATACAGTTGTTCTCAAATAAAGTGGGACACCCTTTATAATCGAACTTGCAGATCGTTGCTTTTTGGCAACGTTGGGGTGTTGTCACTGGGTGGTGGTGTGTACGGACTGAATAAGAGGAAGACGAATTAGAAGATCTTCATCGTGAATTGCTTTAATCTGAGTGAGCGAGTCATCAGCTGAATTCCACTGCCCCACTCCGTGGGGGCCCGCGATTTCCCGTTCATAAATCCAACTGAGTTGTCAAGCAGGAGTCTGCTTGAGACGACACGTGTTCCGCCGTTTGCGTGTGTCAATGAGGGTCCTGCGTGTGCCATTCGACCGTGTTCCGCCGTTTGCGTGAGAAGTGGTTGGTGGGCATCCATTCGGGGTGGGCATCCATTTGACAGTGTTCCGCCGTTTGAGTGAGAGTGGTTGGTGGGCATCATCTCGACAGCATCCGCCGCGACGCGTGTGTGAGGATACGGCATATGTCGTGATAAAGTGCGTTATCCTATCTATCCTATCTATCTATGCTACGTCGTTTGTCTACAGATACAAAGTCTTGACAGCCTGGACATGTGGCATATGAATTATGGTCAACCGCTGGCATTGAAACCTCTTGGGAGTCACTGAGGACTTCGTTTCGTTCCAGGTAAATATACTTGGAACGAAACAAAGTCCTCAGTGACTCCCAAGAGGGATTCAGACAGAACAGAAGCACCCATAGACAGCTCACCCACCTCATACATGACATCGAGGATGCGGCCCACGCAAACACATTCAGCCAATCAAGCATGCACACACAAAACAACTGGCTACACATACATGGTCGCACAGCCATGTGCTAGTACATACACACACATCTAGCTATCCATGCACTACAAGACAACCCCATGCAAACATGAACACACTCAAATACACACGCACGCATGCATAAAATAAATTGCCATCCTTACACTTCCACACTTCACTGTGCACGCCCATACACACACATCTGGATGTCCATGCACTACAAGATGACCCCATGCAAACACAAACACACTCAAATACACGGGTATGCAAGCACAATACAAATTAATATCATCCATGCACGTCCACATACATACACACACATCTGGCTACTCATAATTCATTGTTATCATTTCAAATTACTCACCAAGATTGGATGTGTATTCTTTAAAAGCATCAGCCCCCCCCCCTTCCTTCAACTACCAAGGCTGCTCCTAACAATGAAGGACTACGCATTGACTCGAAGGCTGCAGCCTTTAGCTTTTCAGCTTTCCTCCCACCTCGAGACTTATTCGAGGGTCCCTTAGTATTCTGGGCTACCTGGGTTGACTTGGGTATGTTTCCTGTGTTACGAAAAAATGGAGCATTAAATCAGTCAGGCAGGCAGTGCAGCACCAGCATTTGACTATCCTGTAATATATCCTACAAGCTCAACTCGATCTAGCATCCTGTAAGTTATCGAACAGTCGCGACAGTGCAGGCAGGCATTGCAGCAGCAGCAGCTAACAACTATCCTGTAAGCTAGATCCGGCCAGCTCAACTCGATCTAGCATCCTGTCAGTTATCGAACAGTCGCGACAGTGCAGGCAGGCATTGCAAAGCTCAACTCGATGTAGCATCCTGTCAGTTATCGAACAGTCGCGACAGTGCAGGCAGGCATTGCAAAGCTCAACTCGATGTAGCATCCTGTCAGTTATCGAACAGTCGCGACAGTGCAGGCAGGCATTGCAAAGCTCAACTCGATGTAGCATCCTGTCAGTTATCGAACAGTCGCGACAGTGCAGGCAGGCATTGCAAAGCTCAACTCGATGTAGCATCCTGTCAGTTATCGAACAGTCGCGACAGTGCAGGCAGGCATTGCAAAGCTCAACTCGATGTAGCATCCTGTCAGTTATCGAACAGTCGCGACAGTGCAGGCAGGCATTGCATCAGCAGCTGCTAACAACTATCCTGTAAGCTAGATCCGACCAACTTCACCTGGTTGATTGAACAAACGCGATTGAGCGAGCGAGCAAGCACTTCCTGAGCAATGCGAGCAATCACTTCATGAGCGATGCGAGCAAGCACTTCCTGAGCGAGCGAGCGAGCACTTCCTGAGCAATGCAATCCGGCAATGCAATTCAAATTAGCGAACATGCAACCCGTCGCAAAATCCTGGAAGCTATTTCAAAGACACCTCACCTTGGGCTTCCGAATTTCCAGGAATTGAGTGGTAATCAGCGAAAGATGGGGTGCTTCTTCGCTGGACCGAACATATCCTCGCTGAACCTACCAAACCCTTATCATGTTTCAGCTGAAGCTCGCAACGTTTGCGGTCAGCCAGCATTCCGACGAACCCGTCCTTCGTCCTTTTCGTCCTTTTCGTCCTTTTCGTCCTTCGTCGTACAATGTTAAGCAGACGTCTGCTTGAGACGACACGTGTCCCCATGCGCTCATGAAAGATGAATCGCGGAATCGAGGCATGACTCCTGAATGTTGGGGAAGGGGATTCCGTATTGTTTGCAAAGATCCTCATTGAGCCGCCTGTCATGATCGTTCAGGGAATTCCATTGCTCGGCAGTCATGCTTGACAGTTCGTCACTCGTTTTTTGAGGCGCACACGAAACCCTTGTCGTCGACTAAATCCGCATGATGACGCGCGTCCCAACTCTCTATCAGCATCCCTATCCCTCAATGCGTAATCCAATGTGTTTTCGCGCACCTCGAAGCTTCACACGAGTCCTCAACTGAATTCCCCTGCCCCACTCCGTGGGTCCCGAGATTCATCTTTCATACTCCCGACATAGTTGTCAATCAGAAGTCTGCTTGAGAAGACACGTGTCCCCATGCGCCTCGACCCACGAGTGTAAACAAGTCATATCCGACACGTGTCCCCATGCGCCTCGAAAAATACGAACCCTACTTGACGCACCCAGGCCAAGCCACACCCAGCCATGTCAATCTTAACCAAGTACCGAAGTACTCCAATTCTTCTCTCACGAACTCAGTGTGTTCGGGAGTATCCAGCAAAATCCGAAAGCTAATTCCGAGGGTGAACTCAGTGTGTTAGGGAGCATCCAGCGAACTCCGAAAGCTAATTCCGAGGGTGAGTTCAATAGTAGCAGTCATCGAGATCTAGTCATGGTTACTTTCATTGCTGCTATTATTTGTGAGGCTTGCTAGCTCTATGTCTCCACCTGCGAAAGCATTATCCAGTCATGGTTACTTTCATTGCTGCTAGTATTTGCGAGGCTTGCTAGCTCTATGTCTCCACCTGCGAAAGCATTATCCAGTCATGGTTACTTTCATTGCTGCTAGTATTTGCGAGGATTGCTAGCTCTATGTCTCCACCTGCGAAAGCATTATCCAGTCATGGTTACTTTCATTTCTGCTAGTATTTGCGAGGCTTGCTAGCTCTATGGCTCCACCTGCGAAAGCATTATCCAGTCATGGTTACTTTCATTGCTGCTAGTATTTGCGAGGCTTGCTAGCTCTATGCCTCCACCTGCGAAAGCATTATCCAGTCATGGTTACTTTCATTGCTGCTAGTATTTGCGAGGCTTGCTAGCTCTATGGCTCCACCTACCTGCGAAAGCATTATCCAGTCATGGTTACTTTCATTGCTGCTAGTATTTGCGAAGTTCGCGTTTGGATTGCGCTGGCTTGCTAGCTCTATGGCTCCACTGCGAAAGCATTATCCAGTAATTGATTGCGAAGATTGTGCTGGCTGCGAAAGCATGAGCTGACCAAACATCCACCCATGTTCGCAGGCACTGAAGATGGCTATGAAGAAGAAAGGGTCTATCAAGATTCGGCTCCGAACTGAAAGGTGTATGGAGTTCGAGTATGTAGGAAGTTTGCCGTACATAAAGCATGGCAACTTTTGCATCATCGACGAGGATGGTGGCGAGGATGTCTACAGAGAAGGGGTTCGACTGCGAGATTTGAAGCACTCGTCATCTCCAGATTTTCGTGTCCTAATTCTGGAGATGTTTGGTATGCCTCTCCCTTTGCTGGTGAATTGCAGGGATTGCCCTGCAAATGCAGTTTTGACAGTCGATCACTCGACTACATTCGTAGCCTGTAACTGTGGTGTATGCCCACTTAGCATGGCGGCGGGTGGGGCTGGAGGTTGATGAGGTGGGGGATGGAGATGGAGATGGAGATGGAGATGGAGATCTATTGATTGAGAGCTATTGTAACCAGTTGCATCCGCCCACTCTTCTCCTTGTCCCACTCATTGTCCCTGTGACACTCCAGTTTTTTTGTCTTTTGTCTTTTTGAATTTGTATGAGACGTTCTGGAGGCTCTAAATTCTGAGTAGACATTTTTAAAAATCCGCCCGGAGGAAGGAACGCCCATTACATGCATAATCGTCCGCACTGCGTGTATACCGTGGGCGAGCAGGGAGTAGTGGGACACTTTGTATTTCATGCTAAAGTGTGCTTAAGGAAATGTGGTGCATGATTTTATCACCAAAAGAATAAGAGAGGATCTTAACATCATCATAATAATGCAAACATAGAATGGGTGATGCAAATCATCCTTTACCTGTTCTACAAAATAGTGCATGTACCCCCAATGACAGTAACCACATCGTCAATAATGTGCTCCATTATGTAAACAAATGCACAAGTAAGGTATCAATCATTGTATTTCCAGAGTGTGGCAGCGGATATCATGAGTGGAATGTGTTAATATCCCTCATTCAAACCGGTTATAACATCAATACAGCGATTTTCATGGATAGCCATATCGATCCCCATTCGGTGGACGAGTGGCTTAGGCTGTCTCAAGTGCACCATGCCGATACAAAAGTTGTTGACTCGTACGTAGCGCTAGAGCATTGGACGAAGCAGCAAACCTTCCCAAACAAAGTGTTTGTAATTTACATCAATGGTGGTCTGAAGTTCGGTGAGTCGTATTGTGCCAAACACGGATCCTCTGCATGTCTCACTGCGGCGGCACAATTCTGGAAGTGGTGTGACCAGAACGCAGCTAACCAACTCACAATTAATTTCATTGGACGAGACATGCGACACCCTGCCGATTGCAAGTCATGGACTGAATTGGCTAACACGTTCACTAAACTGTGATATACATTTTGATCTGGTCGTTGACATGGTTGATCCTATCCGGTATGATAGGAACACCCGGAAATTTGTAAATTTAATCCGCCAAGTAAATCATGCAAAATATTCACTACTATTTTGATTAATGGGTTTAAGTAAATCAGGCCAAAAAACATAAGGCGATGATAATTGTAAAAGAAAAACTAAGATGAACGCTTGTCGCTTGGGTATTCAGGCATCCACTCACCCCGTGTCTGATATAGATAGAGTTGTTTCGCGTCAAGACTGCTACATACATGTCGATCTGAACAGGGAGATATGTGAAGACTTCAACGAAATACAAGTTGATTTACCTTACATGCAAACAACTAGAGAACCAGGGAGATTGCCTGTGTTCAAAGAAAATGATTTCTTGCATGCAATTAATAACATGAGTCAAACGTGTCCATATAGTATCGAAAAAGCCCTCCGATTTGCTAACCTATTCGGACTACATTCAACTGAGCTGCACTTTCTTAGAATTTGCAGTAAACATAAACTGCACTTGAACAAGTATCTATTTACCGATTAATAAGCAACTATGAAATGAAGGAAATTCACTAGGTTTGTCAATTTTAACTTTTTTTTCAAAGTAGGGGGCCTGAGCATCTTCCTCATCCGGTGATACCATGAGGCAAAGTAGTACCATTCCCTATTAATCCAATTATCATGTACAACTCCATGACGCAATGGATCAACCCCATGCCTGCCTTCCAATATCTCCCTTCACCAGAGCGGCATGGCCACTTGGTTGAATGACTTTCAGGGCATTCTGAAGCACCGATTTCTCCGTTGAGTTGATGACCCACCTGTGTGCAATCACAATCACAAGCGTCGTGTGTTATACGAATGACGTTGTCTAGTTTGTTCAAATGGCTATAGAGACAACAAAGCAAATCATACCGTTTTTTGTTTCGCATCAGGGCTACGGCAGCTTCAACAGCCGCATGCGCCACCCTCACTACCTCATCAGCTCTCTCAGCAGTTTGGACAAGTGCAGCCAATGCAGCATTCTTGTGTGGCCCTCCGTCAGCGATGATGATGCCTAGCTGAGCTGGTGATGTATTAGTGAAGTCCATGCTTATTATCTGTGTGCATGAACAAATTAAAGCATTTCTGACAAACAAGATACTGTTCCGCCGACTGTAGGCTTTAAGTAATACCGCGTGTGTCCGCACACAGAGAGTTCCGTTGAGTGTATCCACTTCCTTACACTCTGACAATACAGGTCGTGTGCTTTGTGTGTCATCTGTCAATATGTCTACAACGAGAATCATGTCACACAAAACAACCTCTAAACATATGTCTGCATATGCAGACTCTTCAAATTGCCTTTCAAATAGAGAGAATCATGTCACACACAACCAACCTCACTCCACAGGGTTCGGATGCCCCCCAAAAATAGAGTGGGAGTACACGAACGAACACTAGAAGCATCATCATCGTGACACGCCTCCTCGAAAACTGCGGCGGAACCTTGTTCATTGAGCTATTTTATTTATTATAACAATCGGCGGAGCCCCTTTCCCCTCCCCCCCCTCAAAAACTCAAGAGAGTGTCAAGCATAAGTCTGCTTGAACGATCCCATATCGGGTCGCAGAGCATACCTTGCGTGACTCAGCATCGCTTCTCCACCTGATGCAAAACGCCTTGGTCAGCCAGCTGGTCCTTGTGGGCATCCAGATACCCGTGCAAGCAGCGCATCATCTCTTTTGAGAGCATGTCGGATGATGTGGCCAGCAGCCTCGGTAGCACCTCCCGCTCATAGGCCTTGACAAAGAGCGGGTGGTGTACGGAGTATCCGTAATTGTTGCGGCGGAAGTCGGTGTCTGCGCGAGTGTGCACAAACATCAGCTGCCAAGGGTTTTGCACGTCCACGCCCGGCCCGCCTGACATGCCCGGGAATGTGCTGCAGGTGTGCTTGATGATGCGCTGAGAGGCCCCTGCCACCAGTCCAGGCGACACGACCAAGCGCGAGGGGTAGCACACATCATCCTCCAGGTCAAGCGCACGTCTCAGGGCTAGATTTTCATCCAGTCGCCAGTCTGCTGGCGCAGGCAGCTGATGGCCCAGTAGCTCTGCCTCATGAGCGGCCTGCTCATAATCCGCCTCGGTGCGCAGAAACCTTTGCGCCCATTCGGCAGTCAGGCGATGAGCAAACCCCAGCACGCACACCGCGTCCCCATCCACCAGCTTCCTTGCGCTGGGAATGAAGATCTGCATCGGACCCCCCTCAGGTGCCTTGGTGACCATGAACCCGAAGTCTGGCAGGACCTCAGCCTCACCGATGCGCTGCGAGGGCTGCGAGGGGATGTGTTCAGCCAGCTCGCTAACGTTGCGCCCCGCTGTTATCCAGCCCAGGTCCACAATCGCGCGGGGAACCGGCCGAGTGGACAGACTGGACGTCAGCACGTCTGTGCCGTAGCCGCACCGCCACTTCTGTTGCACGCTGGCGGGCATGAGGCAGTGCCCAGCGCTGCCCCACAACACCCCTACGCCGGCAGGTGCTGCGACTGGAAAGAATGTGCCACTGCTGTGCCCCGTTGGCTCTTCCCACAGCCCACGCATGAGCTTTATTCCTGTGTACTTCCCGCTGCTCTGCTCAAGCAGCACCTCGTTTTCACTAGCTGCACCACGGATCAGCACCTTGCCTGTTATGTGGTCCAACGGAAAAGTGCGCTAGTAGGTTCCAGTGCCTTTGGTGACAATCGGCTTTTCAGCAGCAGCCTGCTGCAGCATGTCCCAGTTGCCCTCCATGTTTCTGCCCATGTTGTTGATATATCTGTAGTGAGTGGGAACGCGGACAGGGCATACGTGTCGGGGTGGCAGCTTCACCCTGGCTGCCCAGCAGGCCCATACCCAGCAATATGAGCCCATGTTGCTGCCGCTGATGCCTGCAGCCAGTGCTAGATTTAGCATGTGATCTGCTGCACAAGGCATTGGTGAGCAGAGCCCCTCCATGAAACGCTCACGCCACCCTCACGCGTCCCTCCTCCCCTTTGACTCTGTGTGTGGTGTCTTGGCACCCCATGTATCATCCAGGTCCCGCTATTCCCCTTCGATACACGAGCGCGGTTATCTAGCATGCCACGCAGACTTGGCTACACCTGGCAGACACCTGTCTGATGAGAATGATACCATGTTTATTTTTCACAAGTATAAAAAATCAAGACTATGTCTATTATATTGCTTTTGCGCACCCTATCTCTTCTGTGTAAAACAGAAACAATGGATAACTTCAAGAAGTTGGAGACAAGCATGTATGTGTGTTTCACAGTTTCAGGTAGTACGTGGACTGACAGGAGCAACCAGTTTATTTTACATGGAACGGTGGTATTCGATAATGAGGATGACGCCAAGAAATGTTTAGAAATACTCGACCTGTACAAAGAGACATTCTACTTCAGGCGTACATCGAACGTGATGAATAAGACTATGTTCACGTTTGACGGCACGACAATCCACCTATTATCTGGTGCCAAAATTGAGTACGACCAGAATGCTGCTCGATTGAAGAAGATTGTAGAGATAGGAAAGACGTACACGGCAAACACGTGGGAATACATGGACGATTACGTAAGGCTATTCGGGTATCTTCCGCTCAGGAAAAGGGCATTCTGGAGCTGCTTGCTGTTATGTTTTTCGTGCAGTTGTATATTCTGTATCGATCCATGCTATTACGAAGCTAAATCTCCTCGCACGTAGGTGAGCTCATGCACCCCCAACGTTTTTCCATTTCCAAGCCTGCTTGATACACACGGCTTTCGTTTGAGTAAATGCGGTTGCGTAAGACCCTGCCTCAACAATCACCGACACATCCCTTTCGGGGAATATCGCATCGCTTCGATATTGCGTCCCATGCTTTGGTCGCCTTGCCATATTTCACGCCTTCATTCGAGCAATGGACGGCACCGCATCGCGCGGTGCTTGCGTGTTTATCGAACGAGCTCATGGCGGTTTTGGAATTATTGGTCAGCCTCGCCATGAGTTCATAACGACTATTACATTACATTACATTACATTACATGTTAAAGTCTACTTGACACCGCGAGGGTGTATGAGACTCTGTGCTTTAAACAAAAAGAAAAAGCACCCACAAAGCAAAAAACCCCATTACATCAGGGGTGTGTCGAGGACAAACAAACCAAACTCCCAACCACCGTTTTGGTGGCGTAGGTATTAAACCCCTTAGAGCCGGACCCAGATCTCAACCACTTACAGTGGCGGAGGTAAGAAGCTAACAAATGAGAAGTCACAAGAAGAAGAAAAAAAGGGATGATAAATTACGGTGCCACTAAGCAGTCCAGGGCTTCCTGTCTTGCTCTTCTACAAGTAGAAAGATAGTCGGCTAGGTTGCTCCAAAAAGACTTAGTGCCATTTCCATTCATAAAGGTTCTGAATGTGGAATC
Source organism: Chlamydomonas sp. ICE-L (assembly GCA_013435795.1). NCBI lineage: Eukaryota > Viridiplantae > Chlorophyta > Chlorophyceae > Chlamydomonadales > Chlamydomonadaceae > Chlamydomonas > Chlamydomonas sp. ICE-L. The sequence continues at coordinate 34,601,353 of JACBWV010000626.1, forward strand.
GCAGAATTCCACATTCCATACGGTTAAGTTGGTATCCTCATGGACATGCCTATAAATATCTGTAAACAGCTTCTGGTAGCAGAGGCGAATATCATTATAAAAAGGGCACTCAAACATATGCATTTCATCCTCAGGTTTTTGGAACCCACACATTTGACAGTGTCTCATTGAGCGAGGGATGTGTGCTCTATCCACCACCCTCATTCTTTCTGTGTTCAGCCAATGGGAACCCATTCTAAACTGTGCTATAGAACGAATCTGATCCTGCTTATGTAAGGCGGATGTAAAGGGAATCAAGCCATTCTCATCATTGCTGTTGGCTGCGAACCATTTTTGGTATCGGAGGCGTTTAAAGCCAACCCTTCTCTCATCAGGGATGTCTCTAACTGCATTGGTGTCACTTGGGTACTTAAACCTCCATGACTCAAAAACTTCAGACATAATACCTTCGACATCGACAGCCTCCAAAATGTTGATGTTTTTACTGGATCCTAGCTTGTGGAGAGCACAACGCAAGTCATGAACCCAGCCAGTGTTGGAGTCAAAAGATTCCTCAAGAGCCATTCTAATGAGATCCTAAGGTTCTTTATGTATGGTCTTGTTCCAGAAGCGCAAAGCTTGTTTAAGCCAAGCAAAACACAACGGGGTTCTACCCAGCTCTTCCATGATAATATTAGATGTAGTAGATTGGCAAACACCCAACATTTGTTTAAGTATACCTCTATGCCATTTCTCACAAGCATGGTCATTTGAGATAAGTGTGTTGTTCAGAATAGAAGGAGCCCACACCTCACAGCCAAAATTCAGGATAGGTTGTACAAGAGAATCAAACAGGTGGGTGAGAATATCAATATTGTATATCTCCATAGTATGGCATCGCCTACGGAGCATGTGGTGTGCCTTTTGGGCCTTAGTGAGCATCCTAGAAAAAGCAGCTTTTGCACGATTGCTTGAGTCACCATCCACAAAGAGGGATCCCAAGTAGATAAAAGATAACTTTGTAGAAAGTTGTGCTCCATCATAGACAAATTTGTAATCAGGATCCATGCGGGCCTCATCACAGAATTGCTTGTTGAAAACGACAATCTCAGTTTTCTTTATATTCACAGCCATCTTAGTAGCCTCACAGAAATCTCTCAGACAGTCAAGCATCGCTTGCATATCTGCCGGGGATTCTGCCATTATAGCTAGGTCATCAGCATAAAGTAACAGTTGCAGAATCTTTCCCCTAAGCTCAGCCCCTACATTTGGGAGCTTGGATTGGAGGAACGATTCAATTCTATCAATGAACAGACCGAATAGGAGTGGGGATAGGGGGTCTCCTTGTTTAACTCCTACAAGGGATGGAAAGGAGGATCCAATGTCCCCATGTAGGCGAACTTGGAAAACAACATAAATATATACATGGACTTCAGAATACTGAGATAGGGGTCCTTGACTCCTAGCCTTGCTAAGCAATCCCATAGCAAGTCTCTGTTGACCCAATCATAAGCCTTCTTGAAATCAACAAAAGCCACAAAGAGTGGTTTTTTCTTTTCTCTATATTTATCTACAATATGGTGACTATGACATTTGCTCTCGATACAAGATTTGAGGGGCTTTTCAATTTTCTCAATGACTTCACCTGCAGCCGATAGTTTATCGTTGCATTTTGTTACTTTTCTGCACTTCGATGCTTTCATGCGGAGCGCGCCTGCCCACTCTATCCATTCATCAAGCGTCCGTTCTTTTTTGCCAGAGACCAGACGGACAGCCTCAATCTTCATAAACGCGACGAACTCTTCGGTCGTGTACGAGTCGTCCTTCTTTCCGCGCTGACGGGGACCTGTGTAGCACACGACATCAGATCGACTATTCGTTTCTTTTTTCGCTTGAGGTAGTTTTGCCACTCGTGGCATTCAATGAATGAATGAAAGTAATTTTAAATAAAAAAATAAAATTATCTAAGACTTGTTGGTTGCGGTGTAACCCGTTTTACCCGACAATACGCGATAATTATTTTTTTCTATTTGAACTCGGGACTTTTCAAAAGTCATCCTTAATGAAAAAGGCCGGGAGTTGGGTGCTAGGCAAAAGATTCACATTTTTCAAGTTTCGTGTGAGTCGAAGAAAGAAGTCGATGTCTTCGTCGCAGAAGTCATTCGGGACAGGAATTCCCGCGCTTCCCCCTTAATAAAACCAAAAGGGGTGTCCAAGCAGAACCCTGCTTGATACCGGGCATTTAATGTCTGGTAATTGGAATGATCACGATAAATCGTCTTCCCACACCACTTGTACCGAACTATTTAGAGTGACCAGTACTTTATGTTCATATGTCCCAAGTCCGTGATGCTTCGTAGCAAGAATAATGACGTTAGTCTGCTTATACTTCCTAGCACAGACTTTGTCAAATCCCCACCAGAATCCATCTTCATCCATCCATGTTCTCTTGTTGTGCAACTGGCACAGGAGCTCGTTAGGAATGTATCGTTCGATGTAATCACTACCCCATTCAGGCACTAGGCCTCTCATGAGGCGGGCAAATTCCAATGTTTTTTGCTTTTCAATTGTATCAAGATGAACATCTTGGACCCCAGTGCAAATCAAGTCGGACGTACCCGACACAGTGATGTCCGAAGCGTAATCTGTCATTCTATACAGTTATTCTCAAATAAAGTGGGACACCCTTTATAATCGAACTTGCAGATCGTTGCTTTTTGGCAACGTTGGGGTGTTGTCACTGGGTGGTGGTGTGTACGGACTGAACAAGAGGAAGACGAATTAGAAGATCTTCAGTATGCAAGTTGGGGTAAAAAACACAATCACAAAACAGAGTAAAAACATTGTCTAAAAAAAGATCCCTATATAATGCTTGTGTGTGGCTGCGGCATGCGTGAGTGAGTGAGTGAGTGCCAACACTGAGATCTCCGACTAAAAAAATGTACAGAATGTATATATACAACCAACGATCGATGAACAAGAAGAAGACGAACACGCACGTATCCGCTGTATGCAATGATGGTGTCAAACGCGTTCTATATAATGGCGATGACGGCTCAGTCTTCATTAAAAGGAAGGGTAATGACGGTCGCATGATGTTCGTTCCGTTCACCAAACCAACAAATGTAAAAAATCAGAATGGAGGTTGGGGTCTGTGCAGAGATGGATCATGTAATGCCCCAAAAGGTCATTACACAAATGCCACATCCAATGCCACATCCACTGCATGGATAAAGGCCGATGCCACGCCCCAGCAGATGAAAATTATTCTCGCCCATGCCCGAAAAGATTACACAAATGCCACATCCAATGCATGGATGAAGGCCGATAAAGAAATGGATGCCAGATACAAAGCAAATGCAAAGCTCAGTAAAGAAATGGATGATTTCGGGACAAGGCCACTCTACACTCCCCCGCAGAAGCAGCAGATGAAAATTATGCTCGCCAAGGCCCACAAGATCGGCCGGGACTTAGACGATCGTCAGTTTGGAACTTGGAGTAGAAATAACAATCAGTAAAAACATTGTCTAAAAAAGATCCTTATCGATAATCGAATATCCGACACGTGTGTTCCTCGCACCATCGAAATACTCTTCTTCAAACACCACAATGTTTCAAGTTTACAAAGTTAGATTCTCAACATATATTATCTCACATAATTTCAGACAAACATGGCAGCTCGGGAAGATCCCCTTGCCGACATCCTCACATCGGCAATCGCCCACACCAAGCGAATGCTTCCAGATTGGTCACCACCAGACCTCGGGCACCCATATGCTACCCTGACGCCGTACAAGAGCGGCTATGCTATGCTCGGCAATCTTAAGCCTGGCGCCCAGATCATGGTCAAAGGCACCATGGCATCTTTGTCGGGCAGTAAGTGGTGGCACCAGGGGATGTCGAAGTCCCGACAGTCGTTGATGTGTGGGGAATTTCGAAGGAGCAGGCCAACGTCTCCTTGCGATCCTACGAAGACTTCGTTGCCAACGGCTCTATCTTTGCGGAGGCTTTGTACCCCGAAGGGGCTGCTCTGGATCAGACTCTCTCGGCAAGCCTTGCCCTCGCTCTGGTCAAAGATGCTGAGCAAACCCCATTTGTCTACAACGCCGCATTCAACAACTGCGAGCACTTTGCAACGATGTGTCGCTGCCTCAGGTGTGCATGGAATTTATCCGATGCAAGGGCATGCCATCTCATCATTGACGCACAGTTTGCTGAACTGAATACATTCCCTGCATCACATCTGCCTCCCCGCGGTTTTGTAGGTATCTGAATGTTTTTTGTTTTCAAAATGGTCATTGGTACTCTTCCTCATCCGGTAGGAAAGTAGTGCCATTTAGTTTATGTAATAGGGTGTATTATTCATTTTTGTTGTTAAGATGGGTCTTTTGGAATTTGTATACGGAACAGCCAAGCCGCAGCTGGGTTGTTGCTTGCTTGATGGTGCCACATGGGATCAGTCAGTGAGTCAGCAGCTCAATTCCACTGTCCCGCTCCGCGGGACCCGCGATTCCCCCTTCAGAATTCCCATAGTGTTGTCAAGCAGAAGCCTGCTTGAGACCATACTGTTTATTTGGAGGACCGGACCACAGTGAATGCGGTTGCGTAAGACTCAATGCGGCTTTAATCGACGACAAGTGTTTCGTGTGCGCTTCGAAAAACGAGTGTAAACCACACAAAATCCATACAGATTACAGCCATACAAACTCGAATCTCTCTCTGTCGAACTGCGACTCATTCAATGCGCGCTAACAAACCAGAATTCGCCCCCGTACAGACAGTTTTAGGATAGATCCGAATTAGATTTGTGTTAGATGTACATCGGATTTGTGTTAGATACGCGTCGGTATCACACCGTGCGCGACACCCGATGCGGTGAGATGACATTTTAGAAATTCAGGCCAAATTACACGGTGTGATGGAACGGTGCGATAAACGTCCCGGACAAAACCACGGGGTGATAAACACGAGAACGGGGTGATAAATTGGGTACAGATAGCATTATGTAATTAATCCAAATATAAACCAAAAATATGGATTCTATGGATAAAAATAGAATTACATTAATCCGCGGATTAATGTAATTCTATTTTTATCCATAGAATCCATATTTTTGGTTTATATTTGGATTAATTACATAATGCTATCTGTACCCAATTTATCACCCCGTTCTCGTGTTTATCACCCCGTGGTTTTGTCCGGGACGTTTATCGCACCGTTCCATCACACCGTGTAAGGCCTACAGGTAAATTTGTACACACCATCACTGGAGGCAGGGAAGGACCAGAGGACAGAAGAGCCCTGAGTGGCAGTACAACTAAGACTATCAAAAGAAATATTGCAGTTGTGAGCATGAGCCACAGCATTTACTGACAGGAGGTTCACCGGACAGTGAGGGATGTAGAGAACATCAGTTAAAGTGATTGATGTTGGTAACCAATCACTACATAACACAATGGATCCCTGACCCACCGACCGTTGAACCACTCCATCACCAAACTTAACTGCTGGCCCATCCTCAGAAGCATGATACACAGTGAACAAAGACAGATCACCTGTGATTGACATCCCAGCTCCAGAATCAACATGCCAGATACCCTCAGACAGGCTCGGGCTACAGATATTTGAAAACTTCGAAGTGCAGGAGAATAGGACAGAGCTTACCTCCTATTTCTTGGCCATAGCAAACCCATCAATCTGGGCCTGCAGGGAGGACAGCTGCTTCGGAGTAAGCGCACCCGGAAGGGCCAAGGCAATGGGCACTGGAGCAGTAACCGGTACACCAGGCCTGGTCCTTCGCAGGTGCGGGTGCTTCGTAAAACAGCGATCCTCCGAGTGGGTCGTCTTGCTGGGGCATGGGCCCCAAGTGCAATCCAGACGTCTCTTGAGGGAACCGGAACCCTGAGAACCAGATCCCTGCCCACGCTGAAATGCAGCATTGGCAGGAACCTGGGGAGCGTCCCGGGACCAACCAGGATGCCTGGAGTCGGACTTGGGGAGAGCTATGTTCAAGATGTCGAGAGACCTATATTCGTCAAGACAAGACCAGTACCCAACAGGCTGTCTGTTAGCCAACAACGTACCATACTTGATCCGCAGCGACTCAAAGCGGATCAGACGGATACCCTGAACTATAGTTTCCATGGCGTGACGCTGAGTCACCGGATGCCCAGCACTGCGGAGGTATCAGCTTGGATAACACTCCGGAGAGTGGACTTTGTGTGTGCAGCACGCCAATCTATAAATGCGGAGACGAGAATAAGTTACAAGCACAGGAGACCCATTAAGGGGCACCAGTGGAGGAAGGAGGGCGGTAGCCTGGAACCTGATCAGGGTACAGGCTAGACAGCGCGTGTCAGAAGAACCGATGACGCAGTCAACAGGAAGCTGACATAGTACTGTCAGGACCGATAGTTCTAAGGGAGTACACAAGGAGTCACCAAGACATAAAACAAGCGAGAGCACCGCTATTCATGCTGATACTCCACCTATGACGCAGGTGACATACAATACTAGTACTCCACCTATGGCACTGGGGACATAGAACCATAAACTGGTAGCAAACAAAAATTATTAAGGAACGGCGGAAAAACAGGAAACCAGAAGAAAGCCTTGTCAAAAATAAAAGGATGAGAAAGGATGAACCAAAAACCACTGTAGTACTCCGAAAATGTAGCAGCAAAAAACTTGGGTCATACCGAGCTGAGCTGAGACCAAAATGGAAATGTAACCATCCATGGTAAGCGCAAAAATACTATTCATCCAGAATAGTAGGCACCAAACCAGAAAATCACAGGGAGGCCAAACAGATTTTTTTTTTTTTTTTTTTCGTGTCATGGAGTTTCTCAAAATGGCGGGAGGTCCTCGCGGAAGTTGCATCGCAAAGCAGTGGTTTAGCTTGATACTGCGTATGGCTGGGGTGTTACAGTCAACCCAGGATTCATTGTTTTAGGTGCTGCTGGTTCTCATACGTAGGTTAACATGGCCCTATGTGTGAGTGCCTATTCCTCAGCACCTCCTAGACTGACTTATAGGGTAGTCTAGATTGGTGGAGCGTTACGACGCTTTGTTTAGGCAGCTTCCTTTCAGCTGTCTTTCTTGGTTTTTGTGGAAGGTGGTACTTAATTCAGACCACCGTTATAGCGTCTTGATGGTTTCTGACTCTTAGTTCCATAGGCAGATGGTTCGTTCGGTGGAGCTTATCATAGATTAGCTATTTCTTTTTACTCCACACTGTTTTTAGATCACCAGCCCCTCATGTGATTGGAACTTTTTGTGGAGTGTAGTAGTTATTTCCCTTTGGATTTTACTGTAATTTGGTGGGCTGGGTCATCTTGCAGTTGTACTTGCAGATGTCCTTGCAGTATCAATTACTCAGTGCAGAGACCGCGAACCTTGCGAAAGAAGTCATCTACGCGGTCAGCAGGGCCCATGTGTGCACCAAGAAGCTCGGCGCGCATGAGAGGGACTCTAGAGGCAAGGGCATCGGACTGCCTCTTCTGGATATCAAGAAAGATATCCCGAGGTTTGGCTAAGTCCTGGTATACCTTGACCATATCATCCTCCATGTTCGCGAGCATCATGGTTAAGCACATGAACTCCTGACGGTCCAGGGGCAGGGCACTGAAACCCAACAGTGCAGGATCCACCCGAGACTCACCATGAGAGGCCGAAGATCCAGCAGCAGGAGCAGGGGTCAGAGGAGCCAAAGACTTACGAATATCAAAAAAATACTCAGCTGCAAGACCAGCGTCATAAGCGCGCTGGTCATCTAAGGTCCCAATCTCAGGCAGGGACCTCGCAACACTCACTACCATCTCGAAATCAGGGTTAACCGGACAGAAAGGGATGGGTACTTTCACAAACTGGTAACCTAGCCTTTCATGATCCCTACGCCTCACGCCACCAAAGGAGACACCATTATCAGGGGGATATCTGATCCCGGAAGTGACTGGACCAAGAAAGGACCGACACTGGGAACCCAGCTCAGAGAATGCCATCACTCGGCGATGTTTCAGCTTTACACTCACATTAGCCATAGTAGCTTGCATGTCCATCCGACCGTACATAGTGTGGTTCATGGACTCACCATCACGTCGAGCTTGGTTGATCAGACAGAAGTGCTTCAGCTGCAGATTCGGAGGAGGTCCTCCATTGAGCAGATGCTCCCAAGACTCGCATGACAGCGAAGGCAAAGCAGGAGGAGGGCCAGGGGCAGGAGGAAGCTCCACCGGCGGAGGCGGAGGGGGCTCCTGCGAGGGACCAGCAGCAGATGTGCGGGCAGAAGAAGCAGCAGCTTCACGAGCACGAGTATGGTAGCCAGGGAGGCCACGCTCCATGGGAACAGATGCAGAGGTGAAAGAAGCAGAGCTCCTCATCAAAGTCGGCTTGGCCACATCCGGGTGAACCAGTGGAGGAGGCACAAGCGGAGGCGCAGACGAAGGCTCGGGCTTAAACTCAGGCGACGACACAGGCGGAGGCGCATACTGAGGAGTAGACTCATAAACCGGCGAAACTGTAGAAGTCTCAAATACCCGAGTAGCAGCAGCCGACGGAGTCACTCCACCGAAGTCAGCACTCGTAGCACTCTTCAAGTCATCATCATCATCAGTACCCTCAGAAAAGTCATCATCTTCGCTGAAGCGGGCAGTAGGAGGCTTCGGCTCTGTTGCGTACCGAATGATCTGTGTCTGTACACAACACAGATTCATCAGAACATCCTCAACTGCAGGGGAGAGGCGTCGAACAATACGAGAAGGAACCGTAAAGTTGGAGGATTGATCGGGGGGGGTTACTTCCACGATGGCGGAAGGATCCTCATCTCCGGCAGCAGAGGCCGCTGGCGCGCGATCATCTAGCCAATCTGAAGGAACCTTGAACTCTGTTGGTAAGACAAAGTCGCAGCCATTGCTAACAATGACGCTGCGGATCCCGCGCGTCCATGGAACACCATTTTTATCAGTTAGTTTCACTAAGCCGGCAGGAGGCCCTCGCGGAAGTTGCATTTGAAAAGCAGTGGTAGTAAATGAAGGACCGTATAACCTATCAGCTTGTATGCACTCCGTAGAGTAGACAGAGATGAAAGCAGCGGAACAGACGCACCAATCTATACACGGAGACGAGAATAACGTTACAAGCACAGGAGACCCATCAAGGGGCACCAGTGGTGAAAGGGGGCAGCAGCCAGGAACCTAACAGGGTACAGGCTAGACCGGTGACGCAGCTAACAGGAAGCTGTCACTGAGTCACTCAAGGATGACTCAGTCTACGGGAAGCTGTCACTACGGGAAGCTGGCACAGTACTGGCAGAGCCGATAGTTCTAAGGAAGTACGTAGTTAGTCACCAAGTCACAAAACGCGTGAGAGCACCGCAATTCATGCTGACAACCCACCCATACCCACCCACCCATACCCACCCACCCATACACATCCATACACCCATACTCCCCCACCCATACCTACCCACACAACCCACCCATTCACCCACAAATACACTCACCCATACACCCACCCCGGTCTCAAGTGGTGCCATTGAACTGTCCTTGTCAACAAAAACTCAATGGTGGTCTCGTCTACCTTTCGTACGGCCTGTCCTACCCAGGGTTGTGCAGGACGCATTGTTCTGCGTCGCAGACGCAACATGGGAGGGTCCGTTGTGTCCAAGACGCAGGTTCAGGATGTTGGTTGCGTCTCACGCATCAGTTGATTGGCCCACCACCACTCCATTTCCGTGGGCTGCGGGTTCTGTTGACAGTAGGACGCAGCCTAGACATTTGACTGCCTCCCAGGACGCAACCTACCGAATTAAGGTGCGTCCCAGGACGCAACCCCTGGGGTCCGTTTGAAGAACCCTGCCCTGGTCTCATCTCACTACTACCCGTTCTATCTGAACCGACTCTCGGTCTGGCTGTCACTATCGCCAACTGACAGGCAGGCAGTAAGAAGGGTAGCATGTCCGCAGCGTGTACGGCAGCTTCCTGCTCACGCGCCTTCTTCTCGTCTCTTATCTTTCGCAAGGACTACCGCGAACTGGAATCCCTGAAAACCTCGCATCATGTTTCCCGCTATTCTTTCAAGGATTCGTGTCTAATAGGGTACCGGCGCGCGGGGGGGATACATCAACGTAATAGCCCCCCCCCCCCCCCCCTCCCCCCCCCCCCCCCCCCGCCCCCCCCACACACATCACACACCGTACAGTAGCCGTACGGCACATGTTGCGCGGAGAGCCCGGCCAACGTGACGCAGTACGCCGAACTTACCTTCCGTCTCTTTTTCATCCTCCTCGAGCAGTTACCCTCTTCCTCCGTTCTTCAATCATGCCCATCCACCATTCCCCAACTCATCTTTCCCATATCCTAATCTCTGGTGTACAGCCAGACGCGCCACGTGAGATGCCTGTGGCCAAGCCCAGAAACGGATAAACCGTTAGGCGAAGCCGTTAGGAGAAGCCGTTAGGAGAAACCGTTAGGAGAAGCCGTTAGGCGTCGCCTGTCTTTCTTCCTGCGCGACTCATCGCCATCCCAACCTAGATCATAGAGGTATTCCATAGAGCACACCATATCTCCGTCCCAGCCTACTCCATAGAGCACCCCATATCGCCATCCCAAAAAATAACTGACATCAGCTGCTAGCATCTACTCCAACCATTGCTGCCGCTAACCAGGGGCCATGGAGTCCTGGCGGGCTGCTGCCACTGCATCAGGTTTGTGGATGTGACCCAGTAAAGGTTAGCTAGCTAGGCTGCATAGACTGCAAGTTTGTTGAGGAGTAGCTAGATAGGCTGCATGGGCTGTATGCTTGTCGAGGGACACAGGCATGGGTACCTAGATATGCTGCATGGACTGCAGGTGTTTTGAGGGGTATCTAGATAGACTGCATGCTTGTGGAGGGACACCGACATGGGTACCTAGATGTGCTGCATGGACTGCAGGTGTTTTGAGGGGTAGCTAGATAGGCTGCATGGGCTGCATGTTTGTTGAGGGGTAGCTAGATAGGCTGCATGAGCTGCCGGTTTGTGGAGGGACACAGTCATGGTTAGCTAGATAGGCTGCATGGACTGCATGTTTGTTGAGGGGTAGCTAGATAGGCTGCGTGGGCTGCATATTTGTGGAGGGGCACAGTCACAAGCACAGGGGCACGGTCATGGTTAGCTAGATAGGCTGCATGGACTGCAGGTTTGTTGAGGGGTAGCCAGATAAGCTGTATGGGCTGCATGTTTGTGGAGGGACACGGGTATGGGTACCTAGATAGGCTGCACGGACTGCAGGTGTTTTGAGGGGTAGCTAGATAGGCTGCATGGAATGCAGGTCTATGGAGGAACATCGATTTAGTGCATGCGACCCAGTTATGGTTATCTAGCCAGATAGGATGCATAGATTTTCCCAAACTAGAATAATGAAGGGCCTTTATATGCAATGAGAACGCCTGGTGGGGCATGGTATTAAGGGAGCCTGTCGTTCGGCGGTAGAGTACGGGCTGCTATCCGACCTGGACATAGCTACCATGGCAGTTGACAGCGACCGCGAGCGCTCAGTCACACCTGGAGGGATTTGAAACCCGCACCTGCATCGTCTTGATGAATGGCCGTCCATTATGGTTGTTTGGGTGGTGGAACCCCGTTCCGACGAATGGCTCAATGGTTGAGCTCCTAGAAAGAACGAAGAAGTTGCCGGGTTCGAATCCCCACGGGTGCGATTTAGTGTTAGCGGTCGCTGTCAACTGCCATGGTAGCTTTGTCCAGGTGAAGTAGCAGCCCGGTCCCTACCGCTGTTAGACGGGGCTCCCTTAATACCACGCCCCACCAGGGGTTATCATTACTTTGGGTGGTGGACGAGGTGCTTGCACCCACATCCTCTATGCCGGGTGAGCGGAGTAATTCTAATGGGCGTTGGGGGTAATCAACATACGACCCTTTATGGTAGTTTGAGTGCTTCTCACTGTTCAATGCTGTGTTTCTTAGTTTTCATGGTTGGATCCTTGACTTGAGTTGCTTGCGTAAAAGTCCCCAAATCACGAACATACAGCCCCAAAATCATAAATACATGAACCTATACCCCAAAATCACGAAGAAATAAAAAAATACCCTCAAAATCATGAACACAAAAACAAATAGCCCCAAAATCATGATCATACAAACATTAACCCCCAAAATCATGAACAAAGGAACTTATACTCCAAAATCATTAAGTCGCGCGACTGCTAGATCGACTCCGTTAACTCAATTTGAGTCAAATCAAGTCAAGTCGTCCATTGGAAATGCACTGTTAATGGTTGGATCCTAAAGCCTTGTTGGATTCCCAGAAACCTCCCAGTTAACCATTCATCGAAACGGGGATGGCCCTTGTAAATGATCATGTCAATCTGAGCGGCCGCACTCAGCCAGGGTACTACATTTTGTCAAATTGGTCAGCGCGTTAAGCGCACAAACGTCAAATTGGTCAGCGCTGTGTAGTGCAAAAAGCGCAATAACTGCGCGATGCGCCCACAGGGGTTTGAAAAAACTGCGTGAAACGCGCAGTGAGGCTCAAAAAGCATGCGCGCGATCGCGCTGCCGCGCGCGCTTAGTAGTTTCCTGCACTCAGCAGAAGATGTTTCTTGTTCCTCTCATCAGAATTTGTTTTTGATAGGCTTAAGGGAAGACAACATCAACTCCAAGGGTTTTAATAACACCAACACCAACATAATTATATTTCAGAATTTATTAATTTAATCAAAAACATCAACACCAAGGGTTTTAACAACAACAACAACAACAACAACAACAACAACAACAACAACAACAACAACAACAACAACAAAAACAGAATTAAATGTAATTTATGTAATTATTTAATCAACAACATTAACTCCAAGGGTTAACACAAAAAGGCACAGGCTCCGTGTACGATCCTTACATAAGGACAAACACTAGGTTGAGTAATTATCTCATGGGTAGTTAGAATTTGATGAAGAACTTAAAGGTCTGCTTGAAGGACTGCCGGTGAACTGGATAAGTTTTGGGCGGAGCCCCCCCTTTCTGAGGGTCGGGAGCCCCCATGGTCACCCCGTTGTCTGTCTGACCGTCCGACCGACACGACCACAAGAAACCCTGGCCTTAACTGGCCCCTGGCCCTGTCGTGAACCCTGGCTTTGGTCTGCTGCACTCGATTCCGATAGCCAACACTCTCCGCCAATTTATGCTTCGCTTGCGACGCACCTAAGACTTGTTAAATTGTCTACACCTACAAGATCGTATTCTGTGTCTAAGAATGTGGTCTAGAAGTGTTTATACTACCCATGTTTACTCTGTTTGCAGACCGCGAGCAGCCTGCAGGCTGATCAATCATGCAATCACACACAAACACAAACACTAACACTAACACTAACACAAACACAGTCACAAACAGACACAAACAATAGCACTAAAACTAACACTAACACATTGATTGATTGATTGATTGATTGATTGATTGATTGATTGATTGATTGATTGATTGATTTGTTTGTTTATTTATTTATTGGTTTTTTTATTCATTTATTTGTTTGCTGTTGCAGGCCTGCTGGATCTGCATGATACCCATGTTGGCGTGGTCCCCAACCATCGATGTGGAGTCAGCTTGTCTTGGCTGGAGCTGTTCTCGAGCAGCCTGGCTGGCATGGGTGATGGTTACGAGAGCACACAGGATTTGGTGCCCAAGTTGATTGTTCCCACAGCCTCTATGCATGGTTCGAAGGGCAGGTGAGTCCTAGCAACTTTTGTTTGTGTGTGTTGTACACTGCATGGCGGCGCATGGGTCCGGCTGAACTAGTCAGAAATGCCCCCCTGAGCCAGGATTTGGTGCCCGAGATGATTGTACCCACAGCTTCCATGCAGGGCTCGAGGGCAGGTGAAGCCCAGCACTTTTGTTTTTGTGCAACGCTTCACCATTCTGACCCACGGCGCTGCATGGGTCCGGCTACACTAGTCAGAAATGCCCCCCTGAGCCAGGATTTGGTGCCCAAGTTGCTTGTACTCACAGCCTCTATGCATGGCTCAAAGGGCAGGTGAAGCCCAGCACTTTTGTTCTTGTACAACACTTCACCATTCTGACCCATGGCGCCGCATGAATCCAGCTAAACTAGTCGGAAATGCCCCCCCGAACCCCCGGGCTCCGTGCCTCACGCTCAGTCCACTGGTTGGTTGGATTCTTTTGTACAAGAAGGATTTTGCCTCAATGGGTGGGTCTCCATGCACTAGCCCTAGACTCAAGGATTTCCCTGGTTTGTTCCTGAATAAGATCTTCTACACTTATTACAATCCTATAAGACCTTACACATGTATTATACACTTATTATACACTTGTAAGATCTTACACACTTATTGTACACTCATTGTGCACTTGTTATACACTTATTATACACTTGACAAATATTGAACACTTTTTGTACACTCATTGTGCACTTGTTATACACTTATTATACACTTGACAAGTATTGAACACTTTTTGTACACTCATTGTGCACTTGTTATACACTTATTATACACCTAACAAATATTGAACACATTTTGTACGCTCATTACGCACTTGTTATTATCATAAATGCAATTATTATACACTTGAAAAATATTGAACACTTATGGTACACTCATCATGCTCTTGTTATGCAATTGTTACACACGTATAAAATCTTTAAAACTTTTAGACTGATCCACTCTTTTGTACCAGTATCTCTACACTGCCGTCAAGTTTAATCTGCTGCAAGCATAGTAGGCCACATAATTTGCCGCTCCACAGAGTCCCTCTGAATCATGATTTGCAAAACTACCCCTTTGAATTATAATTTGCCACTCCACAGATCCCCTTTGACTCATGATTTGCCGCACCACAGAGTCCCTTTGAATCGGCCGGCCGCACTTTACTATGCTTTACTATGCTTTGCTAAACTTCACTATACTTTACTATACTTAATTATGATTTACCATGCTTTACAATGCTTTGATATGCTTGAATTGACTTGACTAAACCCCCCTTTGAATTATGATGTACAGGTTTTGGGACTTGATTCCATCTATGTACAAGGGAGAGCCTGACTGGTGAGTTTATATGTATTGACACCCACAATATTGAGTGTGCGTGTTTGTAGGGGGGGGGGGGGGGGGGGGGGGGGGGGGGGGGGGGGGCATGGTAGCACAACGAGCAAGAGAAGGGGTGGTGAGTGAGGTGTGTGTGTATATGAGTTTATATTTGGGTGGTCAGGAGTTTGTATGGTGAGAAATGTGTATGGTGCATAGTAGGTTGAGAGGTGAGCAGGATTGCGCATGGTGGTCAGGAGTTTGGGTGGTGGTCAGGATTGTGTATGGTGGTCAGGAGTTTGGGTGGTGGGAAATTTGCATGGTGCAGACAAGTTTGTGTGGTGAGCGGGATTGTGTATGGTGAGCAGGAGTTTGGGTGGTGGGCAATTGCATGGTGCAGACGAGTTTGGGTGGTGAGCAGGATTGCGCCTCCTTGGGCCATCCTTGGGCCCAACCTGAAGCTTGAGAGTGCGTCTGAAGTCTGACTATTGCATCTGAAATATGAGTAGGTTTGGGCCGACATACGATCGTATCCTCATACGTCTGAAAGCTCATACGTATATATACGCCGTATATGTTTCTCGAAACGTATGAGTATAAACTAATATAAACGTATGAAATTGTATTTCAAAAGTACAGCCCGCATTCCGGCACTTCACTTTCTTGTTTTTCTTTAAATGTATCATTTAGATGGCTCATCAGAAAGCTATTGACCTTTTCTATCACAATATGAAATACAAGTAACCTTTCACACGTACCATTCTGTTTAAATGTGGCCTAAAGTTTGATTTAGATAGCCATGATGGCACACATATAGGAGCGCCACCTAGCCTTGCATTCCACAAGCTGTGCTTCTACGTGGGCTTGAAGGATTGATGGTGCAAGCCTAGTGCAATGTGAACATGGACAATATTTCAATGTAGTTATATACTTATATTATTATATTATAATATTATTGGCATTGAATGGCTCCCTTAGATTGGCAGCGCACTTCTTGGTCGACGCGCTTTCTGATCATGATTTCTTTTTCTGAGAATTGGACAACCTTAACTTGACAGATATTTGTTTCTGAGAGTTGATATGTAATGCCAATGACATTAGCAACTTGTGTATACCTTTAAAACCATGTAAAAATGAACCATGTAAGTGTACTTATACGTTTTTATACATTTACATGCATACGTTTATACGTTCATACGTTTACATGCATACGTTCATACGTTTACATGCATACGTTTATACGTTCATACGTTTACATGCATACGTTTATACGTTCATACGTTTACATGCATACGTTCATACGTTTACATGCATACGTTTATACGTTCATACGTTTACATGCATACGTTTATACGTTCATACGTTTACATGCATACGTTTATACGTTCATACGTTTACATGCATACGTTTATACGTTCATACGTTTACATGCATACGTTTATACGTTCATACGTTTACATGCATACGTTTATACGTTCATAGTTTACAGCATTTCGTTATACGTTCATACGTTAATGCATACGTTTTATACGTTCATTAGTTTACATGAATACGCTTTGATACCGTTCATACGTTTACATGCATAAGTTTATACGTTCATAGTTTTAATGCATACGTTTCTACGTTCCTAACGTTTGACATGCATAAGTTTATAGTTCATACGTTTAATGCAACCGTTTATACGTAATACGTTAATGCATAGTTTATACGTTCATACGTTTACATGCATACGTTTATACGTTCATACGTTTACATGCATACGTTTATACGTTCATACGTTTACATGCATAAGTTTATACGTTCATACGTTTACATGCATACGTTTATACGTTCATACGTTTATACGGCATACAAAAATAAAAATATATGTTTACTTCCCAACCCTCAACATGACAGGCATTCCAATGCAGCTGCAAGCTTTCGGCTTGACCCTGTGGCAGGCTAATGGAGCTGGCTAGAAGCTTCCGTGAGCAGCCCCAAAAGAAAACAGTGAAAACTTGCACTGCAGCCTTTAACCTCCATTGCAATCTCCATATTCAATGTTTGGTCGTGTGTGTAATTCACAGTCCAGAGGTAGCCAAGTAGACTGAAGGGACTTGCCCACCCTTAAAACAGGAAAAAACAAACAAAACAAAAACAAGCATTGGTGAACTGAACCCCACAAATCGTAAACGACGGGGTCCCATATACGACACGGAGACATTCATTTTGTAATGTTTGGTTGCGTCCCACACCATCACGTGTGTATGCTACAGCTGTACAGCCCAACATGATACTGCCATTTCCCTCATCCAGCATTTCTTTATTAAGCCTGCCTAGCTACCTCTGGACTGTGATACACACACACACACACACACACATTACTTTTTCCTTGGCCACCCAGGTACATGTTTTTACACATACACACACAGTCACACACACATGTTCATTTTTACACGCACACAAACCCTTTCCTTGGTCACTCAGGTACATTTCTCACATCTGGAAAACCTCTTTCAGCGATATGGTGAATAGACTGGATCCCCTTCTTGCTCCGTCATGCCAATCACTGGGAGCACATTGGAAGGATAAGGTGAGAGTTTGCAATATAATATATGTAATATGTATAATCAATGTAATATTTGTAATTATTTAATATATATATATATGTATATATATTTTTTTTTTTTTTTTATTTAACATCCCTACTAAATGGAGTCACGTCCTTCATTTCGAGGGGAGAGGAACTAAATTCTGATCATTCTGGTATAATTGTTGTAAAATTGGCCTGAAAAAGTTTAGCAGCAATACGACCTGTCAACCTCACATCTAAATCATCCCTTGAACAGCTATACTTGTTAACCTGACACCTATAAATCAAACCATCACCGCACTTGCCTTACAGACACAAGCCTGTCTGCAGCTGCTGGCCAAGCGCACGCCACCACACACACCACCATCACACCACAAACACACACACACACACACACACAAGGGCTGTAATTGCTAGTGTTTGACATATGCTGCAGGTCTAGTGTTGGATCGACATAATTTTCTTGAAGAACCAATGCGTGAAGACAGCGTCGCTCTGAGTGTAACCGATTCCATCACTCTACTTACCTACACCTACACTTACCTACACAGGTGTTTGACCTACTCTGCTGGTCATATTTTGGATCAACATATTCTCGGTCTCTGAACATGACATGTCCTCCCTGATGTGCCAATGCTTAAAGACCGTGTCGCTCTGAGTGTCATCGGTTCAATCTCTGTACTTGCCTACACCTTGGTGGTTGGCCCCCTCAACCTTACGCCTCGTAATGAGGCTATTTATTTTTACTTACCTGCACCTACACTTACCTACACAGGTGCTTGACCTCCTCTGCAGGTCACGTTTTGGATTGACATGTTCTCCCTGAAGTGCCAATCCTTGAAAATCGTGTCGCTCTGAGTTTCATCGGTAACATCACTGTACTTACATACACCTTGATGGTTGGCCCCAGTGAAAGCAAACGGGCTGGTCCCCCCAACCTCACGCCTCGTAATAAGGCGTCATATTTATTTATTTACTTACCTACCATCACCTACACTTATCTACACAAGTGTTTGACCTACTCTGCAGATCATGTTTTGGATTGACAGACTCTCATTGAAGAGCCAATGTGTGAAGACAGCATCGCTCCGAGTTTCATCAGTAACATCACTGTACTTACATACACCTTGATGGTTGGCCCCAGTGAAAGCAAACGGGCTGGTCCCCTCAACCTCACGCCTCGTAATAAGGCGTCATATTTATTCACTGTACCTACCTACACCTACACCTACTCTTACCTTCACAAGTGTTTGACCTCCTCTGCAGGTCACGTTTTGGATTGACATGTTCTCCCTGATGTGCCAATGCTTGAAGACAGACCGTGTCGCTCTAAGTGTCACTGGTTTCATCACTGTGCTTACATACACCTTGGGGGTTGGCCCCAGTGAAAGGAAACGGGCTGGCCCCCTCTACCTCATGCCTCGTTATAAGGCGTAATATTTATTTACTTACTTACTAACACCTACACTTAACTCCACAAGTGTTTGACCTACTCTGCAACCTGCTGGCCAAGCACACACCAGACCCCCCCCCCCCCTTGTTGTTTTGTTTGTTTGATTTTTGTATGTTTGCTTGGTTTGTTGTTCTGATATTATTAGTTGAAATCTACATGAACGTTGTGTGTCTGAGTGTAGGGATTGGTGATAGATAGTCACCACAACCACTAGGCCGAATCCAAAGCTCTCAGCTGCACAGGAATGCCCGTCCTTCGGCTTCGAGACGCACAATCTAGTTTCAGGTTTGGCACAAGGCGGGGAAAGAGCGGCCTATAACTGCTACGCATAGCCCATAAATAAACCGTGTACACAGATCCAGTAGCGATTTCTTGCCCAGGGAATGCCACTGAGGTTACAGTTGATTGCACCTGCCATAACTATGTATGTAGTAGTATGTATTATGTTGTAAGGTATGTATGTATGTATGTATGTAATTTTTATGTATTTGTACTGCAGTCCAGGAAAAAGGTAATGATAATGCCTGGTGGGGCGTGGTGTTAAGGGACCCGTCGTACGTCTGTGGGGAGCGGTCTCCTACCTCACTGGACAAGCACCATCGCTGTTTGACGACGACTGCAACGCCAAGAGCGACCGAAGGGGGAGTCGAACCCCCGACTCTTCTTCTGTTAGCATCTGGTCACCACTAGACCACGGTAATCGTAAGAGGCTGTGCAGTCCAGGAGGTAATAGAAGCATTGCACACTGCCATGCGTCTTCTCCCGCCTAGACTGCAACATACATGCGCATATAAATACATTATTTATATGTTATTTACTTACGCGGTATTGCGGCCTTAAATATTGCACTATTACGTATTGGCAAATGTCTTTCCCCCCTAAAGGGGTCTCAGAAAAGCATGGCAAAACTACTTGGCAAAGGGGTCTATGGCTTTGACTGTCCTCAAGCTCAGACTTGAATCCCAGTTGGCAAGGTCTTAGTTATTGTTACATTTCCTTGATACATGTACACCGAAGTGTCTGCCCAGCTGCTGTAAAACCATCTAACAATTAAAAGCAGGAGCATAAAAACTTGCCTAGGGCTTAGTAGCCAGACGGTATATGGCTGGCTGGAGCCATGTAACCAATTTCAAGGTCCAAGTACATGCTTACAAAGTAGTCTGCCCAAGCTGCTGAAATAAAACCATGTACAACTTATTTTTTTTTAATTAAATCATAACATTTAAATTGCTAAGGCTTAGTACAGAGTACCGGGTAACCGTAATTTGGCAAAGGCCAACTCCTGGAGTGGTCTCAAGCTGGATTCCTAATCCGGTTTGGCGAAGGCGCTTGCCACGTTTGCCATACTTACGGCTCATACATATGCATTATTTGTTATTTATTTTATTTTTTAAATTTTTTATTCATTTACCGTAGGATCTATTTACGTCTGCATCTATTTATGTACGTAATGTATTATTTTATGTGGTGTATATGAGATATGCATGTATTTATTATTTATTTATTTAAGTATTTTATGTATTCTTTATTATTATTTATTTACTTATTTATGTATTGGTTTATTTATTTATCAACATTTCTCCACGCACCTGGAGGATCATGGCACGTGCAGGTACGATTCCTTGCCGGGGACTTCCAACCTGAGGCTGCAGTTGATTGCACACGCCATGCCTCAGCCACCTGGCCCACCAACAACACAATAAACACAATTCACTTTGGCTACTGGCGGCAACAGTAACTCCGCAACAGGAGACAGCAAGGCACACGCACATGAGACAGCAAGGCACACAGCAACAGGCACAAGGTGTAACAGGTATATCAACAACAACCTCCTTGTGATACTCCAGGATAACTCAATATTAAGGCGGAACACCAGAGATAAATGCTGGCAGCCATCAAATAGTAAAGAGAGGTGCTCACGCATTGTAAATTTCTTCAATCATGGAGTATGCTTCCCTGGAGCTTATAGGGGTGCGACAGGGTGGCGGAGGGGTGGAGAAGTGGGTCAAGGGATAGGGTAGGGGGCAGAGGGGGCAGTTACGGCAGTGGGAGTGGAGAGTGGGGGCCAGTGAAAGGAGAAGGTAAGAAGGGGTGGAGGGTGGATTTGGTGGGAGATAGAGGGGCGGAGAGGGGATCGGAGGATGGAGAGGGGGTCAGAGGGGTGGAGATGGATCAGAGGGTGCGAGAGGGCGTAAGCGGGTGGAACGGGGGTCATAGGATGGAGAAGGGGTAGATGGGGTGGTGAGGGGTGGGATTGGAGGAGATAGAGGGGTGGGAGGGGATTGGAGGGATGGAGAGGGGTCAGAGGGTTGGAGGGGCGTGGTTAGATGGGTGGAGCAGGGGGGTCAGAGGGGTGGAGAGGGGGTGAGAGGGGAGGGGTGGAGGGGGTTCAGAGGATGGAAAGGGGTAGAGGGTGGGAGGGGCTGGATGGAGGGACGATGGAGGGGTGGAGAGGGGACCGTAGTGATGGAGAGTGGTTCAGAGGGTGGAGAGGGGTTTAGAGGGTGGAGAGGGGTCAGAGGATGGAGAAGGGTAGAGGGTGGAGGGTTGGTTGGAGATAGATGGAGGGGTGGAGATGAGAGGGGATCGGTGGGAGTTGGAAGGGCAAGGGGGTGCGGAGAGTGGTGGAGAGGGGGTTAGGGGGGAGAAGGGAGGTCAGTCAGAGTGGAGAAGGGGGTTAGAGGGGTGGGGGGTGGTGTGAGGGGGACGGAGGGGTGGAGAGATGGGATCAGAGGGTGGAGAGGGGTCAGAATGGGTGGAGAGGGGTCATGGGGATGGAGGGAGGGGGTTAGAGGGGTGGAAGGTAGAGGGGGTCAGTACGGGAGAGAGGGGGTCACGAGGGGTGGAAGTGGTGTCATAGGGTGAGGGGTGGGTTGGAGGGGACGGAGGGGTTAGAGAGGGGTGGGGGATGGAGGGTGGAGAGGTGGAGGGGGGATGGGTGGGGTAGGGGTGGAGGTGGAGAGGGTGTGGAGTGAGGTGGAAAGGTGGAGTTTGGAGGGTGAGGTGGAGGGTGCGGCGTTAGGAGGTGTGGAGGGGGAGGCGGTGGGAGGGGAGGTGTGAGGGGTGGGTGGAGGAATGGAGGGGGTGAGGCAGAAGAGGACGTCAGGAGGAGCAGTGGCAGGAAGGACAGAAGGCCGGAATTTTTGTGCGTTGCCAAGATGGAGCTGAGAAGAAGAGAACACGGGCATGGAGTCTGCCATTGTTGCAGTCTCGCAGGTTGCGTACTGAAGCCCCCCCTCCAACCCCTCCCACCCTGGAGGGTGAGGGGTGTGGAGGGTGGGGGGGAGGGTTTGGAGGGGTGGAAGGGTAGGGTGGAGGGGTGAAGGTGTGGGTGGAGGGTTGGGGTCAGGGTTGGAGGGTGAAGGGTGGAGGTGGAAGGGTGGGGGTGGAAGGTTTGGAGGTGTGGGGTGGTGGAAGGGTGGGTGGTGGAGTGGAGTTGGAGGATGTGAAGGGTAGGGATCTGGAGGGTGGCGGTTGGAGGGGGTGAAGGTAGGGTGGAGTGTTTTGAAGGTGGATGGATGGGGTTGGGGTGGTGAATGGATGGTAGGTGAGGGTGTGATGGGATGCACTGGTGGAGGGTTGGAAGGATGGGTGGATACAGGGTAGGGGAGGGTGGAAGGGTGACTGGAAACAGGGGTGGAGGGGTGGTAAGGGTGGGGGGGGTGGGGTGGAAGCGGTGCGAGGGTGGAGGGGTGGAGAGGTAGGGTGAGAGGAGTGGACGGGTGGGTGGAGGGTTGATTGGAGGGTTGGAGGGTGAGAGGGTAGGCTGGGTAGGGCTGAAGTAGGGGTTGGAAGGGGTAGGGGGACGAGGGGATGGTGGTGTGACTGGGTGGTCAATGTGAGGTGTTGGGGGGTGACAGGGGGCTGGGAGGGTTGGAGGTGAAGTAGGGGAGGAGGTGGAAGGATGGGTGGTAGGGGTGGGAAGGACGGCGTGGTAGGTTGGAGGGGGGAAAGTGGTGGGGTGGAAGGAGGTTGGAGGCGTTGAAGGTGGGGTGGGAGTGTTGGAGGGGTGGGAAATGTGCGGTGGAGGGTAAGAGGAGTGGAAGGGTGTCGGCTGAGAGCGGTGGAGTGGTGGAGGGTGCGGAGTGGAGGGTGGAAGGGTTGCGGTGGAGGGTGGAGGGTGCAGGGATGTGGTGAAGGGTAAGAGGGTGAAGGTGGTTGGTGGAGGGTTGGAGGGGTGAAGGGTAAGAGGCGGTGGAAGGTGGGGGAGGGTTGGAGGGTGGAAGGGTGTGGTGAGGGTAAGAGGGTGGAAGGTTAGGGTGTGAGGGTAAGATGGGGTGGAGGATGGGTGGGGTTGTGAGAGGTGGAAGGGTGGAGTGAGGTGTAAGAGGGTGGAATGGAGGTGCATTGCGAGGGTAAGAGGGTGGATGTGTGCGGTGGAGGGTGGAGGGTGGAGGGGTGGGACAGGGGTGCAGGGGTGGAAGTGCGTGAATGGAGTGTCCTGAAGGGACAGGTTGGGAGCGTTTCCCTTTCCCTGTGTTGTTACCATCTGTTGTGTTCCGGCAGGCCAGACAGGCGGGTAGGCACGGTAGACGCAGCGAGGAAAATAACAACAGAAGAAAGAGCTTAGTACTACTAATGCCCAGTATGCCATGTAATTTTATTTCTTAAACATGTCTTTCTGCTATTCACGTGGTGGACAAGTTCTTTGAGGTCTTGGCCTATCCCTGGACTCTAAAGGGGGTGGTGTGACGTGGTGGGTGATGGTTGGTGGGGTGGGTGATAGAGGTGCTGAAGTCAGGTCTATGGCCCAGATATGCTAGCTGCACCTCGGCCCCAGCAGTAGCGACGTGAGCCCGGTGGCAGCGTTCCAGAACAAACACCCATACACCTTGGCCAGGATTTGTGCCTTGTCGTTGTGCTTGCGACAGACCTTTCAGGCTGATGTTCAGCTCCTTTCACCCACCCAACCCATTGTCACCGCACCACCCACCTTGAATAGGATTTTGGCCCTTGTCTGTTCGCTTGCAATACCTTCACGGAGAGTGCAAAGGTATAACAGAACCAGGTGCTGATACGTCGTTTGTGTAGTCCGTCTCGGGTTTGAGGGTTTGAGGGCTTATGGATTTAGGTTTAGGGAGTTTAGGGTTAGGGTTTGGCCAACTGGACGTGGCAAATTACAGGTGGCCCTAGTTAGGAAGTTCACAAATGGAACCAGGGCTTCATGACGTACGTAAGGGAAACCGAGTTGCGGTGTGTAGGGTTGAGGTTACTATATTAGCAACAATGTTGGGTTGGTTTTGATGGGAGATAGTGCATAGTTGGACCAGGTTCTGATATATGCTGGTGGTATACGAGAGATGGTTGTTACAGTCCAGGGTGTAGGTCGAATAGGCTAAGGGACTTGCCCAACCTGACACGAGCGAGCTTAGTTGTGTGATCCAGTGAGCCACCGTTCACTCTGGGAGAGTACTTGACGAACAAACAAACAAGGTCAGGGCTATCTCAGTCTGGACACATTGTAGGAGGGCGATATTTGCAAAGCAGGCCTGTACAGTGGTCCACAATGTTGTTTGGCAATGAAGTCCTGAATCTGATATGACGATGAGGCTGCACTATGCAGGTAAGTAGGAGGTTGAGTAGGTGAGTAGGTAAGTAGGTGTAGGTAGGTAGAGTAGGGGGGTTGGAGGTATGTAGGTAGGTTAGGTATGTAGGTAGGTAGGTAGGTAGGTGGTAGGTAGGTAGGTAGGTAGGTAGGAAGGTAGGGTAGGTAGGAAGTAGGGAGTAGGTAGGAGTAGGTAGGTAGGTAGTTGTAGGTAGGTCAGGTACGGTATGTAGGAGGTAGGTAGGGTGAGTAGTGGATGGAGGGAGGGAAGGAGGGAGGGAAGGAGGGAGGGAGGGAGGGAGGGACAACAACATAAACAATTCAAAGCAATGTCAAATTACCAGTCATCAACAGGAGAGTAAATAGTAGACACACATATCTGACATATGCTGGCGACAGTAAGGATTTGAGTCCCGGGTGTCCAGAGCTGTATTTTCCACTGCTATTAGAGATCGCAGCCTCTTTCAGTGATATACATTGGTCTAGTGGTAGACTGAGTCACTGTAAGAATGAAGAGTCGGGGGTTCGACTCCCCCTTCAGTCGCTCTTGACGTTGCAGGTCGTCGACAACCGCAATGGTAGCTTGTCCAGTTGAGGTAGGAGACCGCTCCCCACCCGCGTACGATGGGCTCCCTTAACCATACGCCCCATCAGGCGTTATCATTACCTTTTTTTTAGAGATCGCTACTTGGGAACCTGCTTTGGTCCAACCTTCCCCTAACCTGAGACTCCCCCACCCCACCCCCGACCCCCCATGCTGGCCCGGCAGGGCAGCCCTTTTGGGCCGCCTACCATAATCGCACCAGGAGCCCAGCCTTAAAAACACCAAATCCCTGATCACTACCCGGGACACCATTTTGGCCAAACCCTCCGCTATCCTGAGACCCCCCCGGCCCGGCCCCCAAACCCACCACGCGGGCCCGGCAGGGCAGCCATTCTGGCCGCCTACCCAAATCGCTTATAGGAGCCCAACCTTGAAAGACACCAAATCCCTGATCGCTACCAGAAGACCCCCTTCCTAAATCAGGTTTTCCACATTTAAAAGCAACATAAATCAATCTCTATGCGGAACATTATAGTATTGCGCGAGCTTTGAAAAATATTGGCAGTAGTAGACAACAATTAAAAATGCTGACTGAATATACTAATATATGCAGCCTACAAAAGTAACCAATATTGACCCATTTGTTGATATATTTTCATTGATATAGTCAGTGCTCGACATAGTAAACTGGGGAAAGTCGTAGATCACAAAATCAGGGGACGAGGGGGGGGGGGGAGGGGGGGGAGGAACAACTAAATTGTCAGACCGCATCCCACCCTTGAGGTTCAGGCATACCCACAATAACACAAATCAGCACGAGGGGGGGGGAGGAAGAAATAAAGTTGTCAGACCGCATCCCACCCTTGAGTGCAGGCAATACCACAACATAAACCCACACATCAGCACGAGGGGGAGCGGAGGGGGGGTGGGGGGGGGGGGGGGGGGGGGGGGGCAAAATAAATTTGTCCAGACCTCCTCCCACCCTCAGTTCAGGCATCACCACCTTCAGTGGTCCCAAGGATGGTGAAAGGAGCTGCCTAGAGCTGCTTCTCAAGCTACACAAATAAAAAGTGTAAGTCCCCATCTCGCTGCAACCACTGGATAGTTAAGATCTAGCTCCTACACCCCCCCCTCCCCACCCCCCACGAACCACCCCCAACCACACCACACACACCGTTACATAACTGGAAGTAGCCTCTAGCTCCTAACCCCACCCCACTACCGTACCCACCCCCCCACCCACACCTCACACCACACCCACACACCAACACTTTCTTGCATGACTGGATGGTAGCCTCTAGCTCCTACCCCCCACCCACCACCGTACCCAACACCCACCCATACACCCATCCATATACACTCACGCAAACATACACACACACACACACACCATGCACCCCCCACCCCCCCCACCCACACACACACCCACACACACACCTTTCTTGCACGACTGGATGGTAGCCTCTAGCTCCTCCAGTTCTGTCTTGGCCGAAGAGGATGCGAGCGACACAGTCTTCAAGCATTGGCTCTTCAAAGAGAATATATCGATCCAAAACATGACCTGCAGCATAAATCAAACACTAGAATGGTACAATCAATGTGTGTGTGTGTGGTGTGTGTGTGTTTTGTGTGTGTGTGTGTATCTGTGTGTGTGTGTTGTGTTGTGTGTGTGTGTGTGTGTTGTGTGTGTGTTTGTGTGTGGGTGTGTGTGTGTGTGTGTGTGTGTGTGGTGTGTGTGGGTGTGTGTGTTGTTTCTGTGTGTGTGTGTGTGTGGTGTGTGTGTATCTGTGGTGTGGGTGTGTTCTGTTGTGGTGTGTGTGTTGTGGTGTGTTGGTGTGTTGTTGTGTGTTGTTGTGTGTGTATTGTGTGTGTGTGTGTGTGTGTTGTGTGTGTTATCTGTGTGTGTGTGTGTGGGTGTGTTGTATGTGTGTGTATCTGTGTGTGTGTGTGTGGTTTTGTGTGTGTGTTGTGTTATCTCTGTGTGTGTGTGTGTTGTGTGTGTGTGTGTGTGTGTGTGTGTGTGTGGTGTGTGGTGTGTATCTGTGTGTGCGTGTGTGTGTGTGGGTGTGGGTGTGGGTGTGGGGGGGGGTGGGTGGGTGTGGGACCTACGACCGACGACGACCGACCGACCTACGAAAACAGACCTACCTATACCGACGGAACCTACCTAGCCCCCGCCCGTACCTCCCTCCCGACCGCCCTTACCGAACTACCACCTAGGACCGATCCCCCCCCATCCTCCCTCCCCATCCCCGCGACCGACCGACCGACCGCCGACCGGAGCAGCGGACCGACCGGACGCTCCGACGCGGGTGCGATCCCGACCGACCGAGCGCGCGAGACCCCGACCCGCAGCCCGACCGACCACGCCGACAGAGACGACCGACCGCCAGACCGACCTACCGACCCACGACCGACCGACCGACGACCGACCGCCTACCGACCGAGCGACCCACCGACGACCCCGACGACGACCGACCACCGGGCCGACCGACCTCGACCGACCGAGACCGACCGACCGACGCGAACCACGCGACCGAACCGAATTGACCAACGACCGCCCGTCCTGCCGACCCCGAGCCGAACGACCGACAGGACCGACCGACAGACCGACCAACAGACGAACAACCCGCCCGACCGACCGACCGACCGAGCGACCGACCGCACCGACCGTACAGGACCGAACGAGCAAACAGACCGACCGACGACACCGAACGACGACCGAAGCCGACCGACCGAAGGCCGACCGACCGACGACGACCGAAGACCGGACGAGCAAGGACCGACCGACCCGACCGACCGACATACCGACCGACCAGATACCGGCCTCCTACCTACCTACCTACCTACCTACTGACTACCTACCTACCTACCTACCTACCTACCTCCTACCTCCTACCTACCACCCCTACCTACCCTACCCCTACCCACCCACCTACTACCTATCAACCTACCTACCCTACCTACCCTACGCGCTACCACTACCTCCCTACCTACCTACCACCCCAACTACCTACCTACCTACCAACCTACCTACTCCCTACCTGACTAACCCTACCTATTCAACCCTACGCTACCCTACCTACCCACCTACTCTACCAACCTGCCTACCTACGCCTACCCGACCTACCTACCTACCTACCCATACCACCTACCTACCTACCTACATACCTACCTACCTATCCTACCTAACCTACCCACCGAACTCAAACCGAACTACCTACCTACCTACCACCTACCTACCTACCTAACCTCCCCACCTACCTACCTACCTACCTACCGACTACCTACCTATCAACCTACTACCTACCATACCCCCTACCACCTACCAACCTGCCTACCATACCTACCGACCGACCGCTCTGCCTACCTACCTACCCTACCTACCTACACTACCTTCCCTACGCTACCTACCGAACTACCAACTACCACCGAACTACCTACCGAACTACCCTACCGAACTACCTACCTACCTACACCCACCTACCTCCCTACCGCTTCGACCCCTACCTTACATACATACATAATACCTTCCTACCTACCTACCTACCTACTACCTACCTACTACCTTACCGCCTCCCCTTACCTACCTACCCCTACCTACCTACTACCACCTTTACCTACCTGACTACCCTACCTACCTACCTACCTACTACCTACCTACCCTACCGTACCTTCCTACCTACCTACCTACCTACCACCTACCCCCTACCCTAACCACCCACTTACCTAACCTACCTACCTACCTACCTATCAACACTACCTACCCTACTACCAACCTACCTCCTACCTACGTACCTACCTACCCTACCTACCTACCTACAACCAACCACCTACTACCTACCTCCTACCAACCTTCTACCTACCTACCTACATACCTACCTAACCTACCCTACCTACCTACCCCTACCTACGTACCTACCTACCTACCTACCTCCATACCTACCTTCATATATAACCTACCTACCTACCTACCTACCAACCTACCTACCTACCTACCATACCTACCTACCTACCTTCATACCTACCTACCTACCTACCTTCATACCTACCTACCTACCTACCTACCTTCCTACCAACAAACCTAATCCTACCTAACCTA